>JAFEMH010004302.1:0-216912 GCA_022495995.1 Adenophora triphylla var. japonica | reverse complement strand
GACGGATGAAATATTTATTTATGAAATGTGACCTTTTGACGGAGGAAATCTTTCTCTTGTAATAATTACATATCAAGTGCACTGTATACCATTGTACTATTATACAAAAGCAATGGTCGAATTCACATAGATTAAATGGGAAACAAGAAAATTCTAGGTAGAGAAAAGTAACTAAAAAGGTGTCGTGTTTGATTATTTATTAACCTAATAAAATAGAATTAACAAGATTTAAAATAAGTAAAAACAAAGATTTAACCAAATTATGCAAGGCATATACGGATTGAGTTTAACAATTAACTTAACTCTATGATTTAATGATAAAAAGAGATTCAATCTTATTCAATGATTCTTTATGGTAATCGTTACATCCAATCCATGATTATATCATGATTAAAGAATTTTAGCTACTCATCTATATAACAATAAAAGTAAGTAATAAAATTAAGAATATAAAACTTGGCATTAATTCTTGAATTGAAAGAGAATTCCTTGAATCATTGTTTACAACGTTCTAGCTAGAACTTGAAACTTTTGTCTAGCCGAAAACAACAGGGATGAGAATGTGTCAAAATTAGGAAAACAATAATATTCCTTTTTGAAAAAGGAAACTCTGAAGCTGATGACCAAAATTCTTCACATGTCCTGATATTATCTAGTGGGTGCAGTCGCACCGTATTATATGGTATAGTGTGAGGACTTTGTATTCAGCAAACTTTCGAATGTCATAACTTTTTTTACGAACTCGAATTTTTACGTGCCGCATACTGTTGGAAATCGCTTGACGAGTACTCCCTCCGTCCCAGAACAATCTTCACACTTTCCCTTTTGGGCGTCCCAAAACTTACTTCACACATTTAAAACTTACCTAAAATGGAAAGGAATCTTTACTATTCCCTCCACTCATTCTCTCTCCTACATTATTTTAATACTCACAACACCATTATAATTTACTATTCCCTCCACTCATTCTCTCTCCTATTTTATTTTCACACTCACAACATTTTCAATATAATACTCCCTCCTTAAAACCCGTGCAAACAGTGTTTGTGAATTAAGCTCCGGGACGGAGGGAGTATTATCTAATGAAATTGGTTGCTCAATGGTCACATTTTTTTTTATCTTTCTCAAAATTCCTTCTTTCTTTAATTGGTATTCCTATTCGAATCATTCGTTTTTATACTATTTAATACCATAATCTATGCTTATTTTCTCTTCTTTCTTATACTAATAAACACTCAAAAAATTCATTAAAACACAAGTACAACCCAAAGATTTGCATTAAATAACTCTTAAAATATATCATTTATTTAGATGGATAGAAACACAGTCATAACCTTTTCGCAATTATATTGCGAAAAAGGAAAAATTGTTGGAACATTAAACGATCCAATGACCATGAACCGACTCATAACTAGATTAAGAAGAGAAGAAGAAGAAGAAGACGAAGACGGAAGCGTATACCTTGAGATTCCATTATGGTTCTTGTTCTTGATGAAGATATGAAGATAGTCTTTGATTTAGGAAGAGTAGATCTTCTAAATGATGAGTGCCTTTTTAATCTCTTTGTTCTTCAAGTACTTAGGAAGAATTTTGACTGAATGAGAATGTAAAATAACTAGTAATTCATAGGCTTGATGGATAGGCCTTTATATAGGAATCCAAGGGGCACTTCATTTAGGGACTACACCTATTGATATATAAGATATTACCATTATGCCCATCATTTAATGGTATACTTATATTATGGAATTCTACATATTATTTAGAGCTCTATACTTTATACCATATATTATAATATTGATCATTATATTATTAAGTATTTATATGTTATATTAATCCATGTTCTTACAATCTCCCACTTGGATTATTATAACATATACCTTCACTTAATAAATTCCTTCAATCATATTTATAACACAAATGACAACCCTTATGTGCACTTTGTTGTCATTCGAAAACAATCCCGTCCATTAGTCATATAAGTATAAGGACTAAAGGGGCATTCGTTGTAATTGATTCGCAACTAAACCCACATTAATCACATATATATATCCAACTAAATGACATAGATAAAGTATAGATATGTAGCATGGAAAATTAATGAATATATATATGAAGAATGCATATATATATTCTCCAACTAGTCCTACTTTAACCAAATGAGATCAATTTAAATGAAACAACACAAGGAAATAGAAACATTTAAAACTCCCACTGATTTAGGCATTATCAAAAGTCATTACACCCATATGAGCAACATGCTCGTGAAATACTAAAGGAGATAACGCCTTAGTAAATGGATCCGCTAACATGGAGTTTGTACCAATAAGTTCTATTTCTATTTGTTCATTTTGTACTCTTTCTCTCACAACAAGAAACTTAATATCTATATGCTTAGATTTAGATGAACTCTTGTTGTTGTTGGAGTACAATATCGCGGCCCGATTGTCACAATATAACTTAAGCGGTCTTTCAACACCTTTGACAATCCGCAGTCCTTCAATGAATATACGCAGCCATATAGCTTGATTGGATGCCTCGTAGCAAGCAACAAATTCGGCTTCCATAGTGGAAGTAGTAACTAATGTTTGCTTGGAACTTCTCCAAGAAATTGCTCCACCGGCCAAAGTGAAGACATAACCTGATGTCGATTTGCGACTATCTCGGCATCCAGCAAAGTCGGAATCGGAAAAACTAATGATCTCAAGATGATCCGACTTTGTATATGTAAGCATGTAGTTCTTCGTGTTTTGTAAGTATCTCATCACTCTTTTGGCTGCAACCCAATGTTCTCTTCCCGGATTAGATTGATATCGCCCAAGCATGCCAACAATAAAGGCAAGATCTGGGCGAGTACACACTTGTGCATACATTAGGCCTCCTACTGCCGATGCGTAAGGGATATTTTTCATATACTTGGTTTCAAGATTATTTTTAGGACATTGATTTAGACTGAACTTATCTCCCTTAGAGACCGGGGTGTTATGTGGTTTACAATTTTCCATGCTAAACCTTTGTAATACCTTCTCTATATAGCTCTTTTGTGATAATCCTAACATACCTCGTGAGCGATCACGATGTATTTGGATTCCTAATACAAAAGAAGCTTCTCCAAGATCTTTCATCTCAAACTTGTTTGAGAGAAATTTCTTGGTTTCCTTAAGAAGGTCCTTATCATTACTAGCAAGTAAAATGTCATTCACATATAAGACCAAAAATATAAATCTACTCCCACTGAACTTATGGTACACACAATCTTCACCAAGATTCATTTCAAAACCGAATGAAAGAATAACTTGGTTAAATTTTAAGTACCATTGACGAGATGCTTGCTTAAGCCCATAAATGGATTTCTTGAGTTTACAAACTAGTTGACTAGTTTGATCCGAATCAGTCACCATTTCTGGTTTCTTCATATAGATAGTTTCCTCAATGTCACCATTGAGAAAAGCTGTTTTTACATTCATTTGATGAAGCTCGAGGTCAAAATGTGCCACTAAAGCCATAATGATTCTAAAGGCATTTTTAGAGGATACCGGTGAAAATGTTTCTTTGTAATCAATGCCTTCTTTTTGAGTAAATCCTTTAGCGACAAGACGCGCCTTATGTCTTTCCACATTACCTTTTGAATCCCTTTTGGTCTTAAAGATCCATTTACATCCGATGGATTTCACATTCTTAGGTAATGGGACAAGATCCCAAACGTCATTATCATTCATGGATTTTAACTCTTCATTTATGGCATCAATCCACTTATGAGAATTTGGACCACTAATGGCTTCATGGAAGGTGATTGGCTCATCTCCCACTAAACCTAACGGTTCCTCATTCTCGGCAAGATACACATCATAATAATCCGGTATAGCACTCCTTCTTGCTCTATTAGATCTTCTTAATGGCACCAGTTCTTCTTGATTTTGAGGGTGTTGAATTTCCTCATCAACATTTTCATGTTGTTCATTAATAGGAGAATTAACGTCATTTTGAATTATATGTTCTTGTCGAATTTCAGGCACAACTGCTTGATTTTCGATAGGAACTATAGGAAGAGGTATAGAAACGAATTCCTCTTCCATTTCTTCAAATTCAAAATTACTATTCAAATTTTCCCCTCTAAATTCAACATCCTCAAAGAACCTAGCATTTCCCGTCTCGAAAAAGGTTCTAGTTTTAGGGTCATAGAATTTATATCCCCTAGATCTTTGAGAATACCCTACAAAATAACTACTAACTGTCTTAGCGTCCAACTTTCCTTCGTTAGGTTTATAAGGCCTAGCTTCGGTACAGACTGACCCCAAATATGAAGATGATTAAGGGACGGTTTCTTACCAGTCCATAATTCATAAGGGGTTTTGTTAGTAGCTTTTGAAGGAGCTCTATTAAGTAGGTAGGTTGCGGTTTTCAAAGCATCACCCCATAATGAGTGAGGTAAAGAAGTACAAGAAATCATACTTCTTACCATATCCTTAAGGGTTCTATTACGTCTCTCGACTACACCATTCATGCTAGGTGTCCCCGGCATGGTGTAGTGAGGGACAATCCCACACTCTTCCAAATAGCAAGCAAAAGGACCCGGACGTTGTTCTCCCGAACCGTCATTCCGACCGTAGTATTCACCACCACGATCGGATCTAACGTTCTTAATAGTCTTTTCAAGTTGATTTTCAACTTCGGTTTTAAAAGACTTGAAAACATCCAATGATTGAGATTTTTCATGAAGTAAATAAATGTATCCATAACGAGAGAAGTCATCTATGAACGTAATGAAATATGTTTGTCCGTTCCATGAAGGGGTAGGGAATGGTCCACATATGTCCGTATGAATTAGTTCTAAGACTTTTGTAGCTCTCAAGGATTCATTTTTGTTTGTACTATTCGTGAATTTTCCTTTAAGGCATTCAATACAAAAATTATTTTCCGGAGTATCAAGCTTATGTAATATTCCCTCGGACACAAGCTTGTCAATTCTCCTTTTGGAGATATGACCCAAACGCCTATGCCACAAGGTATAAGAGTTTTTACTTGAAAACTTTCGCTTTATGCCTCGAGAATTAGTTTCATTATTGTGGGACTCATTTAATGAATTGACTGTGTCAAGTAAATATAGATTATCAATGTAAGACAAAGAACTAGTACCAAAAAGCTTTGAATCAAAATATAAATTGCATTTATTATTACCGAAGATACAGGAATAACCTTCCCGATCTAATGTAGTGACGGAAATCAAATTCCGTCTAAAAGATGGAATAATAAATACATTGTTCAAAACTAAATAATATCCGGTACTAAGAGATAATCTAAAAGTCCCTATGCCCTCAACCTCTACCGGCTTTCCAGCTTCCATGTAGATGAATCTTTCACCTTCATTGGGCGTTCGATAGTTCGGCGAACCCCCGCATACATGAACTTATGTGAGTAGTTGCACCGGAGTCTAACCACCATGTATACGAAGGAATTGAAACTAAATTAGCTTCAGTACAAACAAAGCTAAATGACATACCTTTCTTAATTCGCCATTGGCGATACTTAGGGCAGTCGGGCTTCATGTGAGTGGGGTCCTTGCAAAATAAGCACTTTTTTACCTTTTGATCATTTGATGATCCCTTAGGCTTCTTTGATGCAACCGCAATCTCCTTACCTTTTCTGTTTATCCCACGAGAAGAGGTAGATGCATAATGAGCACTTTCGAGTTTAGATTGTTTCAATCTATCCTCTTCCTCTGTCACATGTGAAATCAATTCATTGATATTCCACTTGTCCTTTTGACAGTTATAGGTCGTTTCAAAATGACCGAATTGATGAGGAAGAGAAATTAAAGCCAAATGCACAAGCAAGTCTTCCGAAAGGTCTAACTTGAGTGCCTTTAATTTAGAAGATAGATGAAACATTTCCATTATATATTCCCTTATGCATCCGGTGCCCTTATACCTCATGGAAACAAGCTTCCTTAAGGTAGCACTTGTTTCCGATTTATCGCTTTTTGCAAAGCGTTCCTATAGGGCATCCAAAAAGCCTTTAGCTCCATCATCCTCGGAGACACTGTTCAAAAATGTCTCCGGGACTGCATTCTTTATTATACTTAGGCTGACGCGATTAGAACGCTTCCACCTCTCTGAACTCAAGCGGTCTTCCGCAGTGCTTTTATCAGTTAGAGGGGCAGGAGCTTGTTCTCTTAATGCGAGGTCAAGGTCCAAACAGCCTAAGACCATAATAATTTTGTTTTTCCAAGTTTTAAATTTTGTCCCAGTTAGCAAAGGAATTGAGTTTAAGGCAGTAGTAACAGATGAAGCACTGATCAAATCTGAATGAAGAGAACAAAAGAATGAAACAAAACATGTATAGGAATCTACATAATGATTAATTATATCAAATGAATTCCATCAAAATAAAAGATAATCAATATGACATCAAGACTAATCTTTGGATTGCGAATTGATTCACAATTTGATTTATCTTAGGGTAAACAAGTAGCTTAAACAACACACTTTAAATACTTGCCTTCCTTTGGGCCGGATCAAGTACAAAAAGTGTCCTAAAGTTTAAGATATTTATTCCCCGGTAATAAAGAATATAAACAATTCACTTTAAACACCCGCCTTCCTTTGGGATGGTTCACAATATTTAAAATGACCTAATATTTACTTCAATTATTACCCCATGAATGCAAATATTTAGTCAACAACAAGGTCTCCTTTGGGAAACAAACATGTTGTCACATATTAATATTTACATTCATCTTTTAACAATTTTGAACTTAATCAACAAGGTCTCCTTTGGGAAACAAGCATGTTAATTTTGTCCAAAAATGTTAAGGATATAATTAATCGGAAACATAAGGCTTTAAGGTAATTAATGAAATTTATTAATAAAAGATAGTAGTCCTTTTGTTCTACCCGTCCATTCTTAAAGTTTGACAACTTTAAGAACCGCCAATCAGCCGTGGATCGGTGTCCGGATACCATATTTTATCAATAAATTATCAAAATTCAGGGCACAAATTAATGTGAATTTTACTCAAAAATGAATGGAAATTGATCAAAATAGCAAAAGATTGAAAATTTTGAAAATCTGGCCAAAATTAAGTGGTGCTCGGCCGAGTCAAGGAAAGTGCTCGGCCGAGCAACACGCTCCAGAAAACACCCCTTCTCGATCTCTCATGCTGGTCGAGTCCTTAGGGTGCTCAGGAGCACCATGGGATTGGATGGCGCCTTTTCAAAAAAATTTCAAACGATGTGCTGGTACAAATGGTGTGCTCGGCCGAGTCAAGGGAGGTGCTCGACCGAGCATACCCTGAATATCAGATTTTCCAGATTTTTAGAGCCATAACACCCAATTAGACTATCAATTCTTAACTTAATGGTGAATCAATATTCAACCAAAGCAAGTAGATCCGCATACTCACATCACATTTTTAAATGCGTGGCTATGCATATGAACAAACTCACAACGCATCCAAGGATGGTGGCTATGTTCAAAAATGGGATAATTTTACATTAAGAATTGAAAGCCTTGAGTA
This sequence comes from Adenophora triphylla var. japonica, assembly GCA_022495995.1. NCBI lineage: Eukaryota > Viridiplantae > Streptophyta > Magnoliopsida > Asterales > Campanulaceae > Adenophora > Adenophora triphylla. The sequence goes on along the minus strand of JAFEMH010004302.1, from coordinate 209,396 downwards.
AACCAAAATCAGAAATAGAATGAAGTTTTATGAATATAATACTCTTAGACAAGATGAGTATCATGAACAAGAACAAAAACTAAACGAAATCATACAAGAATTAAAGCATAAGGCTTTATAAGAATTTCAAACTCAATCTAGTATATGAGTAGGCTCTGATACCAATTGTTGGAACATTAAACGATTCAATGACCATGAACCGACTCATAACTAGATTAAGAAGAGAAGAAGAAGAAGAAGAAGACGAAGACGGAAGCGTATACCTTGAGATTCCATTATGGTTCTTGTTCTTGTTCTTGATGAAGATATGGAGATAGTCTTTGATTTAGGAAGAGTAGATCTTCTAAATGATGAGTGCCTTTTTAATCTCTTTGTTCTTCAAGTACTTAGGAAGAATTTTGACTGAATGAGAATGTAAAATAACTAGTAATTCATAGGCTTGATGGATAGGCCTTTATATAGGAATCCAAGGGGCACTTCATTTAGGGACTACACCTATTGATATATAAGATATTACCATTATGCCCATCATTTAATGGTATACTTATATTATGGAATTCTACATATTATTTAGAGCTCTATACTTTATACCATATATTATAATATTGATCATTATATTATTAAGTATTTATATGTTATATTAATCCATGTTCTTACAAAAATAGTTTGATGTTCAAAATGGGGAAAAGGGGAAGAACAAAAAATTGTCAAATTTTTTTTTTTTTTTTTATTACCCAGGTTCCCCAGTATGTACAAGTTAAATGGTGGGGAAAATGAAAGTACTTTGGAGGCCCCATGGTTTGTTTTGTTAAGAAAACAGTCCTAACATGTGATGTGGTACCAATATCAATCTAACCTTTTTTTGTTTTTTAATTATTTCACTAAGCTTAATGGAATTCAAATAAAGGGCCTTTAATCATTCAACTTAGCTTAAATTACACGAGTAAACAATTACCCTTTATTCTTTTTTTTGTTTTTTTTTTAAAGATATTCTCATTTAGAGTGTGTTGGATGTGATGGCTCGATGTCCTGGCAAAGAGTCCGGCAAGTCATGCGGTTGCGCGGTTGTGATTTGCGGTCAGCCACAGATGCGGTAAGCCACAGATGCGGTCAATCGCATGTCCAAGCTGCTCCAAACGCGATTGGGAATTCTATGGGGTCTGCCATAGATGCGGTCGACCGCATGGTAGGTGGGCCGGGCCTGAGAGACGTGTAGACTGGTAACGGGCCTCAAAGGGGGATGCGAGAGGCGGAGCCTCTCGTGGTATGGATTACGGGCTTTTCTATATTCGTTTATCTTAGTTGTTGGGCTAAGGTTTTGTCTCATATATATATATGATTGTAACCTATGTAAACATACAGATTATTGCACAGAGTAATAGAAAAGCGGCCAAAATTCATAACCCCAATTACATCTCTTTCGATTTCCCAATTGTGTTCTTGGTTATTGTTCATTAGCTTTCGCTGCGATTGCACAACAACTGGTATCAGAGCACGGCTGCGATGGCTGGGGTTAATTCTATCACCGTGAAGTCCGATGTTCAGAAGTTTGATGGGCATGGAAACTTTGCATTGTGGCAAAGGAGGGTGAAGGATTTTCTGGTTCAAGCAGGTTTGGGAAAAGTTCTTCGGCATTCGACTAAACCCGATGATGTCGAAGAAGGACCATGGAAGGAGTTGCAATAACGGGCTGTATCTTCGATACGACAGTGCCTTGCGGATGAGGTAGTGTATCACGTGATTGATGAAGAATCACCGACGAAGGTTTGAGAGATTTTGGAGGCTAGATATATGGCGAAATCTTTATCGAACAAGTTGCATCTAAAGCAAAGGTTGTATGAGCTTAAGATGGTAGAGGGTTCGGACCTTGAATCACATATCCACATGTTTAATCAAATTCTCAACGATTTGGTTAGGATGGAGGTAACGTTCGAGGAGGAGGACAAGGCGTTGATGCTGTTGAATTCGTTGCCGTCTTCTTCGACATACGAAAACCTTGTTACTACGTTGACTTGGGGGAAAGATATTGTGGCGTTGCAACCGGTCACAGAAGCTCTTCTAGCTTTTCATAAACGGAAGAAGTCCATTGATGATCCTGCGGGTGAGGGGTTATTTGTGAAGGAAAATCAGGAACGTAGGAGATCCCAGTTACGGGATAACTCGCAGAGGCAGAATTCTCGTTCTCAGTCAAGGAAGAAGTACAAGGGGAATTGTTTCAAGTGTGGGCAGAAGGGGCATAAAAGACAGAATTGTCCGGAGAAGGGGAACGGTAAAGGCAAAGCAAAGAAGGATCTTCAAAGTCAGTTAATGTGGTTGAAGATTGCTCAGAGGATGTGGATGGAGATATGCTCACGACTTCATCAGCTGTGGAGCACCCTACAGATGGCTGAATTCTGGATTCAGCATGTTCGTTTCATGTGACGGCGAATCGTGATTGGTTCGATACCTACAGGTCAATTAATTCTGGTATAGTTACTATGGGTAATGGTGCTACTTGTAAAATTGCTGACATAGGAACTACAAGAATTAATATGTATGATGGTGTAGTTAGAACGTTATGTGATGTTAGACATGTTCCGGAGGTTTCTAAAAATCTGATTTCATTGGGTACCTTGGATGCAAACGGTATGTCCTATAAAGCACAAGGTGGGGTAGTGAAAGTGGTTAAGGGTGCTATGGTTGTGATGAAGGGTGAAAAGGGCTCTAAGAACATTTACAAGTTGCTAGGGAGCACGGTTGTAGGTGGAGTCACATCCGTTGAGTCTGAGGTTGATACTGATGCCCTTCTATGACATATGAGGCTTGGTCACATGGGTGAAAGAGAATGCGGGAACTTCATAAACGAAAGTTGTTGAAGGGTGTGAAAACTTGTAAACTGGAGTTCTGCAAGTATTGTGTTCTTGGAAAGCAGAACAAGGTGCAATTCAAGACTGGTAAGCATACAACAAAGGGCATTCTTGATTATGTTCATTCAGATGTGTGGGGGCCGGTTAGAACAGAATCTAGAGGAGGACATTATTACTTCGTGACTTTTATTGATGATTTTTCGAAAAAGGTTTGGGTTTACTTCATGAGGCACAAGTCAGAAACTTTTGAGAAGTTCAAGGTATGGAAAGCTGAAGTGAAAAATCAAACGGGGCAAAAAATCAAGTGTTTGAGAAGTGATAATGGAACAGAGTACACAGATGGCGAGTTCAAGAAGTTCTGTAGAGAGCATGGAATCAAGAGGCACTACACAGTACGCAAGACACCATAGCAAAATGGTGTGGCTGAAAGGATGAATAGAACTATTGCGAAAAGGGCTAGGTGTCTACGATTCAATGCGGGGTTGGCAAAGAACTTTTGGGCTGATGCGGTGAGTATGGCATGTTTCTTGATTAACAGATCACCTAGAGTCTCTTTGGACAACAGGTTTGCGAAGGAGGTATGGATGGGTAATGAGGTAGACTTCACCGATATTCGGGTGTTTGGGTGTCCATCTTATGTGCATATTCCTGGTGAAGAGCGGTCGAAGCTTGACCCAAAGTCAAAACAGTGTGTCTTTCTCGGGTATGAAACAGGTGTGAAAGAATACAAGCTTTGGGATCCCAAGTAAAGCAAGGTGGTGATTAGTAGGGATGTAGTCTTTGATGAAAAGGCTATGTTGAAGTGTACTCAAGATGACAAAGAGAAGGTGCCAGAAAGAAAAGGGAGCGAGAAGCAAGTTATTGAGGTGGAGCTACGTGAGGATGATACTGATGCGGATCTCACTCTTCCGGAGTCAGAGACAATTACACAAGAAGTAGCTAGTACTTCAGTTGGAAGACCTAAGAGAGTAATCAAGTCACCGGTCAGGTATGGGTTTGAAGACATGGCTTCGTATGTTCTTGTTCTTAGTAGTGGAGACCCAAGTACTTTTAAGGAGGCAATAAACAGTCCAGAAAAGGATAAGTGGGTAACTGCTATGGCGGAGGAGATGGAGTCATTGTACAAGAATGATACATGGGATTTGATGGAGCTTCCTAAAGGGAAGCGTGCTATTGGTTGCAAGTGGGTTTTCAAGCGCAAGAAAGCAGTATCAGAAAAAGAGGGGGAAAAGTTCAAGGCTCGTTTGGTAGCAAAGGGGTATTCGCAACGAGAGGGGGTGGATTATAATGAGATTTTTTCGCCTGTTGTGAGACACACTTCCATTCGAATTGTGTTGGGTCTTGTATTACACTATGATTTGGTGTTGGAGGAGATGGATGTGAAAACTGGGTTTCTACACGGTGAGTTGGATGAGCAGATTTTCATGGAGCAACCACATGGGTTCACGAAGCCCGGGCAGGAGCGTTTGATTTGTAGATTGAAGAAGTCACTTTATGGGCTGAAGCAGTCTCCGAGGCAGTGGTATATGAGATTTGACTCCTACATGGTACGTATTGGCTACAAGCGTTGTGAGTATGATTTCTGCGTGTATGTGAAGAGCCTTGATGATGGTTCTTTTATTTTTCTGTTACTGTATGAGGATGATATGCTTATCGCGGGTAGAAGTAAGAACGAGGTCAATCAGTTGAAGGCCTTGTTAAGTAGAGAGTTTGACATGAAGGATTTGGGGAAAGCCAAGAAGATTCTTGGGATGGAGATTCGCCGAGACAGGAAATCTAGGAGATTGTGGTTGTCTCAAGCCGGCTATGTGGAGAAGGTGTTGGAGAGGTTCAATATGCGGGATGCAAAACCTGTGAAGACACCATTGGCGAGTCATTTTAATTTATCTGCCTCTGATTCCCCGAGTTCTACTAAAGAGATTCAGAGTATGTCAAAGGTTCCCTATGCAAGTGCAGTGGGATGTCTCATGTATGCTATGGTTTGCATGAGGCCAGATTTGGCACAAGCCATTAGTGTGGTCAGCAAGTATATGGCGAATCCGGGTAAACAACATTGGGAAGCAGTCAAGTGGATTCTCAGATATTTGAAGGGCACTATGAATTATGACATCATATTTGGAGGAAAGAGTGAGGAGCTTTCTGTTGTGGGATATGTTGATTCAGACTATGCGGGTGACTTGGAACGGAGGAGGTCAACTACGGGATATGCATTTACGCTTGCAGGTGGTCCTATATGTTGGAGGTCTATGATCCAATCTATCATTGCATTGTCTACAACGGAAGCGGAGTACATGGCAGCGGTGAAGCTGCAAAGGAAGCCTTATGGCTTCGAGGTTTGGTCAACGAATTGGGTATTCAGCAAGGTGGAGTGAAGTTGCTTTGTGACAGTCAAAGCGCGATTTTTCTGACAAAGAATCATATTTATCATCAACGGACGAAACATATTGATGTTCGATTTCACAAGATTCGGGAGTTGATTGATATGGGTGAGGTTGTGCTAGAGAAGGTTCACACTACGGAGAATGCTACTGATATGTTGACAAAGCCGGTTACTACTGACAAGTTCAAGCATTGTTTGGATTTGTTACACATCTCTAGCTATTAGAGATGGGGAGGTTCGATGTCTACACGGGGTGGTTCGGGTATTGGTTCCTTGTATCTTCTATTGGGTTGGGTGAATGCTCGCCAAGGTGGAGATTGTTGGATGTGATGGCTCGATGTCCTGACAAAGGGTCCGGCAAGTAAGTGCCCCGGTTGCGCGATTGTGGTTTGCGGTCGGCGCGAGATGCGGTCGGCCACGAATGCGGTCAACCGCGTATCTCTAAGCTGCTCAACGCGGTTGGGAGTGCAGCAAGTGCACCGTAGATACGGTCCGACCGCATGGTAGGTGGGCGGGCGGCAGGACGTGTAGGCGAGTAGCGGGCTTGAGGGGGGTGCGAGAGGCGGAGCCTCTCGTGGTATGGATTACGGGCTTTTCTATATTCGTTTATCTTAGTTGTTGGGCTAGGGTTTTGTCTCATATATATATATGATTGTAACCTATGTAAACATGCAGATTATTGCACAGAGTAATAGAAAAGCGACCAAAATTCATAACCCCAATTACATCTCTTTCGATTTCCCAATTGTGTTCTTGGTTATTGTTCATTAGCTTTCGCTGCGATTGCACAACAACAGAGTGCATTCAAATTTGATTTGTTTTGGTTTGATTCAATTTAGATCAAAATTATAGTTCAAATTGAACATAATTGATTTCAAATTCTAATCAAAAACTTCAAACAATGATAATATAGCATCAATTGGTTCAATTTTGCTTGACAGTTTGGGATACTATTCTATAGAAAATCTCTACCCCACTTATATTTATGAAGTTTTATGGGGGCATTTACTAAGATTTTTAGACCATGATTAGTGATGAATCAATTTTGGTTCACCAAAAGCAATTTTGTTAATCAATTTTGGTTTATGACAATTAGTGGTGAACGAATATTCGTTAATGGCCATGAACGAAAATTTTCGTTCATTTTATGAACAAATTCGTGAACGAAAATTAATATGTGTATTTTGTAATTTTGTCATTTTTAAAATTATATTATTTAAATAAAAATATTTAAAATTTTTGTAATTTCTTTTTCTCTATAAATAGAGTTTAATTTCGTAATATTTGACATAATTTTAATATTTAAAAATGATTAAATTTTTTATTGTATATATTTGACACAATTTTAATATTTTATATATTTAAGTTTTCTCTTGTGCCAAATGACGTCGTTTATGAGTGTAATGTTTTAAATTATTGTAATTTTAAGATTTAATTTTTCAAAATCATGCAATTAAGAAAATAATAAAATAAATAATTAACTTTTTTTATTTTTAATGATGTTAATAAAACATAACATTGTATATTATTAATTTTATAACATGAAATTATTATTAAAATAATATATATGTGAACGAAAATTCGTTCATCACTACAGCATGTAAATTGGTGTGAACGAAATTTTGTTCACATGCCAGTTTCATTCACGTGTTGAACAAAATTTTCGTTTACAACTGTGGATACTTTTAGTTTCTGGCATTCTTATTACTCATTTTCTCAAAAAAGCAATTTTCAATTTGATTCGGATAGTGAGTCAAAAGAATGGTACATTTTTACACTCACAAAAGCGAATTGTTTTTTAGTACGAAGATCCTGTTGATTGATTTCTAGATCTAATTAATATGTACCATTCTTTTGACTCACTATCCGAATCAAATTGAAATTCGCCTAAAAACCTTCTGCGCTTCTAAATGATTCTGAACAGTTTGAAACTCATGTCATTAGCTTCTTTTGGTTAACCCGATAAATGGCTTTATTACCTAAAATGTACAATGTGATCCACTTGTCATTCTCACAACAAAAACTCTCTACCCACTTTCTCTCTGCTACTTTACTTTTCATACTCACAACATTTACTTTTTTTTTCTTAATTTCTTTGTCAAGTCAAAGTAAGAACCATAAATTGGGACAGATAGAGTACTCTTTATTATTATTATTATTATTATTATTATTATTATTATTATTATTATTATTATTATTATTATTATTATTATTATTATTATTATTATTATTATTATTATTATTATTATTATTATTATTATTATTATTATTATTATTATTATTATTATTATTATTATTATTATTATTATTATTATTTACAAAATTTATTTGTCAAATAACTGATAAATGCATTTCAGATGAATATTCATGAGTAATTTAGAAATCAGTATTTACATACTGCATTTTATTATTTTATTAAAATTGAAACGTGAAATCAGATTTCATTAGTTAACATTTAAAAAATCAAAAGCCATCTAAATCTGAATCAACTATACAAACACTCGATTCGTTTCTAAATTCCATTGTTACTAGATACTAGTTTAACTCCCGTGCGATGCACGGACAGTTACTAACGAATAAATGATCGAAATCAAAATAAATATAAATGAAAATAGAGATATTTGTATACATTGTAACAAAATTCTTTAAAAACTATATTGTCAGTAAAAATATCAGATAAAAGGTTAGTAAAATAAATTTAGTGTTACAAACGTGCGATGCACGGAAAGTTATTGATGCTTAAAAAGACGAAAATTTTATAAATAAAGAAAATTATCAAATAACTTGAAAAATTGAGAATGCAAAAAAATATAATTGAGAATGCCAATAGGAGGATGTCAAGTGTCCAACAAAAAAAAAAAAAAAAAAGTCATCAGCCTTGAACATCCTCACGCGGCCTTGTCGGCGCGTGCCACCTACGTGCCATTGAAATGTCCAAAATGCCCTTCACCCAAATTGCGACACATGGCCAAATTTTCCAAAAAAAATAATAATTAAATGTAGCCCAATAACAGCTTGACACGTTTTATTTGAGCCGAGTTATTGTCCAATTTGCCACCATGTGAAATGACGAAAATTAAAATCCTAAAATTACGAACATTTGTGTTAAATGAAATAAATGCCCCAAACCATCCACTCCTAATAAAACCCAACCCACTTCTTCCCCTCTTTTAAAATACCAATTTATACTATCTATATTTCTTAAAATATTGGCGAGCATGTACTTCAATCAAAATTTTAAAAATGATGATCATCTTTCCCAATATTCGTCTTTATTATTACTTTATTTACTATGATTTAATTTTTTAAAATAAAATAAATAAAATGTTTGATGTAACAAACTAAAATCAACTCAATAACCGTATTACCATTTCCAAATCATTATCCTATACTCCTTCACTTTTATTTTATATTTTTTATTTTTATAATTAGTAAAATTATTATTATTATCATTATCATTTATAATAAAAAAAAAACTTGACACTTAAATAATTTTGAATAAAAACATATAGTAAAATTAAAAAAGAAAATTAACAAAGGATAATTTAGCAATTTATATTTAAAAATAAAGGTTTTTTTCCTGTGTCCAAATCAAATGAAAATAGTCTCTATTTAAAGATAATTTTTTTTATGAATTTTGGTGTAAATTTTTTTTTTTTAAAAAATAATTTATTATAAAATATTTTAGGTAAAAGAAATGGGTGAAAAAAATAAAACCAAAATCAAACAAACCAATAAGAAGCCGCCAAGTGTCCAAACCAAATAAAAAAAAAAACAACAAACTTCAGCTTCCTTTTGGTCTTCACGCGGCGTTTTTGGCGCGTGTTATATGCCAGTTGAATTATAAAATGCCCTTCACCCAAATGACGACATGGTCAAAAAATTCCAAAATTCCAAAAAAAAAAATTTAAATTATCCCCCAATCACGACTTGCGACGTGTTGTTTGGCCCATTTTTTGCAAATGCCATGGTGTGAAAAGACCAAAATGCCCCTCAAACCCCTTTTTATTATCACAACCTTGTTATTATATACTCCTGTAAAGTAAATTAAGTCTTAAGAAAATTTTCATTTTGGGCGTCGTAAGTCTTAAGAAATCCCTGAAAGGAAACCTTAAATCACTATTGTCTATACTCATTCTCTCTCTACATTATTTTAATACTCACAACACATTATAATTACTATTCCACTCGCTTCATTCTCTCTCCTATTTAATTTTTCACACTCACAACACTTCTTCCACTCATTCTCTCTCCTAATACTATAATAATATTCCTTAATTTCCGCGCAAAATGGAATCTTCTTAAGCTTAATGGGACGGAGGGAGTATTTATAGATTTCAATAAACCTAAAAAGATACTACACTAGATTGTGAACTGAAATATTAATGGAGATAAAATAAAATCATGGTCCATTGAGATACGTGTGCACATGAAATGGACGTAAACATTTTCCAATTTTTCTTGGCTCATTGTACAAACACAAAAAAGATTGCGTCAATGCCTCACTTCAACATGGAATAGTCCAATCTAACTATCTAATTTTATTTTGCATATAAATTAGACCAGTCCATTGTGGAAGCGTGTTGGTTGGAATGTGACGCGTTAGACTCTTAATACGCTTGATGGTTTAAATCCCCATTTCACGTTAGCAACTCTTTTTACCATTTTTCTCATCCACCTAATATTTCATCTACCCATTTCATTTACACATTCCGATGGCTAACTTAAACTAAATTTCAACTCCCTCCAACTCATCATTCTATACATCTTGCACTACTTTTATTTTATTTCATTTATATTCTTTATTTTTATGATTAGTAAAATAATAATTATTATTATTTATAATTAAAAAAATATTTCACACTTAATTAAAAAAATATTGCATCAATTTATAGATAAAAAAATAATGATTTTTTAAAATAAATGCTAAAATGAAAAAGGATAATTGAGAAATGAGTGTTTTTTTTTTGTGTCCAAATCAAATGAAACTTATATCAATTTATAGAGAAAAAAATGATGAAATTTGGTGAAAAAAAAATTAAAAAAAATAATTTACTAGGTGATAATTCAGCTCAAATTGAAAACTAAGTGTTTTTTTTTTGTGTCCAAATAAAATGAAACTTATATCAATTTGTAGGGAAAAAAATGATGAATTTTGGTGAAAAAAAAATTAAAAAAAAATTAATTTACTAGGTGATAATTCAGCCCAAATTGAAAGCTAAGTATTTTTTGTGTCCAAATCAAATGAAACTTATATCGATTTGTAGGGAAAAAAATGATGAATTTTGGTGAAAAAAATTAAAAAAATAATAATTTACTAGGTATTAATTCAGCCCCAATTGAAAACTAAGTGTTTTTTTTGTGTCCAAATCAAATGAAACTTATATCGATTTGTAGGGAAAAAAAATGATGAATTTTGGTGAAAAAAAATTAAAAAAAATAATAATTTACTAGGTAATAATTCAGCCCAAATTGAAAGCTAAGTGTTTTTTTTTGTGTCCAAATCAAATGAAACTTATATCGATTTGTAGGGAAAAAAATGATGAATTTTGGTGAAAAAAAAAATTAAAAAAAATAATAATTTACTAGGTAATAATTCAGCCCAAATTGAAAGCTAAGTGTTTTTTTTTTGTGTCCAAATCAAATGAAACTTATATCGATTTGTAGGGAAAAAAAATGATGAATTTTGGTGAAAAAAAAAATTAAAAAAAATAATAATTTACTAGGTAATAATTCAGCCCCAATTGAAAACTAAGTGTTTTTTTTTTATGTCCAAATCAAATGAAACTTATATCAATTTGTAGGGAAAAAAATGATGAATTTTGGTGAAAAAAAAAATTAAAAAAAAGAATAATTTACTAGGTAATAATTCAGCCCAAATTGAAAACTAAGTATTTTTTTTTTATGTCCAAATCAAATGAAACTTATATCAATTTGTAGGGAAAAAAAATGATGAATTTTGGTGAAAAAAATAATTAAAAAAAATAATAATTTACTAGGTAATAATTCAGCCCAAATTGAAAACTAAGTATTTTTTTTTGTGTCCAAATCAAATGAAACTTATATCAATTTGTAGGAAAAAAAAATGATGAAATTTGGTGAATTTTTCTTTTTATTTTTAAATCATTTATTATGAGATAATTGAGTTTAAATAATTGAGTGAAAAAATAATAAAGTACGGACCAATGGGGCGCCGACATGGCGCTTAAAAAAAAAAAAAAAAAAAAAAAAAAAAAAACGGAAAAGGCCAACGCCACACGCGCCATCCCAGGCGGTGTGGCGCAATCTCCAAATTCGGGCCAACGGGGAGCTGACACATGTCAATTAAAAAAAAAAAAAACAAACAAAAGATTTCAACCGGGATGAAAACTTTCATCCCGTCAATTAATACAACCTTGTTTCAATTACCCATTGCACTGCCTCCAGGCTGAATGAACCATTTCATCCCTTATTTAATACCACCATTGTAGGTAGTCTTAGTGAATGAATCAATTTATTACCATTCTTTTAATTTTTTTAAGTTAACGGGTCAAATATGTCGAATAAAAATGGGTTGAAATAGATCGGCTCATTTGTTTTTTTCATTCGGGGTGTATTAAATTTATTAATCCTGGTTATTTGTGTTAAATTTATTAATCTTGGTTATTTGTGTTCGTGGGTTAAACACGTTGAAACATGTTGGGCGGTCTGGTCGACCCGTTAGACTATCTATCCGTTAACTTAAATTGGTTGGATAGAGTCGTGCGAGTTAGTGGGTAACTGGTCAAAGTTGTCAGGTCTACATATAATATATTTTTTCAATTCCAAAAATATAATTTCATTTTAATTTTTAATGATTCATTTAAATAAACATTGATAAAAATTAGAAAATTAATTATTGCAATAAAATTAATGGTTATTAATAAATTATTAAAAATAATGTCAATAATAATTTTAAAAAAATATATTTTTAATTTTTTATTAACTTTGTAAACAACATCAATTATATTAATTACTAGAATTAAATGGAATTACATTTTTTGAACGGGTAAAGTATTTGCTTGATAAATAATAGTGACGAGGATTTGTGCTTATCTGTTTATGAATTATCTGAGACCCATTTCGTGGTCCTAAAGAAAATTGAATTTAATAAACGTCATTGGGATTTGCAGATGTTGGGTGGCACGTGATAGGTTCAAACTAGACATGTTGGATTGAAATATTCCACCTTGTCAAAAAAAAAAAAAAAAATAGTTTGATTATACAAAATTATAATATATATATATATATATATATATATATATATATATATATATATATATATATATATATATATATATATATATATATATATATATGAGTATGAAAAGTAAAGCAAATTATAAAAAGTTGTTAGCAAATAGTATGCGAGTTATTATTGTGAATATAGCAATTCATTATCCATTTTATTAATAAAACAAACTAAAAACATGTGACAAATAAAATAAGAAAAGTAAAAATCCTTACTTATTATTCTTGCTATTTATTACACATATTGAACAGTATAATTCGAGATATGAACATGGACTTGTATGTGTCAGATCCAAGTGGATTGGGCCATAAACATAATTCATCAAATATCAAGGTACAAAGTAATACATAGGCTTCCTCGTCTTCGTAACTCGGCATCAACTAAGGCCGACCTAGGCCAGCAAGCAAGCATAGACAAAGCCCATCTCAAAAGGACCGAGGAGACCTCCCTCGTAGGCCGAGATCCTCTGCCTTGAAGACGAGGTGCCTCCCTCGACCTTAATATTGACACTACGGGCTCCTCTTATTTCTCATTCCCTCCCGGCTCATCATGGACCTAGATGACCATGAATGACGAGGAGAGAAATATTTGCATCTCGACATATCTTCATATGACGAGGAACGGAATTCATGCATCTCGGCATATCTTCATATGACGACGAAAGGAATTCATTCATCTCGGCCTTTCTGCATATGACGAGATAAGGAATTTGTGCCTCTCGGCTTTCCGGCAGAGCAGACCTTGTAATCCTGTTTCAACAAGGATTAAGCAGTTATAATCCAATCAGAATTGTACCCTCCTATATCAATTCAAGTTAAATAAGGACTCTCTAACAGATATAATCCTCCTAGGATTATACCTTATCTCTTTACAGTCCAAGTTCAACATGGATTTTGTCAATCCATCACTATAAATACAAGCCATTATTTTCATATTCTGGTATGTTACTTTTATGACCCGAAACTCTGTCAAATTAGTTTTCCTCTCTACAAACCGTAAACTTACTCTCACGCCGGAGGGCCTTCGCTGGTGAAGCCCTAGCTTAGTTTACGTGTTTTGTCTTATTTTCAGGCTAAGCAATCGTCGGAGCACAATTGATCGCTTGGATTTGGGCTGATTCGACATTTTGGCATCATCAGTTTGGTTCCATTGCCGGGAATCGATTCAAACGCCCTTTGTTTGGCCTGAAAAAAGCTCGCTTGAAACCATTTTTTCCGCCGGATAATTCTTAAATTCTGTCGGAAAAACGCTGTTCTATTTTGCTCTGTTTTGTTTTGGCCGGAATCTGCAAATCGTCACCTGGAATAATCGTTTTGGCCTGAATTTTGGTGTTATAGCAATCGCAATTGAACTTGGATTTTTGGCGTTCGAAATTTGTTCCAAATTTTGGCTGGAAAATCGTTGTTTTGGCCGGAATTGTTATTGTTTCCAGATTCCGGTGACTGGAAAAAATTGTCCGTTTTGGTAATTTGTGTTGTTTGCAATTCTAGTATCAATGGAAGACGGACAGTTTGCAAGTGTTACTAACGAGGAGCAGACCCAAGTGAACGGGATCCCTCCAAACACCGAGGTACTTCCACCTCCACCTCAGCTCGAAGGACCCCCTCCCCTCAGCATGACTCTCCGTTCCATGGGACAGCCAACTGCCGAGGGGACAGGTGCAAACCTTCCCCCTCCTCGTCATAATCGTCCAAGAGGGAAACGAACTGGAAAGAAGTCGACGAGGAACGCCGACGTCGGACAAGCTGAGAACACCCAGCCTGACGACCGACGTACTTTGTTGCACAAACAGATGGAGACGTTGCAGAGAATTTACGAGACTCAAGCTGCTCTACTGCAATTGGATCCAGACAACTCAATGGCTGAGTTCATTAGGCCTTCGAAGTCAGGAGGCAATTCTCGTGGAAGGGACACTCAGGGTGAGAGACGAGATAGCCATAGGAGTCCTCCTCGTGGCCGAGATCCTCCCCGTGAGACTGCTGTACCACCTAAGCAGAACCTCCAAGATGCTCCTCGTCCTCGTCCTAATAATCATGGGAACGAGAAGGAGGTGGTAGACCTGAGAAGCCACTTAAATTCGAAGGACCAGGAGGTAGACTCAAAAGACCTACGAACGAGGCTCAGTCTGTCCAAACGTTTATCCCCTCCTCGTCTCGACATGGTACCTCATCGTCGTGATTCTCCTAGACCTCGGCATGACTCACCCCATCCTCGTCACTTTGTAAGGCCGAGGACTCCCGAACCATACAGAATGGTCCTTGGTGGCTATGAGGCAGAACCAAGGAATGATAAGGCACCCTCTAGACGTGGAGAAAACCGTCGAGATGACGAGGAACACAGCAGGGTGAATGGTCACCCTAGAGATAGGTCCCATCGTAGCTCCCATCGTAGTTCCCACCAGAGTTCCCACCAAAGTACTCACTCTAACACTGAAAAGGGAGTGGAGGCTAAAGAATGGCAACTCTTGAAAAAGAGAATTGATGACATGGAAATGGAAAGAAGGTTAACGGAGACGATGATGACTGGTCCACTCGTCCCTTCTCTCAGAGGATAACAGATGCACCACCTAATTATCTGTTTAAGGTCCCAAACTTTGAAAAGTATAACGGAACCACTAACGCGAAGGACCATGTGCAAAGTTTTGAGTCGACCATGAACCTCCTCACAAAGGCCGGTGACATGCTCTATAAAGCTTTCGTGAGCACCTTCTCCGGAACAGCCTTGAACTGGTTCCGTGAGCTAAAAAAGGGTTGCATCGATAGTTGGAGAGGCATGAGGAGAATGTTCCTAGACCACTTTGCCACTGCAGGAAGGAGGAAGAAGAGATTAACAAACCATGCTAACATTGAGCAAGGGAAGAATGAGACCACTTTAAGCTATTATAACCGATTCTAAACCATGGTAGAGCAAGTGGAGGAAAGCCTCACAGACAGGGAGGTAATTGTTTGTTTCAACTCCGGATTGTGATCCAGACCACTCATTTATGAACTTTCTGCCCGAGAGCCAAAGTCCAAAGCAGACTTATATAATGTGGCGTACGCTATTGCCATGGCGGAAGACAAAAGCAAGAAGAGGTCAGATAAGACGGAACCAGAAGCAGCTGGCACTCGCCATGCTTCTAACGGAAATGGGAATGGTAACGGATCCAAGGGGAAGAATAGAACAAGGGGTTCTGAAAAGCCTGAAATTTTTACCCCTCTTACCAAACCCATCACGGAGATCATGCAACTAGTGAACCTTCCACCACCTCATCCGTTGAGCGACAAACCAAAGTTCCCTCGTGACACTTCCAAATTCTGTGATTTCCACAAGGACTATGGTCACAACACTGAAAGGTGCATCGCCCTCAAGCGAATGATCCAAAGGTGGGTCGACGAGGGAAAAATTGACCGCTATGTCATGAAGAAAGATGGCAAGCGGAAGCAGAAGGAGGACGAAAGTGAAGATGATGACAAAAGCGAGGATGGGGAACAGAGGCCTCCTAGGGCCAAATTGCATGTGATCCGAGAAAAGGTAGTCTCTAACAGAAAGCTAAGGGACCAGATCCATGAGCTAAGCAAGGTGTACCACGTTCTTGCTTGGGTTCATAAGGCGGAAGAGGTCATTAGTTTCTCTCCCAACGAATTGGCAGGGAGCCGTGCGCCCGTGAACAACCCTTGGTGATAAAGGGTCGAATTGACAACGTTGAATCCGAGAGACTTCTCATTGACACAGGGGCCTCTCGTGATATCTTATACTACTCTGCTTTCCAATTGATGGGTTTGAAAGACACCATCCTGGAGCCTTATCATGGAAGGCTAGAAGGTTTCACCAACCATAAATTTGGTGCCAAGGGAACTATTGACCTGGAGCTGGAAGTCGGCGAATATCCCTTTCGATCCAAGGCTACAGTCACTTTCGTAGTCATGGACCTAACAAGTGACTATCATGCGATCCTAGGCATTCCAAGTCAAGCAAAACTTGGGTTGGTCGCCTCCTTCCTCACCAACGAGTTAAATTCCCTACTCGTGCTGGAATTGGATGCGTGAGGGCAACCGCCAATGACTTCTTAGAGTATGTCGTAAAGAGCCGGAAAGCATCCAAAAGCGTGGAGATACACTCCGGAAGATAACATCAAAATCTCTAAATCTATGAAAACTACCCATACAAGCTCTAGGATGAGTTACATCCGTGAAATACTGGAAGAGGAACATCTGGTCCTAGAAACTGCAGCTGTGTGATGATGTGTGTGATTGTATCCGAAAATTTTCCCAGTTTTGTTTGAAAAAATCAACGAAAACGGAGTCGCCACACCATTTTAATTTTGAGGGCCAAAACTTTGAAAAAAGCCCGAGATCAGAGATTTAGGTTCGGAGGTCATGTTACACGCCGGGAAGGACGTTAGTGTGCACCCGGAATGCCTCGTAAAACGAGTCTTCCAAGCTGAAAAATCATTTGTGTGTATATGTGTGTGTGTGTGTGTTTTGGCCAAAATACTTTGAAACTCAGAAAAGCAAAAGTAGGGATATCTTTTCAAGACTTTAAATTGATCCCATGATTTTTTGGGGGATTTTTGGATTGAGATTTGGTACTCAAAAGACCTTTTGAAGTTGAGAGCCATTTCTGCCAGAATGAAAAAGGCAGTGGACCTTTGATTTTGAAATGTATTCAAGGGTCTTAAAACTTCATAATCTGGATAAACTCAGAGAATGAAAGTTGTTCCAGACACCTTAAATAAGGTTTGTACGAAGGAATTTTCCATTTTGGAGAAGATTTGAGGGGTCAAAACCTCCTGGAAACCTCAGATATGAGATCTGGATTCCCAGAAGCTGATGAACTAGCCTCTGAAAGAAAATTTGAAAAGAGGAGTTTTACTCACCCAAAAAATAAAGTAAAAATATGTATGGAAATCTCTTGATGTTGGCTACAAAAAGTATTTTGTAGTCAACACCAAATTCCAAGTTTATCTATGTCCAAAAAATTAGACCATGGACTGAGGTCTGAGAAAATTGCTACTGGACAGCAACTTCTCAAGAAAGAAAATATGATTTTAAAGGGGGTTTTGCATCCATGCTTGTCCCCATTTCCCTAGGTTTTGATTAGTGATCACTTGACATTTTAGTGGTGAATCAACTATATCAAACCATCCTTGGGGTACATTAGGACTAAGCACTTCATTTGCTTGGGAAGGGGAATTTTATCCTTTGAAAATGAGATTTGATGTATGAAAATGGTTTTTAGGGTTTTGAAAATGAGTTTTCTTTGCAAGAAAGTAAGAGAACTTGAAAATAATTTTGATCTTTGTAGAAGATCATCCATGGAGATGGTCTTCCATGGTGATCTTCTTAGATCTAAAGCAAGAAGATGAAAGAACTACATTTTGTAGCTTGAAAATGCATGCATGGATGAATTTTAGGGTAAGGAAAGGGAGGTTATACCTATCTTCCTTGTGTTTTGTGTTTGAAGGCTTGAATGTGAAAGTGTTTAAGGCTTGAATATGAGAGTGTTTGAGGGTGTTTAGGGTTGATGATTTGAGTTGGTTAAAGAGAAAACAAGTAGATAACAATGAAGTCCTCTATGTTTTCTCTCTAATCCTCCTCCTATAGGGTGATTTGAGCTTGGATTGGTGTATGTATGAGAGTATGTATGAGAGTGATTTGAAGTGTTTGTGAGTGAGTGAGATTTGGGAAAGATTGGAGAGAAAATGGTGGCAATCTAAGGATTCCCACTGTTTTCTCTCTATATTTCGCCAGAGTTTCGTTGCTGTGATCAAATTGTGTTGTTTTAACTGAGAGAGGAGGGTTCAATTTATAGGCCCCTGTGAGATGCAATCCCATCCGCGCGGAGGGTTCCGTTGGCGTGCACTGTTCATCTGCTACAGTGCTGGCTTTTGGACAGGAAGAATAATCTTTTTAAAATTCAAACTGAAGCTGTTTTTCAACTTACCAATTCGGGTTTTTTCCATTTCTTTTGCTTTTTAGGATTCCTTTCCTTGTTTATCTTTAAATGGCAATGCCCACTTTACCCTTGCTTTGTTAGAAAGGTTAGGGTTTGTTAGAAATGTTAGAAATGTTAAAACTCTCGTTAATTTTCTAACGAAAGTACTAACGGCTCAAATTGGAGCACTTACAAGCTGACCAAGGCATAGTTCCGCCCGTCCCAGAGACAGATCCTGTTCTCGTCAACGGCCAGAACTCGGGGGCCAACCCTGACTTAAGGATAGTTGATCTACCCGACGTTGAAGAACTGATGCAAGAGGAAGGCCTCGACGTGAATGACAATGAGGGTAGAAGACTTAGAGAAATCATCATCGAGTCTCTGGAATTTCGAGACGGTCCAGAAATGGAGCCCGTGGATGAGTTAGAAGAGGTAGTCATCAACCCTGACTATCCCGAGCAAAAAATCAAACTTGGGGGCCATCTATCCCTGGAAGAGAAGGAAGAAACCATCTCCCTCTTAAAAAATAGTCTCAACGTCTTTGCTTGTAGAGTCGAAGACATGAGGGGGATCAATGAAGAAGTAGCCCTCCACCGCCTAGAAGTTCATCCATTGGAAAAAATCATCTCACAGACAAGGAGGATTTTTGCAAGGGACAAGGAGGAAGCTATCAAGGAAGAGGTGCAAAAGTTACTTAGCGCCAGAATCATTCGAGAAGTGAAATACCCCGTTTGGTTGGCCAACGTGGTAATGGTGAAGAAACAAAATGGGAAATGGCGAATGTGTATAGACTTCACTGATCTTAACAAGTCCTGCCCTAAAGACAGTTATCCTCTCCCCAGAATCGATAAGTTGGTTGACTCCATAGCTGGACACCAAACTCTCAGTTTCCTAGATGCCTATTCAGGCTATCACCAAATCAAAATGGCAGAAGAGGACATTGAGAAGACGGCCTTCCAAACATCTGGGGGAAACTATTGTTATGTCATGATGCCCTTTGGGCTTAAAAATGCGGGTGCCACGTACGAACGCATGGTGAATGAGGTATTTGGTGCACAAATAGGTCGCAACATGGAGGCCTACATTGATGACATGGTCATAAAGACCAAGGAGGGCAGTCACGCCCCTGACCTGGAGGAAAAAATAAACAATCTACAAGCCAACAACATGAAGCTAAACTCAAGTAAATGTGTATTTGAGGTGACGACTGGAAAATTCCTAGGCTTCATGGTATCACAAAGGGGAATCGAGGCGAATCCTGAGAAAATCAAGGCCCTAATTGACATGAAGGAACCTACCAACATCAAGGAGGTTCAGAGATTGAATGGAAGAATAGCGGCACTTGGAAGATTCATCGCCAAATCCACCAAAAAATCACTGTCGTTCTTTAAGGTATTGAAGGGTACCAAGAGCTTCTCCTGGACTCCCGAATTCTCCGAAGCAATCCTCCGGTTGAAGGAGTACTTGGGTTCCCCTCCCTTGCCTAGCAGTTCGATTACTGGTGAGATGTTGTATGTCTTCCTAGCCGCTACAGATCATGCAGTCGCAGCTGTTCTTGTTCGAAATAATGAAGGAACACAGAAACCAGTCTACTATGTCTCTAAGGCATTTTCAGACGTGGAGAGTGTAAGTGCTCCAATTTGAGTTGTTAGCACTTTTCTTTAGAAAATTAACGAAAGTTTTAACATTCCTAACATTTCTAACATTTCTAACATTTCTAACCAACCAAGGGTAAAGTGGGCATTGCCATTTAAAGTTAAACCAAGAAAGGAATCCTAAAAATCAAAAGAAATGGAAAAAACCCGAATTGGTAAGTTGAAAAACAGCTTCAGTTTGAATTTTAAAAAGATTATTCTTCCTGTCCAAAAGCCAGCACTGTAGCAGATGAACAGTGCACGCGTCGAACCCATCCGCGCGGATCTCTTTGCTTCTCCCAGAGGGCTATAAATTGAGCCCTCCTCTCTCAGTCTACACAACACATTTTACTCACAGAAGCTGCATTTTGGCGAAAAATAGAGAGAAAACAGTGGGAATCCTTAGATTGCCACCATTTTCTCTTGAACCTTTCCCAATTTCACTTCAACCATTCTCATATCACTCTTAAACACACCAAGCTCAAGCTTAAAACACTACTCAAGAGGAAGATTAGGGAGAAAACATAGAGGACTTAAGTGTTATTACTTGTTTTCTCTTTGATCAACTCTATCATCAAACCCTAAACACATTCAAGCCTTGAATCCACCCAAACACAACTCCAAAACACCAAATCTTGATACTCCTCAAGTCAAACACCAAATCTTGATACTCCTCAAGTCAAATTCCAAGCCTAGGAAGATAGGGTGTCACCATTGGTAAAGCCCTCCTTCTCTAAACCCTAAAATTCCCTTTTAATCTCTTGTTCATCTTGTTCTTCTTATTTTGATTTGCTTTATGTCTAATTTAACTTAAGTCTTGACCTAAGATGGTCATCTTGAAGTTCATCTTCATGAATGACCATCTCAAAGGGTCCAAATTTTAAATCTCTAGTTGATTTGTCTCTTTAATTTTATTTCTACAAAATATCCCCTTTCCCTTTGCAAAGGACATGTTTAAACCCCATAAAATTCCCCAAGGATGACTTGAATATGATAACCACTTAACACAAAGTAGTGGAATCAAGTCTAGGGATGAAAATGGGGTGAACATAGATGCAAATCCCCCAAAAATCACATTTTCCCTCAAGAACATCTTGCTGTCCAGTAGCATTGTTCTGAGACCTCAGTCCATTTTCCTATTTTTTGGACATAGAGAAACTTGGAATTTGGTGTTTACTACAAAATACTTTTTGTAGCCAACATCCATATATTTCCAGACATATTTTTACTTTATTTTTACGTGAGTAAAACTCCTTTTTTCAAATTTTCTTTTAAAGGTCAGTTCATCAGCTTCTGGAAATCCAGATTTCATATCTGAGATTTCCAGAAGGTTTTGACCCTTCAAATCATCTCCAAAATGAGAAGTTCTTTTACAGAAACCTTTTTTAAGGTGTTTTGAACATTTTTCATTCCCGGACTTTTACCAGATTCTGGAGTTTTCAAGCCCTAAAGTCCATTTAAAAGTCAAGGGTCAACTGCCTTTTTCATTCTGGCAGAAATGGTTTTCAACTTCCAAAAATCTTTTGAGTTCCAAATCTCAACCCAAAAATCATCCAAAAAATCATGGGATCAGTTTAAAGCCTTAAAAAGAGTTCCCAATTTTTACTTACCTCAGTTTCAACTTATTTTGGCCAAACCACACACACACACACACACACACAACAAAAGATTTTGAATGTTTGGAAGACTCGTTTTTACGAGGCGTTCCGGGTGCACACTAACGTCCTTCCCGGTGCGTAACGTGACCTCCGAACTCGAATCTCTTGATTCCGGGCATTTTTCAAAGTTTTGGCCCTTAAAACAAAAATGGCGTGGCGACTCCGTTTGATTTTCAAAAAAAAATCGGGTACATCACAGAGAGCAGATATTTCAACGTAGAAAAGATAGTGTACGCACTAGTTATAGCCTCAAGAAAACTACGTGCCTACTTTTATGCACATCCCATCACTGTGTATACCAATGAACCATTGAAGAAAATTCTGCATAAGTTGGATGGCTCCGGACGTCTCCTGAATTGGTCTATCGCTCTTACTGAGTTTGATATCACCTACCAACCAAGGAAGAACCTTCTGGCACAGCCTCTGGTTGACTTCATGGTTGAGACTGCCTTCATGGGTGAACACGTCCCCACTTCCCATAAGCAAAACACAACGGAAGAAGAAGAGTTTCCCATCAAACTCCCGTCCAACTGTTGGGTCTTGTACACGGATGGATCAGCTACGAAGGAGAGAAGCGGAGCTAGAGTTAT
This sequence comes from Adenophora triphylla var. japonica, assembly GCA_022495995.1. Taxonomy (NCBI): domain Eukaryota; kingdom Viridiplantae; phylum Streptophyta; class Magnoliopsida; order Asterales; family Campanulaceae; genus Adenophora; species Adenophora triphylla. The sequence continues at coordinate 187,102 of JAFEMH010004302.1, read as the reverse complement.
ATTAGCAAGTCCGAAAGGAGAGTACACCATGCAAGACATCATCTGATTCAAATTCTCTGCCTCCAACAACCAAGCTGAATATGAGGCTTTGATATTTGGTATCGAGTTGGCTTCCTTCTATGGAGCAACTAAAGTGGCGGCATTCTGTGACTCCCAACTTGTTGTCAAACAAGTGAAGGGAGAGTATAACACCCAAAACCCCGTACTTACCAAATACAAAGACCTGGTCCTAGACATGACAAGGAAGATGGAGTTCTTCGAGATCAAGCAAATAGGCAGGGAAGATAACCAAATCACGGACGTTCTATCTAAACTAGCGACTATGGATGTGTCTGAGTCTAACTCCAATCCATACGTAGTTTTTGCTGAAAAACTACATGAAAGACTACAAGTCATGCTCCTAGATGGAGAGGAGAGATGCTGGATCGATGACTACATAGACTACATCGAGAAGAGCCAACTCCCAGAAGATGAAACACAAGCTAAACTTATCAAGAAGAGGTCACTAAGGTTCATTGTGATGAATGGAGTCCTCTACCAAAGATCTTTTACTAAGCCCCTGCTAAGGTGTGTCTATCCCAAGGAAATTAAGAATCTCTTTGCTGAAGTGCATGAAGGCATTTGCGGCGGACACCCGGGGGCCAGAACCTTAGCTGACAAGATCATCTCGCTAGGTTATTATTGGCAAAACCTAAGGGAGGACGCGCAAGCCTATGTTAAAAAATGTGACAAGTGACAGAGATTCTCCGACATTCCTAGACTCCCAGCGGTAGAGCAAACACTTGTAATACCTACATGGCCATTTGATATGTGGGGGATCGACATCATCGGACCCTTCCCTCCCGCCCGAGTCAATTGCAAGTACGTGATAGTAGAATTCAACTACTTTTCCAAATGGATTGAAGCAAAAGCATTGGCTAAGATAACAGAGGAGAACGTAATCAACTTCGTCCACGACCACATCTGGTGTCGCTTTAGGCTCCCACATACAATCATTTCAGATCATGGACTCCATTTTCTATGGCATTTTCAACGGAGTTAGGCAGAGTAAGAGTCCGTCATGCCAAGTCATCTGTAAGTAGACCTCAAGGCAACGGACAAGCGAAGGCTGCTAACAAATTGGTCCTAACAGCCCTTACTAAGAACCTTGAATGACGCGAGGGAAGATGGTTGGACGAACTTCCCCTAGCCTTATGGGCTGTTCGCACAACCACCCGGGGGCCAACCGGGGAAACCCTATTCGCATTAACCTTCAGTTCTGAGGCTATGACACCAGCTGAAATGGCCATCCCAATTGTGAGAAATTCCCATTATGATGAGCAAGTCAACAAGGTTAATAGGCTCCTAGACCTAGACCTGATAGATGAGAAATGACTAGCCACACAGATGAGGATGGTGAATTACAAGTAAAGGACCAAGGCGTACCATGATAAGAGGGTCAACAGAAGAGTATTCCAAATAGGTGACTCGGTACTTAGAAAGATTGAAGTAACTGGTCGGAAGGCAGAACAAAACAAGCTCTCCCCAAATTGGGAAGGTCCCTACATCATAACTCAATTCATTCGAGAAGGGACATACAGACTGAAGACTAAGGAGGGGAAAGAGCTCAAACAACCGTGGCATTCCGACAATCTCCGTAAGTACTATCATTAAGTGTTAGTTTATTTTATGTAATAGGTTAGTTTTAATTATTAGTCTTTTACCTTTTCAGTATGGTAGGATTGCAATTCGATGTAATCAGTTTCAGTTTATGAAAGTTACTTCCTCAACATGCAAAGCAACTACCAACTACTGACACAAACAATGGAATATGAGGATCTTATTCCCGACTCTTCAAAAAATATGCCAAACGTCTAGCCTACCTCAGCATAAATTACTAAATGGCCAAACATCTAAAACCTACGTATGAGTCACCTTCCTCGGCGTAAGGAGATCTAAAACCGACGTACGAGTCACCTTCCTCGGCGTAAGGAGAAGAAAAAGAAGGAAGGCCAACGTCTTGACGAGGAAACCCCTCGACTCAAATGACTACAGGCAAGACCATCTGAAACCTATGTACGAGTCATCTTCCTCGGCATAGGGTGATGAAAAAGAAGAAAACCTAACAGTCAAGACCGAGGACCCTCCTCCGGCTCGATGACTTGCCTCAGGTCAAGACAAGGAAACACCTTGTCATAAAACGACTACAGGCATTCCACGTCCAAAACCTATACACGAGTCATCTTCCTCGACATAAGGAGACGCAAAAGAAGAAAACACCCCAACAGTCAAGACCGAGGAACCACCCTCGGCCTAATGACTTGAGGATTAACACAAATAGTCATGACCGAGGAACCACACATCATCTTGATGACTTAATAGGCAAAATTGCCACAACCCTAGAGTGAGCCAGCCTCCTCGTCTTATACAAGGATGAAGAACGAGGAACCTATCATCGACTTCCCACTAAAAGCAGACTTGTACTTGTGCAAAGCCTACAGACAAGCATTCAAACAATTCATAATATCAATACGATATGAATTGGAAGGAAAGGAAATTTCATTAATATTCAGGGAAATATTTACAAGGTCCTACCCTATTACATCAAAAAAAAAAAAAATTCCTAAGTAGCCTTGTCTACAAAGGGATCTTCCAGGAAGTGCTTGGTCTCAGCATCAACGATGGGAAGGGTGGTCTACTCAGTTTGAACATTGGTGTGAGCCTCTTCATTTGTCTCCTCAGTAGCACCCACCTCGGCTTCCACCTCCATCTCGCCCTCGTCCTCGATCCTCTAGATTAAAGCATTAAGGTTGTTAGGATCAACAGACGGAGGGACCCAAGCTTCTTTACTAGCTCGATTACTTTAGTCTCTCTTTGAAGTCAGGGGCTTTGAAATGGTTTTTCCGATTGCAGCCTGAAGCTAGGGCTACTTGGGAACAGATTACCAGTACTTTCACAGATAAGTATAAAGCCAACTTGGAATGGGAGACAAACAGAGTTGACCTGCAAACAACGATGCAGCACCCTAATGAGAATATTTGGGATTTCTATAAGAGGTGGAACTTAAAGCTCGGTGAAATGGCCATTCCTCCCTCTGACGAGGAGCAGTTAGACATCTTTCAGTCATGCTTGAAGCCGCATTTGAGAGCTTCCCTCAGCCACTTCCCCTACGCTGACTTACGTGCAATGGTTAATTCCGGGGCTAAGTTTGAAAAGGCTTACAATCAGCAGCCGACTGCCGCACCCGCCTACAGATATCGGGCTCCTCCCTCCAACACTACTCTCGCTTTCGCCAAAGGCAAAGAGGCGATCGGCTACAGTGGACAGATCAGAACAATGCCACTTCCTTTGTTCCCAAGAAGCCTGATGCATCCAGATCCCGGCTCCAAGACTTGAGAAACCTTGGGATGCCTTTAAGTGATATCTTTAGAGGATTGGTAAAAGAAGGTTTGCTCCGGCCTTTGGATAATTATCAGCCAAGAAACCCCAACGCTCCTTTGGATACCTCCAAGCATTGTGCCTTTCATCGCACTACGGGCACTGACGGATGATTGCGTCCCCGAAAAAAGGCCATTCAAGGGTTGATTGAGCAAGGGAGGTTAGAGATGCCTGAAGGGCCTAATACTATCAATAACCCGCTCCCTAACAACATGAGTGTCAACATGATCGAGTTTGGTGGTTCAAGCCTTGTGGGCATAATGGAATTTGACTCGCCCCCTTGTGAGGTCGGTGAATTAGCCATCACAGGCAATGAAAGTGTTTGGATTAAGAAAGAGATTGCCAAGGAAATCCCGATGGAAAGATCTCGCAATAGCTCCCGTCTCCAAGGCGTCGAAGAATAGATGCATGGTTCAACAAAGAAAGAGCGGCTAGACCTGGGGCTACCTATCTTTAAAATAGTCTTTTGAGTCAACCTTCGTAGGGTCTAGTACTTTTCTTTCACCTAAGTCCTTCCTGGACATTTGTCGTTGTAGTCCATTTTGGACATAGTGGTTAAATGCCTAACTTTTAATATAAGTCTTGTCTCTCTTCTTGCTAGACTCGAGACATCACTTGCACACCCATGTTACACTTAATCGAAATGGTTTTATCCAAAATGATCACTTGTCTTTGCTCGACCACTAATTCTTTGAAATGATTAATATTTAAATTAATCGGAGTGAGAAAATCAATTGATATCCTTCCCAAATTGGGGCTTACCAAGTCCCCATCTTGCATCTCATATGCTCACATCCCTTTCATCATCATCCCCTCGTTGCTCGATGAATTTGCATGGATCTGTTCTCATTTAAAGCTTAAGCGAGCAATGAAGACTTAATCTCGTTTAGATCATCCGGTAGGGATTGCGGTTGAAGCCTTTCACCCATAGGAAAGCCATTACCTCACCCCCACTAAACAATACCCTTTCATTTCAAGATCGGCGTATTTTGAAACCCGGTTTAGCCATCATTTTTGCTCCTTACTGAGAGAAAGTCCAAGCGATCCCAAGAAGTTAGCTTCGAGAGTCAGCGATGCGCAAAATATCTCAAGCCATGAAGGAAGGACAAAGACAATCCTCAACTCCTCAGGAGGCCTTCCAAGCAAAAAAAAAAAAAAAAAAAAAAAACAAAAAAAAAAAAAACGAAAAAGAAAGAAATAGTTCAAGCAAGAACTTCAAAAAAAAAAGAAGGACTATCGATCCTCACAATTCAGTAAAAAATCCCCGACTTCTCAAGAAGCTCTCCGATGATCAAAAATGAGTCTGAATTCTCGCAAGTTCGCGAAAAGTTGTCAATAGCTTGGATATTCCTCTCACCATTACCTTAAATCAATCCCGAGCCATCCTCTCGTCTTTAAAGGATATTCCCATTACCATTACCCTCGCCTTTGGCCAAAGTCAAAATTTGACCTCTCTTTCTTAGAGGCAATCAATCTTCCCCGCCATAGATTTCCCAAACACATCCCTACAAGCCAACCTCTCATTTTTAGAGGTTCAGTCAGCAAAAGGCCCAACCGACCTCTCACTTTAAGAGGTCATAACTTCCAAAATTACCCGATGGCCGATCGAAGCCCGGAAACCCAACTGCAATTCCTATCGGATAGCAATTTCATCATAATATCTTTAAGATCTAAATCAAATTAACGCTTCATTGCTTGCTTAAATTGGAATCTAATCCATTTTGACTCAAAATTACCAATCAAAGATTGTGCAAATTCGAATTTGATTCATGTGAGCATAATTCATTTCTACTCCACAAACACTTGCCGTGGATGTCCCACTGGGGCTTCGCATCTGTGTCTTTCATGGACACTCTAAGGGGATATGTTATTCAATCCTCCAAATCTTCAAAATCCCCAAAGGTCCTCAGATCCTCGAACTTCAACATTCGTTCTCTTTTCATTCGGGATAAGCCCGAACTACGGCGACCTGAGCTCTTCATAATGGAGGGAACGTAGGCAACCAGAAATGGTCCAGTCAAAATCAAAAACAAATCTCAAAAAAAAAAAATCCGGTCTCATCAAAGATCGTCCCTATACACTTTCCGAGCTTGATTCTCGATATCAGTTGATTTTCTCCTCGTGATTAATCAAAATATCTGTTCATATCAGATTTAGGAGTTGAATAAACCGAACATTAACAAAGGGTTTTAAGCAGCCTTGTGATCATCATGAATAAGACAAGTTTTCAAGAGTCTCGACAAGTCTTCTCTCTCTCCATCATAGGGAAATAGGGCCAAACACTGTCTTTCTGTCAGCAGGGGCTTCCATACACTTTTCCACACCTTGTGACGCTTATACTCTCTCAAAAGAGTCAAACCAAAAGCGAGAGTGTCATACACAAATTCGGGAGAAATTCCCACCTTTCAAAAGATATGCCCTTGCACGTAAACATTTCTGAGTCTTGTCCAAGAATCGGTTGACTAAGGTCTCGAAAAGATGGGTGCCCCCTCTGTAAGACTACTCTGAATTTCTTCACGCTGGGGCTTTGCTAAGCGGTTCTCCTGTTCTCTAGCGCCGCGCTTCAAGCTGGGGCTTATATAGTCATCTTTGGGTCCACGTTGGGTTCTTCACTACGAGATAGACTCGCCAAAGTCGCCCCTTCAAAATATGGACTTTGCCTACTCAGGATCCGGGGGCTTTGTCAAGGTGGTCTTTTGGACCCGAATTTTATCAAGTCGCAAGAAAGAATTTCAGCTTCAGAACTTGGTACACGGCAGCTTCCCATAGCATCGGAATTCAAGATCAGGGTTTCTCCCGGCATTAGCAATTCCATCAAACCATTCTCCGGATAAGGTTTCGGCCAAAGTCACAGCTCACCCAAATGAAAGAAGCTTCACTCGTATCAACGTGCCCTAGAGCTGTCCAAGATCGCCTTCAAATGACCAAGAATGAGAGGGAAAATTTCAATCAAGACCCGGATCCGAATCCAATCTCATCAAAATTGAGGTCCATGTGATACTATTAACAAAACCTCGTATCGAATGCATTTGTTTTAATCGCGATCGAGGGCGCTCACCCCCACTTGCTCAAAATCTGTCCCAAACAGTCTTCCAAACACATACATCCCAACGCATCCCCTTTCATCACCATGCATCCCCACAAAAAATCTCCCAAGGGCTCATGTAGCATGCACAAAATTTGAATCAATAGGAAAAATCCTAAGTGATTGAAGATCATAAATCATAATTTCCCTACCAAAAGCTTAGGCTAAGTGCATCTTCGAAAGCAAGTAAATGCATCATCACAATCATTTTTGGCTCTAGGCATGCATCCGTCATCATGAATGTCATATATGCATCTTCCTCTTCACTAACGAATGCAGAATTCAAACGTGAAATCAAATTCCCCTTTTCGGTAAGGATGATCTTCACCAAAGACGACCTCCAATGTCCACAAATGGATGAAGACAGCCTCCAGCACCTACAGTTTGGCAAAGACAAGCTCCGGCGTCTATAACTTTCTCAGGACAACCTCCAATGTCTACAAATGGATGAAAACAGCCCCCAATGAAGACCACCTCCAGTGTTTACCGTTCGGTCAGGGATGCCAAATTCTCAAATACAATTCGGTCAGAGACGCTAAGTTCTCAAATACAACCCGGTCAGAGATGCCAAGTTCTCAAATACAATTCGGTCAGAGACGCCAAGTTTTCAAATACAACCCGCCGAGACGCCAAGTTCTCAAATACAAATCGGTCGGGGACGCCAAGTTCTCAGATACAATTCGGTTACAGACGCCAAGTTCTCAAATACAATTCGGTCAGAGACGCCAAGTTCTCAAATACAACCCGGTCAGAGACGCCAAGTTCTCAAATACAAATCGGTCAGGGACGCCAAGTTCTCAGATACAATTCGGTTACAAACACCAAGTTCTCAAATACAATGCGGTCATAGACACCAAGTTCTCAAAAGCAAGAAGTCCCAATATGAAGACAAACTCAACAACTTCTACAAGGTTGGCGATCACCAGCAAGATGCAGACTCAACCAAACTCCCCCCTTCAGGTAAAAATGCCTTCAAAGACAGCAAATCGTCAGCAGAAACCGCAACCCAACAACTCTTCATCAACATCAGCCGTAGCGTCAGTCCTTCCTATAGCCTACAGTAAGCACAAAGACAGTATGAAAGCATATCTTAGTCAACTACTTTTCTAAAAGAACATTATCATCAAATATTAGGGTGACTTCCCAAAAATAGTCAAGTCTTAGGGCGACTTCCCAAAAATAGTCAAATCTTAGGGCGACTTCCCAAAAAACAGTCAAACCTCGGGTGACTCCCAAATACCGTCAAACCATCAAAGACAATCCCCAGCAATTTTCGAACTACGACTGGCTCGATTCCTCTTAAGGATACGTAGGTAGCCTACCATAGGTCCAGCCCCTCGACCAAAACGGTCACCCTTTTTCCCCGATAATCATCATAAACTCTAATCTTCCCCTGCGAGAATGCCCTCAAACAGTCTCCCTCAACCCCGACTTAGGATCATACTCCTGAACTAGGTCCCCATTTAGGTTCATACTCCTGAACTGAAACTCCGACTTAGGATCATACTCCTGAACTAGGTCCCCATTTAGGTTCATACTCCTGAACTAAGTCCCCATTTAGATTCATACTCCTGAACTGAAACTCCGACTTAGGATCATACTCCTGAACTAGGTCCCCATTTAGGTTCATACTCCTGAACTAAGTCCCCATTTAGATTCATACTCCTGAACAAAACCTCAACTTAGAATCATACTCCTGAACTAGGTCCCCATTTAGGTTCATACTCCTGAACAAAACCTCGATTTAGAATCATACTCCTGAACTAAGTCCCCATTTAGGTTCATATTCCTGAACTAAAATCCACCAAAGGACCATCCATCCCAAACCATCAAAGGGAAATCATTTCAAATCAAGGTTCGAGGCACCTAAGACGCCATCATTAAGGTTTGAGGCACCTAAAGCACAACACTAGGAAAGCGATAAATCGCAATCAAACCTTAGGGTGACTTCCCCAAAACAGTCAAAACCTTAGGGTGACTTCCCAAAAATAGTCAGATCTTAGGGTGACTTCCCAAAAATAGTCAGATCTTAGGGCGACTTCCCAAAACAACACAAACCATAGGGCGACTTCCCAAAAATAGTCAAACCGCGGGCGACTTCCCAAAAATAGTCAAACCATAGGCGACTTCCCCAAAATAGTCAAACCATAGGGCGACTTCCCAAAAATAGTCAGATCATAGGGTGACTTCCCAAAAATAGTCAGATCATAGGGCGACTTCCCCAAAATAGTCAAACCATAGGGTGACTCCCCAAAAATAGTCAAACCATAGGGCGACTTCCCCAAAATAGTCAAACCATAGGGCGACTTCCCAAAAATAGTCAGATCATAGGGTGACTTCCCAAAAATAGTCAGATCATAGGGCGACTTCCCCAAAATAGTCAAACCATAGGGTGACTCCCCAAAAATAGTCAGACCTTAGGTGACTTCCCAAAATAGTCGACATTACGTGGCGACTTCCCAAAAATAGTCAAACCATAGGGTGACTTCCCAAAAATAGTCAGATCTTAGGGCAACTTCCCCAAAACAGTCAAAACCTTAGGGTGACTTCCCAAAAACAGTCAGATTACAGGGTGACTTCCCAAAAATAGTCAAACCACAGGGCGACTTCCCAAAAATAGTCAAACCACAGGGCGACTTCCCAAAAATAGTCAAACCATAGGGCGACTTCCCATAAATAGTCAAGCCGTAGGGCGACTTCCCAAAATAGTCAAACCGTAGGCGGCTTCCCAAAATAGTCGATCATAGGCGACTTCCCAAAAATAGTCAAACCATAGGGCGACTTCCCAAAAATAGTCAAACCATAGGGCGACTTCCCAAAAATAGTCAAATCTTAGGGTCGACGACTGAAGATGGTCGAAAAACCCGAACTACGACTGGCTTGATTCCTCTTAAGGATACGTAGGTAGCCTATCATTAGGTTCAGCCATCCGACCGAAAACGGTCATTCCTATCCCCAGCAGAGCGGATATACAATTTCAGCCATCAGACCAAAATGGTCATCTCTTATCCCCAGCAGAGTTTCCTTCCAGCAACCGACTGCAGAGCTCGCTCATCAAGGTTCGAGGCACCTAAAACGCCATCATCTCCGGGGTCAAAGACCCGAACTACGATGGCTTGATTCCCATTCGGGATACGTAGGTAGCCTATTAAATAGGTTCAGCCACTTGATCACTTGATCATCCTGTCAAATATGGAGCCTTACTCTTATCGACGACCCCGCTTCCTTCGAAAGCACCGTCGCCGAGGGGCTACTGTAAGTGCTCCAATTTGAGTTGTTAGCACTTTTCGTTAGAAAATTAACGAAAGTTTTAACATTCCTAACATTTCTAACATTTCTAACATTTCTAACCAACCAAGGGTAAAGTGGGCATTGCCATTTAAAGTTAAACCAAGAAAGGAATCCTAAAAAGCAAAAGAAATGGAAAAAACCCGAATTGGTAAGTTGAAAAACAGCTTCAGTTTGAATTTTAAAAAGATTATTCTTCCTGTCCAAAAGCCAGCACTGTAGCAGATGAACAGTGCACGCGTCGAACCCATCCGCGCGGATCTCTTTGCTTCTCCCAGAGGGCTATAAATTGAGCCCTCCTCTCTCAGTCTACACAACACATTTTACACACAGAAGCTGCATTTTGGCGAAAATTAGAGAGAAAACAGTGGGAATCCTTAGATTGCCACCATTTTCTCTTGAACCTTTCCCAATTTCACTTCAACCATTCTCATATAACTCTTAAACACACCAATCTCAAGCTTAAAACACTACTCAAGAGGAAGATTAGGGAGAAAACATAGAGGACTTAAGTGTTATCTACTTGTTTTCTCTTTGATCAACTCTATCATCAAACCCTAAACACATTCAAGCCTTGAATCCACCCAAACACAACTCCAAAACACCAAATCTTGATACTCCTCAAGTCAAACACCAAATCTTGATACTCCTCAAGTCAAATTCCAAGCCTAGGAAGATAGGGTGTCACCATTGGTAAAGCCCTCCTTCTCTAAACCCTAAAATTCCCTTTTAATCTCTTGTTCATCTTGTTCTTCTTATTTTGATTTGCTTTATGTCTAATTTAACTTAAGTCTTGACCTAAGATGGTCATCTTGAAGTTCATCTTCATGAATGACCATCTCAAAGGGTCCAAATTTTAAATCTCTAGTTGATTTGTCTCTTTAATTTTATTTCTACAAAATATCCCCTTTCCCTTTGCAAAGGACATGTTTAAACCCCATAAAATTCCCCAAGGATGACTTGAATATGATAACCACTTAACACAAAGTAGTGGAATCAAGTCTAGGGATGAAAATGGGGTGAACATAGATGCAAATCCCCCAAAAATCACATTTTCCCTCAAGAACATCTTGCTGTCCAGTAGCATTGTTCTGAGACCTCAGTCCATTTTCCTATTTTTTGGACATACAGAAACTTTGAATTTGGTTTTGACTACAAAATACTTTTTGTATCCAACATCCAGATATTTCCATACATATTTTTACTTTATTTTTTGCGTGAGTAAAACTCCTTTTTTCAAATTTTCTTTTAAAGGTCAGTTCATCAGCTTCTGGAAATCCAGATTTCATATCTGAGATTTCCAGAAGGTTTTGACCCTTCAAATCATCTCCAAAATGAGAAGTTCTTTTACAGAAACCTTTTTTAAGGTGTTTTGAACATTTTTCATTCCCAGACTTTTCCCATATTCTGGAGTTTTCAAGCCCTAAAGTCCATTTCAAAGTCAAGGGTCAACTGCCTTTTTCATTCTGGCAGAAATGGTTTTCAACTTCCAAAAATCTTTTGAGTTCCAAATCTCAACCCAAAAATCATCCAAAAAATCATGGGATCAGTTTAAAGCCTTAGAAAGAGTTCCCAATTTTTACTTACCTCAGTTTCAACTTATTTTGGCCAAAACACACACACACACACACACACACACACAACAAAGGATTTTGAATGTTTGGAAGACTCGTTTTTACGAGGCGTTCCGGGTGCACACTAACGTCCTTCCCGGTGCGTAACGTGACCTCCGAACTCGAATCTCTTGATTCCGGGCATTTTTCAAAGTTTTGGCCCTTAAAACAAAAATGGCGTGGCGACTCCGTTTGATTTTCAAAAAAAATCGGGTACATCACAGAGAGCAGATATTTCAACGTAGAAAAGATAGTGTACGCACTAGTTATAGCCTCAAGAAAACTACGTGCCTACTTTTATGCACATCCCATCACTGTGTATACCAATGAACCATTGAAGAAAATTCTGCATAAGTTGGATGGCTCCGGACGTCTCCTGAATTGGTCTATCGCTCTTACTGAGTTTGATATCACCTACCAACCAAGGAAGAACCTTCTGGCACAGCCTCTGGTTGACTTCATGGTTGAGACTGCCTTCATGGGTGAACACGTCCCCACTTCCCATAAGCAAAACACAACGGAAGAAGAAGAGTTTCCCATCAAACTCCCGTCCAACTGTTGGGTCTTGTACACGGATGGATCAGCTACGAAGGAGAGAAGCGGAGCTGGAGTTGTATTAGCAAGTCTGAAAGGAGAGTACACCATACAAGACATCATCCGATTCAAATTCTCTGCCTCCAATAACCAAGCTGAATATGAGTCTTTGATATTTGGTATCGAGTTGGCTTCCTTCTATGGAGCAACTAAAGTGGCGGCATTCTGTGACTCCCAACTTGTTGTCAAACAAGTGAAGGGAGAGTATAACACCCAAAACCCCGTACTTACCAAATACAAAGACCTGGTCCTAGACATGACAAGGAAGATGGAGTTCTTCGAGATCAAGCAAATAGGCAGGGAAGATAACCAAATCACGGACGTTCTATCTAAACTAGCGACTATGGATGTGTCTGAGTCTAACTCCAATCCATACGTAGTTTTTGCTGAAAAACCCGCGTACGAAAGACTACAAGTCATGCTCCTAGATGGAGAGGAGAGATGCTGGATCGATGACTACATAGACTACATCGAGAAGAGCCAACTCCCAGAAGATGAAACACAAGCTAAACTTATCAAGAAGAGGTCACTAAGGTTCATTGTGATGAATGGAGTCCTCTACCAAAGATCTTTTACTAAGCCCCTGCTAAGGTGTGTCTATCCCAAGGAAATTAAGAATCTCTTTGCTGAAGTGCATGAAGGCATTTGCGGCGGACACCCGGGGGCCAGAACCTTAGCTGACAAGATCATCTCGCTAGGTTATTATTGGCAAAACCTAAGGGAGGACGCGCAAGCCTATGTTAAAAAATGTGACAAGTGACAGAGATTCTCCGACATTCCTAGACTCCCAGCGGTAGAGCAAACACTTGTAATACCTACATGGCCATTTGATATGTGGGGGATCGACATCATCGGACCCTTCCCTCCCGCCCGAGTCAATTGCAAGTACGTGATAGTAGCATTCAACTACTTTTCCAAATGGATAGAAGCGAAAGCATTGGCCAAGATAACGGAAGAGAATGCAATCAACTTCGTCCATGACCACATCTAGTGTCGTTTTGGGCTCCCACACACAATTATTTCAGATCATGGACTCCAATTCTCTATGGCATTTATAACAGAGTTGAACAGAGTAAGAGTTCGTCATGCCAAGTCATCAGTAAGTAGACCTCAAGGCAACGGACAAGCGAAGGCTGCTAACAAATTGGTCCTAATAGCCCTTACTAAGAACCTTGAAGGACGCGAGGGAAGATGGTTGGACGAACTTCCCCTAGCCTTATGGGCTGTTCGCACAACCACCCGGGGGCCAACCGGGGAAACCCTATTCGCATTAACCTTCAGTTCTGAGGCTATGGCACCAGCTGAAATGGCCATCCCAATTGTGAGAAATTCCCATTATGATGAGCAAGTCAACAAGGTTAATAGGCTCCTAGACCTAGACCTGATAGATGAGAAACGACTAGCCACACAGATGAGGATGGTGAATTACAAGTAAAGGACCAAGGCGTACCATGACAAGAGGGTCAACAGAAGAGTATTCCAAATAGGTGACTCGGTACTTAGAAAGATTGAAGTAACTGGTCGGAAGGCAGAACAAAACAAGCTCTCCCCAAATTGGGAAGGTCCCTACATCATAACTCAATTCATTCGAGAAGGGACATACAGACTGAAGACTAAGGAGGGGAAAGAGCTCAAACATCCGTGGCATTCCGACAATCTCCGAAAGTACTATCATTAAGTGTTAGTTTATTTTATGTAATAGGTTAGTTTTAATTATTAGTCTTTTACCTTTTCAGTATGGTAGGATTGCAATTCGATGTAATCAGTTTCAGTTTATGAAAGTTACTTCCTCAACATGCAAAGCAACTACCAACTACTGACACAAACAATGGAATACGAGGATCTTATTCCCGACTCTTCAAAAAATATGCCAAACGTCTAGCCTACCTCAGCATAAATGACTAAATGGCCAAACATCTAAAACCTACGTATGAGTCACCTTCCTCGGCGTAAGGAGATCTAAAACTGACGTACGAGTCACCTTCCTCGGCGTAAGGAGAAGAAAAAGAAGGAAGGCCAACGTCTTGACGAGGAAACCCCTCGACTCAAATGACTACAGGCAAGACCATCTGAAACCTATGTACGAGTCATCTTCCTCGGCATAGGGTGATGAAAAAGAAGAAAACCTAACAGTCAAGACCGAGGACCCCTCCTCGGCCTGATGACTTGCCTCAGGTCAAGACAAGGAAACACCTTGTCATAAAACGACTACAGGCATTCCACGTCCAAAACCTATGCACGAGTCATCTTCCTCGACGTAAGGAGACGCAAAAGAAGAAAACACCCCAACAGTCAAGACCGAGGAACCACCCTCGGCCTAATGACTTGAGGATTAACACAAATAGTCATAACCGAGGAACCACACATCATCTTGATGACTTAATAGGCAAAATTGCCACAACCCTAGAGTGAGCCAGCCTCCTCGTCTTATACAAGGGTGAAGAACGAGGAACCTATCATCGGCTTCCCACTAAAAGCAGACTTGTACTTGTGCAAAGCCTACAGACAAGCATTCAAACAATTCATAATATCAATACGACATGAATTGGAAGGAAAGGACATTTCATTAATATTCAGGGAAAGATTTACAAGGTCCTACCCTATTACATCAAAAAAGAAAGAAATTCCTAAGTAGCCTTGTCTACAAAGGGATCTTCCAGGAAGCGCTCGGTCTCAGCATCAACGATGGGAAGGGTGGTCTACTCAGTTTGAACATTGGTGTGAGCCTCTTCATTTGTCTCCTCAGTAGCACCCACCTCGGCTTCCACCTCCATCTCGCCCTCGTCCTCGATCCTCTAGATTAAAGCATTAAGGTTGTCAGGATCAACGGATGGAGGGACCCAAGCTTCTTTACCAGCTCGAGCATCCGATCTAGCCATGATGCCCAAGTTATACTCAGAGAAAGGAACGAGGTGGTGAAGAGCCCTAGCCGCTTCATCATAAGCATCCTGGCTGATAAGCCGAGCTATGGTGTTCAAATCCAGGCCGTGAGAAGGATCAGCCATATCGTGTTTTGATTATAGGGTCACCGCTTCACCTCAGTTTGAAGACATCCGGTTTATTGAAAAATGGAGTCGCCACGCCATTTTGATTTCCTCAAAACTTGAAAAAAAAGGAATAGGGACCGGAGGTTAAGTTACTCCTTGGGAAGAACGTTTGGCGTTCTCCCAAGGAGCCTTGCCAAAGGCAAGTCTTCCTAGATCCGATTTTTGTGCTTACATTTGTGCTCTCGTGTGTGTGTGATTTGAAAAGGGGATGGAATGTGCCGAGTTATCTTCCGAACGTATAAACCATTTGAGTTGGTTATCGCTCGGGATTTCTTGGATTTGATGTGTTCGGGATTTTGATCCCGTGCTCATCTTGGACTTATGATCATCATTAAGTGACATTTTTCACCCTCCTGTTGGGATAATCAACCATATTAGGCTTGAGATCCTTAGTGTATTTTAAACCAACATTCTTTGGGACAAGGTCTTTATGTGATTGAGAGATAGGGACACCTTTTTTTTATAGTCCAAAAATGAGACTCTTTAGAAAGGAAGAGCCTTTGCCCATCAATCATACATCTTGAGACGATTTGAGCTTAGTAGGGACATTAATGCTCGTCTCAAGTGATGATCGGAGATGTAGGGGCCAAGGTTCATCCGTTTCTAAAGGGATGTCGACTATGACATCTTTAGTGGAGGAAACGATGTAAATATGAGACCTTTACACCGATCCACTCCACGGGATGCTTCAAGTACCAAAGAGACTAAGGGGAGGGGTATAAAGATTGGATCTTTATACTCATCCTACGTCTTTTGTGCCTTAAGAAGGTCACTAGACAATCCTTGGAGAGTGATCCAACCATGAGGGACATGGGGGAGTTGCATTGGAAAGTAAAGATTGCATTTTTATGAAAAGAAGTGTAATGAACACTATGGGAACTAAAGCTATGAATATAAAGGGAAGACCTTTGAGGCTTTCCTATGTCCTTTAAGAACCTTATAAGATGGACAATCCTTGGAAGCAAGGTCAAGGGAAGGGGATGACATTGTAATAGTAAAGATGACATTTTTATGTAGTAAAAGGGAGATATTTCACATCATCATGTGATGAATCCTCCCTAGAATAAGTCACTTGTGGACCCTTGTTCATCCTTGGGATGGATTCTCCATGAATCATATGTGTTAGGGGAAAGGGAGGGAATGATGTCTATATGATAAAGATTGGATTTTTATGACAATATATCACATTTAATGACAATAAATAGCAAAACAAATAACAAGTAAACAATATGACAATATAATAAGGATATTTCAAGGAGAAAGGAAGGAGAGATTACCAATGGTGGTTTTCTCTATCTTCCTTGGGGGTTTTCCTAATGTAGGAGTGGTTTTAGATGAGTTTTATGGAGGAGAGAGGTGATTTTTGGGAGTTTTTGGTTTCTGTATTTTGAGTATTCAATTTGGCAGAGTAACAGTGCTCAAAATTGTATATTAAAATGGGTAGAGGAGGCCTCTATTTATAGGTTGAATTGTGCTTCCTAATGAAGCCGTGCGGCATTGCCCTGGCTAATGAAGTCGTGCGGCATTATCCCTTGGTGACTCAGCCTGCTTCTAGATCCATGCAAGGTGGCGCCTAGAAACTCCTTTCCAGCGAGGGACTGCTTAGAATTTTAATTTCTAGCAAGTCCTTCCCCCCTTGGAAGGTTTGGGAAAGTTTCAGAATTGCCCCTGAACTTTAGAAAAGTTCGGGGAATTGCCGGGAAACTTAACCGGAAGGCATGAGCCAGATTTGGGTACTTACAGAAGCCCCTCAGCAACGTCACTTGCAGGGCAAGTAGGGTTGTCGATAAAAAAGGATCCAATCTGGCGAACTGCCGAGACGAATTGGGTGACCAAGGCGGTCGAGTGGCTGAACCTTTGGAAGGCTACCTACGTATCCCGTAGGAATCAAGCCATGATCGTAGTTCAGGAAATCCACTGGGGAAAGGGGTGTCATACGTGACGAATTGGATGAACCTAAAGTAGGCTACCTACGTATCCCGGGGGAATCAAGCCATGATCGTAGTTCGGAATCCACTGGGGAATGGCGAAGAGAAACTGATCTCTTTGTAAGTACCAAAATCCGGATCGTCAAAATCCGTTAGAAGTTAACCGGAATCCGTTAACTGGCCCGCTCCAGGTTAACCGGAACCCGTTAAGCTCCCCGTTGCCAAGCCAACGAGATGTCCCGGGATTGCCCCGCGCATCTCGACGTCGAAACGTACTTAAGACACGTCATCGCACGTAAAAGTACGACTTTCCCTGAAAAATGCACTTTTCGGCACTTTTCGGGGGCGTTTCAGACATTTTCCGGACTGTCCGAAATGCCCCTGGTATGCAGTCCAAGTCCGGCCGGACTCCTTTGCAGACTCTCAGAAATTGCCAGCAAGTCCCTCCAATTTTTAAAGTTTTACAAAACCCCCTGGATTTCAAGCTAAGTCCGGCCGGACTCATCTTGAAATTTCACCTATAAATAGAAGGGCTGTCAAAGACATTTACAACAACAAAAATTTCACTCCATTTTCACCTCACTCCACGGCCTAAACTGGTTTCACTCCCCCCGAGCCTCGGTTTTACCTCGTTTTGCGTGAAAACTCCGTATTTCGATCAAATACGACCCTCACCACCTTAAAACACCATCCCAAATCACTTTTCGTATCCCGTATACACCCCCTGAGCCAAAGGAGTCGACCCTAGCCATAGGTATAACTCCCTCTCCCTAATCTCTCGTTCTGCCTCGGTTTACGCGCCAGTCGCTATAACCGTTTCGGACGAACATCGTTGAAATGTAGACGCCTCCGTCTAACGGGGTCCGATACGTTTTAGCCCCTAGATCCTCTTCTCTTTCCGTAATAGAAGTAATCTCGGGTTAAAACGGCATTCCGATCCCGTTCCGTTTAAATTTCTGTCATTTACAATTTCGGATCGATCGATCCGTCGAACGTTATTTAAATTCCTGTCATTTACCATTCCGGACTGTTTGATCCGTCGAACATCATTTACATTTCATGAAACTTTACAATTCCGAGTCGTTTGGCTCTTCGATCGTCATTTACAATTCCGGATCGTTTGATTCCGTTGATACCGCACTTTAAATACTGTCATTTACAAAGTCCGACCCGTTTGAATCGTGATAGTATTTACTTTTCAAAGTCCGAGTCGCAACTCGATTCGTTTATTGCATATCATTTAATATGTTTTTTCCCGTAAAAATCGTTAACAATGTAATGCTCGGTTCAAAACCGGAGTTCGACCTTCGAACTCTCTTTCAAAATGCGCGAAATGACGTTTGGTATCCGAACGCTCATCTTCAAACCTTAAAAGCCGACTTTGACATTCAAAATCATTTAATACGTTTTTTCCCGTAAAAATCGTTAACAATGTAACGCCCGGTTCAAAACCGGAGTTCGACCTTCGAACTCTCTTTCAAAATGCGCGAAATGACGTTTTGCATCCAAACGCTCATCTTCAAAACTCAAAATCCGACGTTTGACATTCAAACGCTCTTTTCTTAAAAGTCAACATTTGACACTTAAGATAAACAGATAAAATCAGCATTCGCGTCACTTTTCCTAAAAACTTCTAAAACCGACGTTTGTCATTCAAACGCTCGCCTTTTCAAACAAAGTCACCTAATCAACGTTTGACATTCAAACCAAGATTAAGCTTGTCATTCAAGCCCCCATTTCAAAATGCAAACACACACACACGCACACGTTTTCGAGAAAGGTAGAAAGACTCGTCATACGAGGCGTTTCGGGTGATCTCGTAATACTCTTCCCGAAACGTAACGTGACCTCCTGTAAGTACCCAAATCTGGCTCATGCCTTCCGGTTAAATTTCCCGACAATTTCGGTAAGTTTCCCGGTAATTCCCCGGACCTTCCTAGTGTTCCGGAAATATTCCGGAACTGTTCCAAACGAGGGTACCGCGGGATCCCAAGCCCCTCTCTATCCAGAACCTGAGGCATCCTCAGCCTCCTCAAGACGAATGTCGCATACGGCTCAGTCGCCACGAAATCCTAGAAGTGCTGGCCGGCTCGGTAATCATCCCAGGTCACGGACCGATCACTCGGGTGCATCATATCGGCGGGAGGCTCCACCAGTGTCCTCAAAGGCGAGTTCATGCCATGCTGACGCGTCACCCTCTCTCCCGGATAATATGCATCGCGAGTCGGACCTCTCGGAATCCTCCGCCGCACGGTCCAAATCTCGGCGCCCTTCGGTGCGCCACCTCGGCGATCCCGGGGGAAGAATATCATCCCTCATCCGTCTCGGCCTCCGTCAAAGGAAGGCAATCCGCGTACTGAGAGTCGTACGCCCCCTGGAGCTTATCTTCTCCCGGGCATGCTTGGACCAAGGCTGCATGGCCGGATACGCCCGACGTACTCCGCCATTTGTCGCCACATCGTGACGTGGAAAAACTCCAACGCCCATACCTGCGAAAGGTAAAAATCCAATCAATCCAGTGCAAAAGAATAGTGTGTGCTCAAAAAAAAAAGAGTGAGAGGGAAAGCAAAAAGAGAGCTTATACCTCCAGGGCAAACTCAAAGCAAGACAAGGAGCTCACAGGCCTTCCTTTGTACCTATCGAGAGCAAAGTAAAGCTCTGCCCGGCCCGGCCTCTCCCCACGAGACATCTCTGGCCATCTCCATGTCCTCCAAGGACCTCGGCAAGGCAAAGGCTGCCGTCCCCTCGGCATGCCCAAAGAGGGTGCTCGAAAAAGCAAACCACAAGAAGGCCACGGCAATCGATCGGCGCCTATCCTCTCCTCCCCTGACCTCGTAACTCATGATGGTCTCCACAATCTTACCGTAGACCACGGCATACTCCATCCCCATCCCCTTTTTGGGAATAGGGGAAAATCCCGAAGAGCACGTAGATCCGCATCGCTGTAGCCATCCCGCCACTCAATGCCGCGTCCATTAAAGGACGAGCCCGTGATCGCGGCGTAATCGGAGGGCGTAACCGTAGCCTCGCCCGGAAGAAGTGAAAGGTGTGGGTCGTATCCCACTCAAAGGCCGCGCTAAAGCGAACATCAGGCCCTTGCTCTTAGGGAACTTGACCAGTCCCCTCAAGCACTCAACGAACTCCCAAAGCCCCGTCTCAACAACAATCTGTCTCGGACTCGGCAAAGCTCCTCGGCCCACATCCGGAAGCCGATCCCACAAGTCAACTACGGACTCCACTGATCCTCGAGTCTTCATTTTGTTCAGCTGCTCCGTCACAAAACGGTTTCCGCCCTGCAAAAAAAAAAGAAAAAAAAATGTCAAAAAAAATTGCATTTGCATTTGCACAAAAAAAAGAGCATACACATGCATTAAAAAAAAAAAGAAAATTTCGGCAGCATAACAGCATGCAATAGACATAGCCCCATTTTTCTCAAAGAAAAGACAGTTTTCAGCAAATCCCATTCAACAATTTTCAATAAAAACAAAAAAAATGCATACATGCATATTCTACAAGAAGTTGACGGAAATAAAAATCCGTCCCACTTTTCAAAAAAAAATCCTAAACATACATACATCTCATATTGGCAAAATGCCCATTCTTTCCAAACAAAATGCATGCATTGCATCATTCATCAATATCAATATTCAATTTCAAAAAAAAAAATCATCATCAACATGCAAAGCATCCAAATCAAGATTCAAAGCCAAGAACATCAATCATTCGAATTTTCAAAAAAAAAAAATTCAAAAATCACCCAAAATTCAAATTTCAAACAAGAAATCAACAAAGGGAATGAAAAGATTCGAAGTATACCGTTCGGAGACTCGGATCAGAAGCCCAATGTTGCCAAGCATCGGGGTAGGGCTCCTCCGCAATCGATTGCGAAAGAGTATAATGCCTCCTCATCCGGACGAGCTCCAATCGTCTCTCCGCCACCGGGCCACGTCCTTGGCCTTGAAAAGCGCCTTCCCCGTGTTCCATTGCTCAAAAAATCGAAGAAATCGGAAGATTTTTGAAGCTTTTCTTGGCCAACAATGGCTTCTCCTCGGTTTTTTCTCTCTCTCTCTCGTCTGTTTTCAAAAACTGAATGGGGAAGAAGAAAAGGGCGTTGGCCCTCATTTAAAAACCCTGAAACACGCTCCTATCCGCGCGGATAGGATTGTCAGGGTCAAAATGACCCTTTTGCCCCTTAAAATTCCAGGACTCTGCAATTCAGTCCCCAATTTGACAGAGTTAACCAAAGTTAACCAAAGTCAGCCCCTTGTCAAGAAAATCAATCTTCGGCAGTCAAACGTAAGACCGAGTGCCCCGAGAAAGATAACGGATCCCGTATCTTTCATCAAAAATCATTCCCCGGCAGTAAAACGTAAGACCGATCTCCCCGAGAAAGATAACGGATCCCGTATCTTTCATCAAAATCCTTCCCGGCAGTCAAACGTAAGACCGATCTTCCCGAGAAAGATAACGGATCCCGTATCTTTCATCAAAATCATTCCCCGGCAGTCAAACGTAAGACCGATCTTCCCGAGAAAGATAACGGATCCCGTATCTTTCATCAAAATCATTCTCGTGATCGAAACGTAAGACCGATCTCCCGAGAAAGATAACGAGATCTCGTATCTTTCATCAAAAATCATTCCCCGGCAGTAAAACGTAAGACCGATCTCCCCGAGAAAGATAACGGATCCCGTATCTTTCATCAAAATCTTCCTCGGCAGTCAAACGTAAGACCGAGTGCCCCGAGAAAGATAACGGATCCCGTATCTTTCATCAAAAATCATTCCCCGGCAGTAAAACGTAAGACCGATCTCCCCGAGAAAGATAACGGATCCCGTATCTTTCATCAAAATCTTCCCCGGCAGTAAAACGTAAGACCGAATGCCCCGAGAAAGATAACGGATCCCGTATCTTTCATCAAAATCCTTCCCGGCAGTAAAACGTAAGACCGATCTCCCCGAGAAAGATAACGGATCCCGTATCTTTCATCAAAATCCTTCCACGGCAGTCAAACGTAAGACCGATTTCCCCGAGAAAGATAACGGGATCCCGTATCTTTCATCAAAATCTTCCCCGGCAGTAAAACGTAAGACCGAATGCCCCGAGAAAGATAACGGATCCCGTATCTTTCATCAAAATCCTTCCCGGCAGTCGAACGTAAGTCCGATCTCCCTGAGAAAGAAAACGAGATCCCGTATCTCTCATCAAAATCATCCAACGGCAGTCAAACGTAAGACCGATTTCCCAGACAAATACGTCTGATTTTCCCCAGCAAAGGCTAACAAAATCCCCAGCAAAGTTAACGGAATCCCAAAAGCCAACGGAATCTCGAGTAGTACTCGAACTACGAAAGGGCTTGATTCCCACTAGGGATACGTAGGTAGCCTATCATTAGGGTCCAAATTTCCCCGACCAAAATCCAAGCCACCCTCTCCTTCGGCAGCAGACGAAGTCCACCGAAAGGCCATTTCAAATCAAGGTCCGAGGCACCTAAAACGCCATCTCCAAGGTCCGAGGCACCTAAAGCGCCATCTCCAAGGTTCGAGGCACCTAAAACGCCATCTTCAAGGTCCGAGGCACCTAAAACGCCATCTTCAAGGTCCGAGGCACCTAAAACGCCATCTCCAAGGTTTGAGGCACCTAACAATCCTAACTTTTCTAACAAAGTGAGGGTAAAATGGGCATTGTTATTTAAGGTTAAACCTCAAAAAGAATCTCAAAAAGTAAAACAAAAGGAATAAAAACACAAATAGAAATGGCTGGGAACAATAAAGCATTGTTAATTTGAAATTTCAAAAAGAAATATTCCTCTTGTCCAAAGGCTGAGCCGCATTTAATGAACGGTGCATTTGAAGGATCCCATCCACGCGGATAGGTTTGCATCTTTCGGAGGGCTATAAATTGAGCCCTCCAGTCCACAAAAATAAAGAGCAACAACACGGTGCAGAACCTACGGCGAAATATAGAGAGAAAACAGTGAGAATTCTTCAAGAATTGTCACCATTTTCTCTCCAATCTTTCCCAACTCACACTCATCCACGCACTCTCATACTTAAGCCTTAAACACTCATACACTCAAGCCAAAAACTCAAGAACACAAGGAAGATTGGTAAACCCTCCTTCTCCTTACCCTAAACTCCAACCATGCATGCATTTGCAAACTACAAAATGTAGTTCTTTCATCTTCTTGCTTTAGATCTAAGAAGATCACCATGGAAGACCATCTCCATGGATGATCTTCTACAAAGATCAAAATTATTTTCAAGTTCTCTTACTTTCTTGCAAAGAAAACTCATTTTCAAAACCCTAAAAACCATTTTCAAGCATCAAATCTCATTTTCAAAGGATAAAAATCCCCTTCCCAAGCAAATGAAGTGCTTAGTCCTAATGTACCCCAAGGATGGTTTGGTATAGTTGATTCACCACTAAAATGTCTAGTGATCACTAACCAAAACCTAGGGAAATGGGGACAAGCATGGATGCAAAACCCCCCTTAAAATCACATTTTCTTTCTTGGGAAGTTGCTGTCCAGTAGCAATTTTCCCAGACCTCAGTCCATGGTCTTAATTTGTGGACACAGATGAACTTGGAATTTGGTGTTGACTACAAAACACTTTTTGTAGACAACATCCAGAGCTTTCCATACATATTTTTACTTTATTTTTTGGGTGAGTAAAAATCCTCTTTTCAAATTTTCTTTCAGAGGCTAGTTCATCAGCTTCTGGGAATCCAGATCTCATATCTGAGGTTTCCAGAAGGTTTTGACCCCTCAAATCTTCTCCAAAATGGAAAATTCCTTCGTACAAATCTTATTTAAGGTGTCTGGAACAACTTTCATTCTCTGAGTTTATCCAGATTATGAAGTTTTAATACCCTTTAATCCATTTCAAAATCAAAGGTCCACTGCCTTTTTCATTCTGGCAGAAGTGGCTCTCAACTTCAAAAGGTCTTTTGAGTACCAAATCTCAATCCAAAAATCTTCCAAAAAATCATGGGATCAGTTTAAAGTCTTAAAAAGATATCCCAATTTTTACTTTTCTGAGTTTCAAATTATTTTGGCCAAAACACACACACTCACACACACACACACACAAATGATTTTCAGCTTGGAAGACTCGTTTTACGAGGCATTCCGGGTGCACACTAACGTCCTTCCCGGCGTGTAACATGACCTCCGAACCTAAATCTCTGATCTCGGGCTTTTTTAAAAGTTTTGGCCCTCAAAATAAAAATGGCGTGGCGACTCCGTTTCGTTGATTTTTTCAAATAAAAATGGGAAAATTTTCGGATACACTTCATCACACAAATGCTCTGGCCATTCGCCTCTGATAGGCTCGGGTATGCTCCATGGCTTTAAGCCTTCTTTCGTCGAGCAGGGCCAACTCATCATGCCGGCTACGCAACCATTCTACTTCGTTGACACTGTTTTCCAGGAGGACCCTCAATGATGGGATTTCCAACTCTACTGGTAACACTGCTTCCATCCCGTAAGTTAGGGCAAAAGGAGTTTCTCCTGTGGCTGTTCTGACAGACGTTCTGTAGCCCCAGAGTGCCAGATGCAGCTTTTCGGGCCAATCACGACCACGGGTGGCCATTTTCCGGATGATCCGTTCGAGCGTCTTATTAGCAGCTTCCACGGCTCCATTAGTCTAAGGTCTGTATGGGGACGACTTGTGGCGGGTGATCCTGAACTCTGACAACAATCTACCGCAGTCCCCTTCAAAGTGTGACCCATTATCAGAAATGATTTCATTGGGCACCCCATATCTACACATTATGTTTTCTTTGATAAACTGGGCCACCTTCTTGGAAGTGAGGACCTTGTAGGACTTGGCCTCTACCCACTTGGTGAAGTAGTCGACTGCTACTAACACGAATTCATGCCCATTGCTTCCTGCCGGGGCTATCTTCCCTATCACATCAATTCCCCAAGTTGCGAACGGCCAAGGAGTCATCATGCAGTACAGGTCATGAGGCAGGAGATGGTTGAGGTTGGCAAACCGTTGGCATTTGTCGCACGCTCGGACATGCTGGACACAGTCTGTCTCCATAGAAATCCAGTAGTAACCCATTCTGAGGATTACTTGCATCAGGGCTCTAGCATTCATATGAGGACCGCAGGGACCATTGTGGACTTCAGTCATCAACTCTTTGGCCCTTTCTTGAGTGACGCACAAGAGGAGTGGTCCTTGATACCGCTTCTTGTATAGGTTGCCTCCTAGAATGACATAATGGGAGGCCAACCTTTTCAGGGCTTGCAAGCTCTTGGCTTTGACACCTTCTTTTGGCCTACCTTCTTCATCTCTGAAAGCTGACTCTCCATCTTTGAGGAACTGGTAAATTTGATTGTACCACGATTCCTTGATAGGCTCGGGTCCCAGGTCTACTTCACAACAGAAAGCTGGGGCTTCTCTTCTACCCACTCTGAAGGGTTTTATGGCTTTTCCCTCGGGGATCTCTACCAGTGAGGCTAAAGTAGCAAGGGCATCTGCGAATCTGTTCTTTTCCCTTGGCAAGTAGTGGAAAGTCACTTCTCTGAACTGTCCAGTCAACTCCTCCATATGGGCATGATACCGCTGAAGATTAGGGTCCACAGTCTTCCATTTGTTGGAGACCTGGTTGATGATCAGGGCTGAGTCTCCGTAAACTTCGAGCTCCTTGACATTCCTTTCTAGGGCAGCTTCTAAACCAGCAATGCAAGCTTCGTACTCGGCGACATTGTTCGTGGCAGGGAAGTTCAGCTTGAGGGCTATGGGTGTATGCTCATCTTTCGGATCGACCAGTAGCATCCCTATGCCATTTCCTCTCTTGTTAGCAGCCCCGTCAAAGAAAAGCTGCCATCGGTTTTCAGGCTCGACTACAAAGATCCCTTCATCTGGGAATTGGGGTTCAGGCCCGTGGTCCTCATTACTGGGGAAGTTCGCCAGGTGGTCTGACAATGCTTGACCCTTGATGGCCTTTCTGGTCACGTAGCTGATGTCGTACTCTGATAAGAAGAAAGACCACTTTGCTAGACGCATCGAGAGAGAAGGCTTATCGAAGATATACTTGATGGGGTCCATTTTTGAGACCAAATTCACAGGGTGGGCTTGCATATAATGCTTCAACTTGCCGACTACCTGGACCGAGTCTTGCATGTGTCTTTTCACATGCTGAGTAATTAAGCTCACTTCCCTGTAGCTTCGGGCTGACAAAGTAAATGGCATTCTCTACCCGAGAATCTTTCTTCTCCTGAGCAAGCATAGCCCCAACTGCCGTATCAGTGACAGTGAGATAGAGCAGAAGAGGTTTCTGTCTATGTGGGGGGCATAGTACTGGAGGATGTACTAAGTATGCTTTGATCTGGTCAAAGGCATCCTGGCATTCCTCGGTCCATTTAGTGTCTACATTATTCTTCATGAGCTTGAAGATGGGTTCGCACATAGTGGTCAACTGATTGACGAAGCGGCTGATATACTGTAGTTTGCCCATAAAGCTCTTGACTTCTGTCTGAGTTTGAGGTGGCCTCATGTCCATAATGGCTTTGATCTTTCGGGGGTCGACTTCGGTACCTCGCTCCGTGACCATATACCCAAGCACTTTTCCCCTTGTCACTCCAAAGGTGCATTTAGCAGGGTTTAATCTCATGGAATGTTGTCTCAGCCTCTCAAAGAACTTTCACAGGTCAACAAAGTGTTGCCCATCCTCGCCTTTGGAGTGTATTATCATGTCGTCTATGTAGACCTCAATCTCCTTGTGGATCATGTCATGAAAAAGCGCGGTCGCTGCCCTTTGATAAGTAGCCCCGGCGTTCTTGAGCCCAAATGGCATTACTGTATAGCAGTAAGTCCCCCACGGTGTGGTGAAGGCTGTCTTTTCTTGGTCTTCTTCGGCCATCTTGATCTGGTTGTAGCCTGCAAAGCCGTCAACGAAGGATTTGACTTCGTAGTTGGCAGTGGAGTCCACCAGGATGTCTATGTTTGGCAAGGGGTAATCGTCTTTGGGGCAGGCCTTGTTTAAATTCCGGAAATCTACACAACAGCGCACCTTCCCATTGGCCTTGGTGACGGTCACAATATTGGATAACCGTGTCGGATATTCGATGACTCTGATGAATCCTACCCGCAGTAGCTTCTCAATTTCTTCTTTGACCTGCAGAGACCACTCTGACCTGATTTTCCTCAAATTCTGCTTTACTGGCTTAGCATCTGGTGCTAGAGGGATTTTGTGCTCCACTATTGAACTGTCTAGCCCCGGCATATCCTTGTATGACCATGCAAATACGCCCATGTATTCTCTGAGCAGATTAACCAGTCTGTCCCGTTCAACCCCCTGGAAGAAGTTTCCAATCTGTGTCTCTTTAGGTTCCTCGACAGTACCCAAGTTCACACTTGTCAAAACCTCCTC
The DNA here is from genome assembly GCA_022495995.1 of Adenophora triphylla var. japonica. Classification (NCBI taxonomy): domain Eukaryota; kingdom Viridiplantae; phylum Streptophyta; class Magnoliopsida; order Asterales; family Campanulaceae; genus Adenophora; species Adenophora triphylla. The sequence goes on along the minus strand of JAFEMH010004302.1, from coordinate 159,744 downwards.
GGCAGCTTGGGCCCGTTTTTCCTCTTTTACGTAACACCTTAAAGATTTCTGTAATGTATTATTCATTTAGTGTGTTTGCATCTTGTTCAAATGATTCATTATTAACTGTTGTTAAGTTTTGAGTTAATTTATCATTTGTTAAGTTGGAAATAAGGGGATAATCAGAAAGATTTGTCATTTCATTCAAAGCAAGAGGAAAGATGACATCGATTACATATTGATAATCCTCAGGCGTGAGGCCTTCGGACGACTCAGAGGACTGGAATTCAAAGATTCCTGACTTGACTGACTCTGGACCCTACTGACTCTGGACCCTACACTATTTATTGACTCGAAGGTGTTTGACAAGGGTTGGACCGGAATCTCACTCCTTCATGCTGTTGCCCTGGGGAGTAGCAGTCTTGTCAGCGCTCTTCAGAAAGTTGGAGACTTCAAACTGATCAAAAACTTGCCGGAAATCATTGACAGGCCGGTACCGTGGAAAGATGGTGAAGGGAGCTAGAGTAGCTTGATGTAGTCTCTCGGCGAGCTCGTCTGTGACAACTGGACTCATTGACTGAAGAGTCTGGCTCATCTTATCAATGCACTGCTGATAACTCATTTTCTCTTTTAGATCTTGGACACTACGACCTTGTCAGTATAGCCGACAGGAGGGTTGGCTTGAATGATGCTGATGAAGTCTTCTTTAGAAGGGATCTTGATTCTTCCTTGACTGGCTACGTATTCAATGGGTTTCCTGTATTCTGCTTCTAAATCTGCTAACTTCTCATTGAATTTCACGATGGCCACAAATTCAGCACTTTCTGCTTCAAGAGGGTCACTGTCCATAGGGGTATCAGGCTGGACTGTGCTTTGAATGATGGGTTCCTTGGCGGGCTCTTTGGCATAACTGACGTAGTAATCAAACTTGCCTGAAGGCTCCCCTAGAGTTCCGACGCTCTTGTCCCCGGCTTCATACCTTTCCTTTAATTTCTGCTGCGTGGACTTCCTCTTCTTCTTCTTTCTTGAAGGAGCGTCTTCATTAATCCATTTTTGATACTCGTATTCCAGACAATCCTCACAGTCGCATACATCATACCAGATATGGGGCTTGGGTTGAACTGGGTTGGCCTCTCCGACTACTTGGTCATTACCATTGTTGACTATCACGTTGGCCATTTTGACACTGGAAAACTGAGACTCGAAGATTTTAGCGGGTTACTTGAGATCTTTGTGCCGACAAACTGCTGTACCGGTGTTCTCACCCAATTCTTTCTCACAATGGGAAGGAGATAGGAGAGGTTTAGACTCGGGGTAGGTGTTTAGGCTGAAGGCTCAAGCAATATGCAAATTAAGAATCTTCCAGTTTACTTAAAATAGTGTCTTTTATTAATTTCTATTTGGTTGGAAAAGGGGATTTGCCCTTCTTTTTCGCAACTACTCTAGATCCTGGACCAGTGAGTTCCGTCACTACGTCTATAAGCCCCTCGTATTCCACCTGTATTTCGACCTCCCAGGGTGAACAGCCCCGGGCGAGGGTCCTATAGGTCACGCGGATCCCACCAACCGAGAGAAGAACGCTCCTAACGGGTCTAGCGGGTCATAGGAACTTTTAACGCACGAGCGATGCGAATTATAGTCAAGGCAATACCGGGAAAGTCTCGTCTTTCAGCCTTGATAGAATTTCGGCAGAATTTCGCTTGCGCGAATGACGTTTTGACTTTTCGGTAATGTCCGAGAAGATAATAGGCATGGGTCGGGCGGTAAAAGCCGGATGACACAGTGTCACATTGAACTTCGTTGCATACGCCGTGCGTGAGTCAAAGTCGAAGTCAATGCCGGGTCAAGATCTTGCCAATTTTTCCTTGTCGGAATTTTGGCAGAGCTTCGCTTGAGCGAAAGATCTTTTGTCTTGGCAAGGACTCGGTCTCGACTCTTACGCATTCCGTGCAGGTCAAGGTCAAAGTCAATGTCGGAGTCAAGATTCTACCGATTTTTTTTCTTGTCGGAATTTCGGAAGAGTTTCGCTTAAGCGAAAGATCTTGACTTCCTTTATGAACTAAGGCTTGACCTTTACGGGGATATGCAACTGGGCTATATGACACGGACTAGACCAATAACCAACCAAAAGTCACGGTTTTTTGAAACGTGTGACACGGACTGTGCATTGGTCGACACTGGCTGCCATGGGGAGTTTGGGATGATTACGTGCGCGCCCGGGAGCATCGTAAGGTTGTCCGTGACTGCAGCTAATAAACCATCCCGGGTTTAAAGGGACGTGCGTGCAAAGTGTACAGGATATATCAGGTGCGCGTAGTGTGCGGTCTCCTAAAAATATTCCTTTTTGAGTTAAAACAGAGATTTTTATAAATGTGTTTTAAAGGAATGATTTTTGGGACGGGGGAAATGCAACAGTTAAGCACGTAAATTTTCTGGGAGCCCCGTCGCCTTGGAACCGAATAGCCCCAAGCCGCCAAGGCCGCCGATTAACCTCAATTTTTCCTGGTGGAATTGCCACCGAGGTCGCCAAGTCGTAATCCAAGGAGGATTGAGCCGTACGACCGCATGGATCAATTTTAGTGTTCCACTCCTTTGCTATTTCGGGTTGTTTCCCGTTCAAAGTATGCACAAATTCCAAGATGCAAATGATGCAATGCAAGGCAAAGAAAGCAAGCAAAATAAACGGAATCCGCGATGGGAGTCTAACCCGCTCAAAGGGAAAAGCTTTCTTTTATTTTATTTTTTTCGAAAAGTGATACCAGTACGTGGGATTATTAAACCACCGTTTATCCCAAGCCCCGGGTTAGGGAGCGATACAGGAAGGTTAAGTGGTTTCCACCTATATACCAAGTATCGTTTATTTTAAAAATGAAAGCTTTTCTCCTTTGGGATATCCCCAGCGGAGTCGCCAAACTGTGAATGTGTGCCCAAATTTTGTTGGATTCACGCGAGTTTGAAGACATCCGGTTTAATTTGAAAAACGGAGTCGCCACGCCATTTTGATTTCCTCAAAACTTTGAAAAAAAGGATTTATGGGTTCGGAGGTTAAGTTACCCCTTGGGAAGAACGGATCGTCGTTCACCCAAGGTGCCTTGCCGTAGCAAGTCTCCCTAGATTCCGTTTATCGTGCTTGCTTGCGTGCTTTCTTGTGTGCATGTGTTTGAATAAAAGGGGAGGGAATGTCCCAAGTTGTCTTCCGGACGTACAAACCATTTATTGGTTGTCGCTCGGGATTTCTTGGATTTTATGTATTCGGGATTTTGATCCCGTCCTCATCTTGGACTTGTGATCATCGCTTTTTAACCTCGGGACTTGCGTGATCGAGAGAAGGACTCTCTTTTATAGTCCAAAAATGAGGTTCTTTAGGAAGGAATGTCCTTAGCCCATCAATCCTACGCCTTAAGACGATCGAGCTCATATAGTTGCTTCATGCTCGTCTTAAGTGATAATCGGAGATATCGGGTTCAAGGTTATCCCTTTCTAAAGAAATTATGAAACCTTTAATGGAAGAAACGATGTAAAGATAGGATCTTTACACCGGTCCGTTCCAAGGTTGCTAATGGGGACATGGGGGAATGCATGTAAAAATGACATTTTTAGTGAAAAGATGACATTTTTGGGTTGCAAAGGATGCTTTTTGGTTTAAAGAAATGATCTTTATGCAAAGGATGCATTTGGTTTGCAAAGGATGCATTTTTATGAGGAAAATAGGATTTAATATGCAAAGGATGCACAAAGATTTCATTTTTGAAAGCAAAGGATGCTAAGTTCATGCAAAGAGATGATTTCTAATGCAAAGGATGCATGTAAATGGGTTTTAGGTGCAAAGGATGCCTCTTTATTATAAAGACATGATTTTTATATGCAAAGGATGCATTTTTGATGTAAAGATTGCATTTTTTAATAGCAAGTGATGCATAAAGATGATATTTTTATTGTAAAAAGGGGGTTTTTAGGTGCAAAGGATGCACCTTTGATTCAAAGATTACATTTTAATAGCAAGTGATGCCTATTTCATGCAAAGGGGGAAGGGGGATATGATAAAGATATGATCTTTAATGATAACTACCAAGTCCCAAGCAAGATAATGACAATATATGAATGCAATGAGCAATTTAAATCACATAGAGCAAGTAAAATGCAAGGTAAGGGAGTGAGGGGTTACCAATGGTGGTGACCTCTTCTTCTTTGGATCTTGCTTGGTGGAAGGACCAACTTTGGAGGCTTCAATGGAGGAGGGAGGTGGCTTCTTGGCTCCTTCAGCTTCTTATTTTCGTAGGGATTCTTTGGGGGGTTTTTATGCTGGAAAAACTGTGTATGAAAATGGGTAGAGGAGGCCTCTATTTATAGGCAGTCTGGATAAGGCTAATGAAGCCGTGCGACCAGAGGTCCTTGGCTAATGCAGCCGTGCGGCATTATCCACAATGACTCAGCATGTTTCTAGAATCATGCAAGGTGGCAATTCTAGAAGCTTTTTGTAATTAAGAAAAATGTGTTTCTTAATTACTAAGCCTTCCCTTCAGCCCTTAAGAGGTTTGGAACAGTTCCGAAATTGTTTCGGAACTCTAGGAAAGTCCGGGGAATTATCGGGAAATTTACCGGAATTGTCGGGAAAATTAACCGAAAGGCATGAGCCAGATTTGGGTACTTACAGCAGGGGAATAGTGTTTGAGGTCGTAATAGTGTTCCGGTACGGACCGGGATTGCTTCGGAAAAGGGGCCGATTGTCTGCGGACAGAGTTTCGGCGTGCGTTGGGATCGCAGGGATCACTCGGGCAGAGTTTCGGCGTGCGTTGGAATCGTTGGTTGGATTCGGGCAGAGGTTCGGCGTGCGTTGGAATCGTTGGTTGGATTCGGGTAGAGGTTCGGCGTGGTTTGGGATCGACGGTTTGACTCGGAAAGAGCCGGGATGCCTCGAGAAAGACCAGGCAAGGTCTCGGAGTACCACGAGGGGCCTCAGAGTACCTCGAGAGTGCCTCGGGGCAGCGCAGGAGCGTCGCGGGAGCGCTCGGGGAGGCTTCGGAGCACCTCGAGGGGGCTCGGAAGGATCCGAAAGGGGCCGGGAGTGCCCCGAAGGGTCTTAGAGGGGAGCCTGAAGGCTGGGGGGAGAGGAGAGAAGAGGGAATTATGTGAAAATGAGGGAGGGGGAGCCCTCTATTTATAGTGCCAGAAAACTGTAAGAAGGTCCGTACGGACCTTCTAGGTAATCTAGTTTTTTGGTTTTCCTCGATTTGAGGGAATATGTGATGATGAAGGAGATTCAGCCATGATGATGTCCCCTATGCAATAAGGTCCGTACGGACCATCTCAGCATGCAAAGAGGTCCGTACGGACCAACCATGCATGGGGGTAATGATGTTCTCCGGGATTTGAGGGAATATTGTGGACTTTAAGGGGATTTAGTAATCATTGAAACAAAAAGGTCCGTACGGACCTTAAATGCTTTTCTGATTTCCTGAAAATTCCCAAGAGGTCCCTTTGTCCCTTTTTATCCCAGAAAAGTTCCTCCCTTGGTTTGGCTGAGGGTTTTTTGAGGGTTTTGAGTGCCAGAGGTCTTCGAGACTGCGTTTGTGAGTCTGAGGTGTTTCCTGTGTACTCGGGAGAGGGTGATCCAGATTAGGGTACTTACACCTGTACTTTCATCTTGGCCGTTCATGCAGTGGGGCATGGATATAGTTGGAAAACTGCCAAAAGCTTCAGGAGGAAGGGTATTCATGTTAGCCATGACCGACTACTTTTCCAAATGGATTGAGGCAGAAGCATACGTACAAGTGAGAGATAAAGAGGTCATTTCGTTCTTGAAAAATAATATCTTGAGCAGATTTGGCATCCCCTCAGAGATCATTTGTGACAATGGTTCCCAATTTATCAGCAAGAAGACTAGAGATTATTATTCAAGATGGGGAATCAAATTGATAACTTCAACGCCTGTACATCCTCAAGCCAATGGTCAAGCTGAGTCAAGCAATTAGTTGATCATCAACAATTTGAAGAAACGTCTAGATCAAAAAAGAGGAAGATGGGCTGACGAGTTACCACTTGTATTATGGGCTGACAGAACGACGTCTAAGAACGCTACTGGGCAAACACCTTACTCGATGGTATTTGGCACTGAAGCAGTACTTCCCATAGAGGTAACAATCCTAACCGCAAGATATGGGCTACTGACTCAAGACGACAACAATTATCTCTTGGCCCAGGATTTGGATACCGTAGATGAGATTAGAGACATAGCCAAGATTAGAATGGCATCCTATCAACAAAGGATAGCTAGATCGTACAACAGAAATGTGAGGATAAGGCATTTTTGAGCTGGAGACATGGTGTTGAGGAAGGTGTTCCAAAAAACTAGGGAATTGAACGCAGGAAAATTGGCTCCAAAATGGGAAGGCCCTTACCTCATTGACGCTGAAGCCGGAAAAGGAGCATATTAGTTGTCTACCCCAGATGGCGTCAGAATACCTCGAGCTGGAACGCTATACATCTTAAGCATTACTACATGTAAGTTAAAATTTATTAAAATTTTAACGCCAAGGTACGAACCTCTTATTAAATAATTTTTATTCTTTCAATTTTTTATTCCTTTTATTTGACTCAAACCCGTACTGACTTAAGCATCGGAGGGGTGTTAGCTTACCCTAACATGTTCCTGTGTTGCAAGATGGAGACCACTCAGCCTTGGATAAACGACAACAGAAGCAATATGTTAAACGCCTGGAAGGGTTAAGCTTTTCTTGATGACATAAGGTACACAATCCATTCGAACGCAAAAGTCATATACAGCATGCTTGTAAAGCCACAATTGCATTATCGCCTGGGCGCAAATTAGCACACTTGATTTAAAAGGGAAGACTTCATTCATCTTGCTATATGAATCACGTCTTCTATATTTAAATCAGTCGTGAAACTAAGGTTTGTGACATTGTACATGTCACCAAGAGATCAACTGGTTATAACACCGTTGCATGTTATCTTTACAACTTGGTTATAACATCGTTGCATGTTATCTTTTCTAAATGGTTATAACATTAACATGTTATCCAAGGTCATGTGGTTGTAACATTTACATGTTATCAACGAACTTAAAAAAGAAGAGTTCGTTATAAAGTAAAAATAATCCAAGTATCATCAGACTTGAAAACACCAAGGAAAAAGGGCAAAACGCCCCACAAATCTGAGATGTTGAACCAACCCAACATCTCCAAAAACCAATGTACTGACTCTTACGAGTCTATTACAATATGAAGACACACCCTCACCAAATTAATTGTTTTTGAAAAAAGAAAAACATCCCATCCTTCTAGAAATTATCATTCTGTGTTCCTATCTTGAGCATCTCCAGCCTGCTCAATTCTCTCTTGAGCCTTGGAAGTTACCTCACCCGTCTTTTCACCAATAATCCTTTGTAAAGCTGCGTTTTCTTCTTCTAGATTCCAGTTTCTATGTTCCCCAACATGGTACTCTTTGATCATTTCGATCCTAGCCTCAAAGAATGATTTCGCAGCCTCAGTCATCATATCATCACAAAGCATCTCCATCTCCTTCGCATGTCTCCTACCAGCATTGGCTAGTCTGACTACCAATCTTGAAATCTCTTTATCCTTGGCCTTAATTTCTTCTCTCTTCTCTTTCAACATCTTGAAAGATGATTTTAGATCTTCCTCGTATTCATCCTTATCCATGTCTAAAGTGTCAGCCTTTACTTTCCACATCCTGGTCTCCTTGGACATCATCTTGGCAATTGTCACAACCTATCATCAGCAGTATTGATCAAAGCACGGAAGGATATTCAAATAAAAATCAAAATAACCTATTACCTGACTCTCTAAAACTTCTTCACTTGGTGTTTTCTTCTCTACGTCCATATCTTGGTCACTCCTCTTTCTTTTCAATATAGCCTTGTTATCCGTCTCAGGCATTAGAGGCAGACTCCCTTCTACCTTCTTCTTATCCTTATATCTGGCCACGATATCACTCGCTGTGAAGCCGGATCGAGTCATTACAAAGATGAATGTCAAATATGTTAACACAAATGCAGAAGATAAAGGAATTCTCCGAAAAAAATTAACGAGAAATACTTACTGAAGAAATTTTCGGAAGGAAAATACGGATGAACTTGCGCTCTGGATTAGGGTAAAGATTGAAGAAGACCGCGTCTTCCAGGAATAATCTTGGTATGAAAAGGAAAGACTTACCGTAATATAGGGGAACACACGACTTGGAAAGGATTCGAAGAGATTTGTTACTACTATTAAAGCCATCCGAGAAGAGCGGTTATAGACTTCTAAGCTTACTATAACTCCACAACTTCCTTTCAACCGTCACAAACCTACTACGTCAATAACTCCTTAGAAGATACGAAGACACACTTGGCAAAATATTAAACCTTTCCGTATTCCACTTGGAAAGCCCCAATATTTTGGGGGCAATTGTTTCACCCAAAAATTCACTCAGCATGTTCTACACCTTGAACATCCACCTTGAGGTAACGTCTTGAATTACATCTTGAACTAACGCCTTAAATCGTTTGTTGTATACTTTCTATTTTTCAGGAACAAAGTTATGGATAAATAATCTATCCTCATGACCGTTTGAGACTCAGTCAAATGACGCCATAAACAACCATAGTATCAACCAAGGAGTACCGGCTGTAAAACATCAACAGAAGGCGTGATTCTAGGCGGAAGAATAGGGATTGTATTTAATTTATTATTTCAGTTATCTTCTCAAGTATATAAGTCATCTAAAAATGCACTTGTACACACGTTACACACACTACGCTCTCCTTGCACTTTGTACTCAAAAACTACTAAGCTTAATAAAACTCCATATTTGGTTAAGGTAGGCTTTTCCTAAAGCCTCCCGAGGTTTTTTCCGGCGAACGATTGTTCAAAGGTTTTTCTCGTTACATCCTTGTGTCCATCTTGATTTGTGAATTATATTCCATTTGTGCCCAAAGTTCTACAATACAAATTCACCTTGTTGAAAATTGTCCGAAACACTTTTTTTGAAAAAAAAAATCAAATAAAAAAGATGGAAAATAAAAATAACAATAGATAAAAATACAAATAATATAATAAAATATTATGAAAGCTAAAAATATATTTAAAATAAGTAATAAGTGTGAATAAAAACAAGAGAAATGAGAAAAATATATAAAAAAAGGTAATAACAAAATAGAAAATACACATATATGAATATACATATTATATATATACATACGCACGTACTTACGTACAAATCCCCTCATGCACATAAATTGATCTCCTCCCTTCCGCTTTGTTCTCCTCCATTCCGCTCTATCCAATATTATATATAATTCCATTTCAATTAAACTCGTATCATTTTCAATCACCTTTATCCATATTTTTTTTAGTCTTTCTTTACTCCTCAACATCTTATCATTTCTCCATTCTTCAGACGTTCAAATCAGTGCATTACTTGTTTTCCGCTCACGTGGCCAAATCATCATAAGTGATTCTTTTTCGTCTTATCTTCAATGCAATTATGTATGTAACTTCTACTTTTTCCCTAATCACCTCAGTTTTCAGTTGATTATTTTGTATGATCACACATTCATCATATCATGCGCATATCCGCTACATTCGTCTTATAAAAATGAAAATGACACTATTTCACGACCAAACACTCAATGACATATAACAATACAATTCTATTACCACACCAGGAAAAGAAGGAAATTATTTTAACAGTTCCTAAACTAAAAACAAAATTTGAGAAACCAAAACTTAAATTTGAAAATTAATTAACTCCTTATTGTTTCAAGTGGTAAATTGATTCTTGTGGTTTTAAACCTTCAATTGAGTTAACCCTCATTTTATTATTCACTATATTGTTTTGGTATATTGACAGTTTACAAGATAAAACATCAGACTACGGATTAATTAAACTTACTACTCTTCCTATTTCAAAATAAATGTTCAAAAAAATTTAACGTGTTTAATCGCGAAATTCACGACCATTGCACCCCCACTTCTAGATTGTCCCTCACTCCCTCAGTTCTCGTATTTTTTTCTTTTTTCTGGTATTGACCCCAACGCTCATCTTCACCGCACCGTTGCCGCCTGAACTCGCCAAGACCGCTTAAAATCCCCCTAAACCACCTATCGTCTAATACAATCAAAGGAAATCACGATGGAAGGTTGTCGCCTATGCGGCCACCAAGGATTTTTTTTCTAAAATAATTCCATTTTAAAATAATAATTCCCAAAATAACTTACATTTGAATCTATTTTCCAAAATTACCATTTTTTAACTCGCTACATGGTGTAGCGATTTCAACAATTGACTGTTGAAACTCGCTATATCACGTAGGGAGTTTTGTACAACATGGATTAATCGTTTGAATTAATTAACTTTAATTAACAAAGTCAAAGTCGCTACACCATGTAGCGAGTTTACGCGTACATAGAACTCGCTACATGGTTTAGCGAGTCTTCAAAAATCAGATTTCCCTTTCTAGCGACTTACTGTCTGTAAAACAAAAAAAAAACCTAAGTGTGCCGCCGCCGAGTAAAAGGGAGAAGAAGGAGAAATATTGCCATTGTCATTTTCATCAAATCCAAGCTTTTCATCCCCCGAATTTCGTCATTGTAAGTTTACATTCAAGTTTTTTTTACTTTATTGTGTGTTGATTTTACTTTGATTTGAGTAATTGTTTACTTGAAAATTAGGTTTATTCAACTCAATTGTTGGATATATTTTGAACTCAATTGTTGGTATACTTTGATTTGAGTTGTTGTAAATGTTGATATTGAACTCAATTAGTTTTGTTATTGAACTCAATTGTTGGTATATTTGAACTCAATTGTTGGTATATTTGAAATCAATTGTCATATATTTGAAATTTTGGGGTTTTGAACTCAATCTATGGGCTATTTTGAACTCAATTGTTAGTATATTTGTTATTTCATTTAGAATTATTTGTTATTTATGTTTAAAAATCTCTATTTTTATATATATATTTATTTGATATTGAAATAGGGTTTCTTTTGTTGAAAAAGATGTATACCTTCATTGATCATTTGTCTATCGATAACTCTGTTTTGACTGCACATGAGGGCCACATAGCTGTTTTATTTGGGCTGCACAACAGGTTGCTAGTCTACTTTCATTTCTTCGTGGTACCACCTTGCTGGATAGACTAGCGCCGAGGATATTGTCGAGATTAGCCGAGAGTAGCTTTAGTGGGGTTCATTATATAGGTAGAATTCAGTACGATTATGGGTTGTTGGAGGCATTGATTGAGAGATGGCGCCCGGAGACCCATTTATTCCACCTCCCGGTTGGTGAGATGACTATTACCCTAGAGGATATCGACATGATTTCTGGGTTGCCGATTGATGGGGATGTTGTTACTGATGTTGACATCCCACCACTTCTAGACTGGCGGGTAGTATGTCACGATCTTTTAGGGGTTGTCCCATCTCCCAAAGATATGGATGGGAGTAGTCTCAAGCTAAGGTGGATTACGAGTCAGTTTCCACATTTCCATGACCTCGCTGATAATTCTCCCGAATACATTGTTGATATGTATACACAGGCATATATCATGCTAGCCTTGGGTTATACGGTGATGCCTGATCATACGAACAACAAGGTTAAGTTGTATTATCTGCCACTATTTCGAGATATTTCGAGGGTCTGAATGTACAGTTGGAGTAGTGCTTCACTGGCTTTTTTATATCGAAAGTTGTGTAGTGCGACTAACCCTCAGACGAGCCAGTGCGGTGGATTTCTCAACATTTACAGGTATGGTTTTCTCATTTTAATTTGCATTATGTTGTTGGGTTTAAGTTTGATTTCAAATTATCGGCATTATTTATAGTATTTGATATATATTTTATTGATATAGATTTGGGATTGGGAGCGGTTGCTATGTCTGCAACTTGAAATTTGAAGGCGAAATACTGATCCGGCACAAGAGCACATGCGTTCTTATAGGTAATTTTTTTTCCAAACATATCACTGATGTGTGAAATAATAACTCCAACCTTGACATATGAATCGGCCTTAATAAGACTTACTAATTCCCGACCAATAAACTTCGCATCTAGGTTGGGGTGATCTCGACTTTCTCCAAAATATAAGAAGCGATGAGGAGCCTTATACTTGGTCACTTCCCAATAGCCAAACTTCTTCCTACTCACACGAACATAAAAATTTCATGGAAACATTTTCAATAGACATACAATTACCCATGTGTGAGTTGTACTCTTTATTACCCTGAACCGGCGATTGGTGCGAATATGGTACATTTTTATATCAAATTGCGCCTCGTTCTTGCCAGAAAAGTGTATCCCTTTAGCAATTTCATCTTTCTCTGGATCCCAAAAAGGAAAACTGGGTTCATTATGGTAATCAATGAAGCCTTCTTCTTGTCGAGCAGAACAACCAATATCACTGTAAAAAGGATAATATTCTCTCTCATACCTTCGATTTTTAGGTGCTTCATAATGAACCGAATGTGTTTCCAAGTCATCATCAATCGGGCCATCGTCACCCTCTCCAAAATCGACATTAGAATCACTATTACCCTCTTGATATTCACCATCAACATCTGTAAGTACCCAAATCTGGCTCATGCCTTCCGGTTAATTTTCCCGACATTTCGGTAAATTTCCCGGTAATTCCCCGGACCTTCCTAGTGTTCCGGAAATGTCCCAGAACAGTCCCAAATTAAAATAAGGGCTGTAGGGAGCCTTCCTAATTAAGAAAACACGTTTTTCTTAATTAGGGAGAAGGTTCTAGAATAATGCCACCTTGCATGGTTCTAGAATGCTGAGTCATAATGGATAAGACCGCACGGCCTCATTTGCTAAGGGCCTGCAGCCGCACGGCTTCATTAGCCTTATCCGCATCGCCTATAAATAGAGCCCTCCTCTACCCATTTCAACACACAACAACAACACAAACAATCAAACACACACACTCCATAGCAGTCCAGACGTGAAGAAAACCCTTGAAGGCTCAAGAAGGCGAAGAAGAAGCTCAAGAAGCCATCTCCCTCCTCCTTGAAGACCAAAGATCGACCTCTCCTCCTAGCTCCGTCCGAAGAAGCAAAGGAAACGATTGGTAACCTCGCACGCCCTAACCTTGCATTTTAATTGATATACTTGCTCATTGCATTCATATATCTTGTTTGGGACTTGGCATTTATTCATAAAGATCATTTCTTTATCATCCCCCTTCCCCTTTGCATGCATTAAGACCTCATTTGTCATAAAAATGTAGTCTTTTTCATAAAGGTGCATCCTTTGCACCTAAAATCCCTATTTTCCAATAAAAATGTTATCTTTATGCATCATTTGCATATAAAGATCAAATCTTTTTCAATAAAAATGCATCCTTTGCATCAAAACCCCCTTTTCTAATGCATCATTTGCATAAAAATGTTATCTTTATGCATCATTTGCATAAAGATCATTTCTTTCAATCAAAAAGCATCATTTGCTAAAACCAAAATGTCATCTTTTCATTAAAGAGTCATTTTTCATCATGCATTTCCCCTTTCCCCAACCTTGGAACGGACCGGTGTAAAAGTTCTCATCTTTGCATCGTTCCTTCCATTAAAGGTTCATAATTTCTTTAGGAAAAGGATAACCTTGAACCCTATATCTCCAATTATCGCTTAAGAATGAGTATGAAGCCTCTATACGAGCTCGACCGTCTTAAAGCGTAGGATTGATGGGCTAAGGACATTCCTTCCTAAAGAACCTCATCTTTGACCCAAAAGAGAGTCATTCTCTCGATCACGCAAGTCCCGAGGGTCCCGAGGTTTAAAATGCGATGATCACAAGTCATAAGATGAGGACGGGATCATAATCCCAAATACATAAATTCCAAGGAATCCCGAGCGACAACCAACAAATGGTTTGTACGTCCGGAAGATAACTTGGGACATTCTCCCCCCTTTATTTTCAAACACATGCACACAAAGAAAGCACGCAAGCAAACACGATTAATGAAATCTAGGGAGACTTGCTCCGGCAAGGCACTTTGGGTGAACGCCAAACGTTCTTCCCAAGGGGTAACTTAACCTCCGAACCCATAAAACCTTTTTTCAAAGTTTTGAGGTAATCAAAATGGCGTGGCGACTCCGTTTTTCAAATAACTCGGATGTCTTCAAACTCGCGTGAATTCCAATAAACAAAAAATTTTGGGCCCACATTCACGCTTGGCGACTACTGGGAAAACCAAAGGAGAAAAGCTTTATTTTCAAAACAAAAGTCGATACTTGGTATATAGGTGGACCCCACTTACCCTTCCTGTATCGCTCCCTAACCCGGGGCTTGGGATAACCAGGTGGTTTAACAATCCCACGTACCAGTATCCCTTTTTCGAAAAAAAAAAATAATTTTGAAAAAAAATAGAAGAAAGCTTTTCCCTTTGAGCGGGTTAGACTCCCATCGCCGATTTCATTAATCGTGCTTGCTTTCTTTACCATGCATTGCATCATTTGCATCTTGGAATCTGTGCATACGTCGAACGGGAAACAACCCGAAAAAATAGCAAAAGGAGTGGAACCCGGAAAATTGATCCATGCAAGCCATACGGCTAATCCTCATAGGATTCTCGACCATACGACCTCGGTGGCAATTCCACCAGAAAATCATGGTTAATCTGGGCCCTAGCAGCTTGGGGCTACTCACTCCATGATCGATCTGGGCTCCTTAAAATTTACGTGCTTATGTGTTGCATTTTCCCGTCCCGAAAATCATTCCTTTAAAACACATTATGAAAATCTCTGTTTTAACTCAAAAGGAACATTTTTAGGAGACCGCACACTACGCGCACCCGATATATCCCGTACACTTTTGCACGCACGTCCTTCAAACCCGAGGGTGGTTCCACTGCAGCCACGGACAGCCTTACGATGCTCCCGGCGCGCACGGAATCATCCCAACCTCCCATGGCGGCCGGTGTCGACCAATGCACACCCGTGTCACACGTTTCAAAAATCCGTGACTTTTGGTTGGTTTTTGGTCTAGTCCGTGTCATATAGCCCAGCTTGCATACCCACGTAAAGGTCAAGCCTTAGCTCATAACGGAAGCCAAGATTTTCGCTCAAGCGAAAATTCCGCCGAAATTCCGACAAGGAAAATCGGTGGGATCTTGACTCCGACATTGACTATTGACCTTGACCCGCACGGAATGCGTAAGAGTCAAGACCAAGTCTTTGCCAAAATAAAAGATCTTTCGCTCAAGCGAAGCTCGCCAAAATTCCGACAAGGAAAAATTGGCAAGATCTTGACCGGCATTGACTTCGATTCCGACTCGCGCACCGCGTATGCAACGAAGTTCAATGTGACACCGTGTCATCCGGCTTTTGCCGCCCGACCCATGCCTATTATATTCTCTGACATTACCGAAAGTCAAAAACCGTCATTCGCTCAAGCGAAACTCGTCAAAGATCCGTCAAGGCAGAGACGAGACTTTCCCGTGATTGCCTTGACTATAATCCGCATCGCTCGTGCGTTGAAAGGTCCTATGACCCGCTAGACCCGATAGGAGCGTTCTTTACTCTCGGTCGGTGGGATCCGCGTGCCCTATAGGACCTCGCCGGGCCGTCCACCCCGGGAAGTCGAAATACAGGTGGAATACGAGGGGCTTATAGACGTAGTGACGGAACCCACCGATCCAGGATCTAGAGTAGTTGTGGAAAAAGAAGGGCGTAACCCCTTTTCCAACCAAATAGATATTAATAAAAGACATTGTTTTAAGTAAACTTGAAGATTCTAATTTGCATATTGCCCGAGCCTTCACCCTAAACACCTACCCCGAGTCTAAACCTTTCCTATCCCTTTCCCGCAGCCGAGAAAGAAGTGGGTGAGAACACCGGGTCAACTTGTTAGCGCAGTAATCCTCGCATTCGCAGAATCCTCGGTTTTGTCGGCTTTTCGGTGTCAAAAATGGCCAACATGGTAATCCACAACGGTAATGACCAAGCAATTGGAGGGGCTATCCCAGCTTCAACCCAAGCCTCACATCCGGTATGATGTATGTGATTGCGAAGACCGCCTCGAGTATGAGTATCAAGAATGGATCAATGAGGACGCTCCTTCAAGGAAGAAGAAGAAGAGAAAGTCCACACAGCAGGCTTAAGGAAAGATACGAAGCCGGGGACAAGAGCGTAGGAAATTTGGGAGAGCCTTCTGGGCAAGTTCGACTACTATGTCAATTATGCCAAGGAACCCGTCAAGGAACCCGTCACCCCAAGCACAGTCCCACTCGATATCCCCATGTACAGTGATCCTCTTGAAGCGAAAGTGCCGAATTTGTGGCCATCGTGAAGTTCAATGAGAAGCTAGCAGCATCTAGCGTAACAACACGTAAAGCCTATTGAATACGTAGCGCCAAGGAAAATTAAGAACCCTCTCGAAGAAGACTTCATCAAGATTATCCAGTGCCAACCCTTCGCTTTGGCTACACCGACAAGGTCGTGGTGTCCAAGATCGCAAAGAGAAAATGAGTTATCAACGGCATTGATAAGATGAGCCAGACCCTTCAGTCAATGAGTCCAGCCGCTACGGAAGAGCTAGCCGAAAGATTGCAACAAGTTACTTTAGTTCCCCTCACCATCTTTCCACAAGACCGGCCGTTAATGATTTCCGGCAAGCTTTTGATCAGCTTCGAAGTCTCCAACTTTCGAAGAACGCCGGCAAGATCGCTACTTCCTGTGGCAATAGCAAGAAGGAGTGAGATCCCTGGCCCAACCCTTGTCAAGTCCCCTCGAGTCAATAAGTAGTGTAGGGTCCAGAGTCGGTGTTGTCTATTCGCTTGAGTCAGGAATCTTCGAATTCCAGCCCTCGTAGTCATCCGAAGGCCTCACGCCCGAGGATTATGAAAATGTAATCGATGTCATCTTTCCCCTTATCTTGAATGAAATGACAAATCTTTCGATTATCCTCTTATTGCCAACTTAACAAATGATAAATTAACTCAAAACTTAACAACAGCTTAATAATGAATCATTTGAACAAGATGCAAACACACTAAACGAACAATACATTAAAGAAATCTTTAAGTGTTTCGTAAAAGAGGAAAACCGGGCCCAAGCCGCCGAGGAGATTTTGATAAGTGTGAACTTGGGTACTATTGAGGAACCTAAAGAGACACAGATTGGAAGCTTCTTCCAGGGGTTGAAAGGGACAGATTGATCGAGCCGCTCGTAGAATACGTCGACGTGTTTGCATGGTCATACAAGGATATGCCGGGGCTAGATGGTTCGATAGTAGAGCATGGGATCCCTCTAGCACCGCATGCTAAGCCGCAGCGTAACCGAGAAAGATCAAGCCGGAATGGTCTCTGCTGTGTCAAAGAAGAAATTGAGAAGCTCTGCGGGTAGTGGTTCATCGTAGTTATTGAATACCCGACATGGTTGTCCAACATCGTGACCGTAACCAAGGCCAATGGGAAGGTGCGCCGCCGTGTGGATTTCCGAGATCCGAACAAGGCGCCCCAAAGACGACTACCCTCTCGCCAAACATAGACATCCCGGTGGACTCCACCGCCAACTACGAAGTCAAATCCTTCGTTGATGGTTTTCAGCTACAACTGCATCAAGATGGCCGAGGAAGACCAAGAAAAGACGGCCTTCACCACACCGCTGGGAACCCATCATATACAAGAATGCCATTCGGGCTCAAGAATGCCGGGGCTACTTACCAAAGGGCGACCGCACTTTTTCATGACATGATCCACAAGGAGATTGAGGTCTACGAGACGACATGATAATCCACTCCAAAGGAGAAGGTGGGCAGCACTTTGTTGACCTACGAAAATTCTTTGAGAGGCCGAGACAAAGATTCCATGAGACTAAACCCCGCCAAATGCACCTTCGGAGTGACAAGGGGAAAAGTGCTCGGGTACATGGTCACTGAGCTAGGTATAGAAGTTGACCCCCGAAAGATCAAAGCTATCATGGATATGAGGCCACCTCAAACCCGCATTAGGTCAAAAGCTTCATGGGTAAATTGCAAGACATTAGCCGTTTCTCAATCGCTAACCACTATGCGCGAGCCCATCTTCAAGCTCATGAAGAAGAATGTGGACACGTAATGGACCGAAGAATGCCAAGATGCCTTTGACTGCATCAAGGCATACTTAGTACATCCCCGGTACTATGCCCCCCACATAGACAAGCCTCTTCCTCGCTTCTATCTCACCGTCGCGTACACGGCAGCTGGGGCTATGCTTGTCAGAGAAGAAAGACTCTCGGGTAGAAAATGCCATTTACTTTGTCACGGAAGCTACAGGGAGGGAGCTCAATTACTCAAAGCATGTGAAAAGACTTCAGTGCAGGATCGGTCCGGGTAGTCGGCAAGTTGAAGCATTATATGCAAGCCCACCCCGTGAACTTGGTCTCGAAAATGGACCCCATCAAGTACATCTTTGACAAGCCTTCCCTCTCGATGCGTCTAGCGAAGTGGTCCTTCTTCTTGGCGAATACGACATCAACTATGTGACCGTAAAGGCCATCAAGGGTCAAGCATTGTCGATCACCCGGCGAATTTCCCCGCAATGAAGACAAAGGGCCCGAACCCCAATTTCCGATGAAGGGATCTTTGCGGTTGAGCCTCGAAAATAGATGGCGCTTGTTCTTTGACTGAGCCGCTAACAAAAGAGGAAATGGTGTAGGAATGCTATTGGTCGATCCGAAAGATGAGCATACCCCCATAGCCCTCAAGTTGAACTTTCCTCGCCACGAACAATGTCGCCGAGTACGAAGCCCGCATTGCTGCCTCGAAGCCGCCTTAGAAAGAAATGTCAAGGAGCTCGAAGTTTACTGAGACTCACTGATCATCAACCAAGTCTCCAACAAGTGGAAGACTGTGGACCCTAATCTACAACGGTATCATGCCTATATGGAGGAGTTGATCGGACAGCTTCGTAGAAGTGACTTTCCACTACTTGCCGAGGGAAAAGAACAGATTCGCAGATGCCCTAGCTACTCTAGCCTCATTGGTAGAGATCCCCGAGGGAAAAGCCATAAAGCCCTTCAGAGGGGGTAGAAGAGAAGCCCCACCTTCTATTGTGAAGTGGACCTGGGACCCGAGCCTATAAAGGAACCTCGTACAACCAGATTTACCAATTCCTCAAGGACGGAGAGTCGCCTTTCGAGACGAAGAAGGTAGACCGAAAGAAGGTGTCGAGCCAAGAGCTTACAAGCCCCGAAAAGGTTGGCTTCTCATTATGTCATTCTAGGAGGCAACCTATACAAGAAGCGGTATCAAGGACCACTCCTCTTATGTGTCACTCAAGAAAGAGCCAGAGAGTTGATGACCGAAGTCCACAATGGTCCCCGCGGTCCTCACATGAATGCCAGAGCCCCGATGCAAGTGATCCTCGTAATGGGTTACTACCGGATCTCCATGGAAACAGCATCGCGTTCAACACGTCCGAACTCGCGACAAATGCCAGCGGTTTGCCAACCTCAACCATCTCCCACCTCATGACTGCATCGCATGACGACTCCTTGACCGTTTGCAACTTGGGGCATTGACGTGATAGGAAAAATATCCCCAAGTAGAAGCAATGGGCACGAGTTCGTGTTGGTAGCCATTGACTACTTCACAAAGTGGGTAGAGGCCAAGTCCTACAAGGTCCTCACTTCCGTAAAAGTGGCCCAGCTCATCAAAGAAAACATAAGGTGCAGATATGGGATGCCCAACGAGATCATTTCGATAATGGGTCACACTTCGAAGGAGATCGCGATAGACCGCCGTCGAATTCAGAGTTACTCGCCACAAGTCGTCCCCGCATGCACTCAGACCAATGGAGCCGCGGAAGCCGCTAATAAGACACTCGAGCGGATCATCAGGAAGATGGCCACCCGTGGTCGTGATTGGCCCGAAAAGCCGCACCTAGCACTCGGGGCTACGTAACGTCTGTCAATGTACCCACAGGAGAAACTCCTTTTGCCCTAACTTACGGGATGGAAGCAGTGTTACCGGTGGAGCTGGAAATCCCGTCATTAAGGGTCCTCCTGGAAAACAGTTGTCAATGAAGTGGAATGGTTGCGCAGCCGGCATGATGAGTTAGCCCTCGCTTGACGAGAGAAGGCTAAAAGCCATGGAACACACCCGAGCCTACAGAGGCGAATGGCCAGAGCGTTTGATAAAAAGGTCAAGGCCAGTAGATATCAAAGAGGGCGACTTAGTGCTGAAAGTAAAGCCCCTACCAGTAGACAACCCCCGGGAAAATGGGAACCCATCCGGATCGGCCCTTATGTGGTGCGTAAAATACCGTCAGGAGGAGCAATGAAGCTTGCAGACTTGGATGGCAATCCCTTTGTCCACCCAAATAACGGTGATAAACTCCGAAGATACTATGCCTCGATAAAAAAAAAATAAAAAATAAATAAAAAAAAAAAAAGAAAAAAAAAGTGCAAAAGAGTAATGCCCAGCTAGGCTGAAGACCCCAAAAAGGGCGGTCTAGGCAAAAGACAGGGCTGCACATATAAAAAAAAAATATATAAAAAAAAAAAGAAAAAAAGAAAGAAAAAAAAAAAGTGCAAAAAGAGTAATGCCCAGCTAGGCTGAAAACCCCAAAAAGGGCGGTCTAGGCAAAAGACAGGGCTGCACATAAAAAAAATTAGTTCACCAGAATGAACTACGAAGACCTGAGCCCCTTAGCCTTTCTTGTAAAAGGGGAACGTAGGCAGCCATATATAGTTCGGTCTAAATAATAAAAAGGACGATTAAGCTTCCATGAAGTGCGTCCTAAATAGTAAAGGGCATTCCAGTTTTCATAAAACGGGTCCCAATCAATAAAGACATTTGAATTTCCATGAAATGTGTCTTGATTAATTTTTAAGATAATATGCCTTATTCATTACAAGTTAAAAACTTCTTGATGAGTTCAAGCACGGTCTACCTCTTAACTCTGCTAACCTGCTAAAAAGATCTAAAATACAATAAAATGCCTAAATAAACTAATGTGTTTGCAAATGGCAATAAGAGGATCTTGAGAAAAGACTTGTCACCGTCATTCGCCGAGTCTTCTTCAGCCTTCTTCCCTTTTCCTCGCCTCGTCGAGTCTTCTTCCTTTTCTTCTCAATAATGTCGGTATCCCTCATCCCGACCTCTCGGTATCCTCGCCGGAGCCTCTACCAACCCCGTGTCAATGAGCGCTCTCTCTATACGAGCACGAGTCCGCACCTCCTCCCTCTCGAGCCTCGGGCCAAAGGAGCGACTCCTGACAATCTCTTGTACCGAGCCTCCATATCTCCGACCAAGTCACCTGATTGGTTATGGCAACTCGCCTTAGCCTCGCCTCCTCGTAGTCCTACTCGAGTCACGCGCCGCTCCCAATAAAGCTCGACGTCTATCCCCAAGATAACCCGAGTCGCTCCCATCTCCCTCTCGTACTACCCAAGTAGACAAAGTGGTCAAGATGGTGCTCTTCCTCGCTCCCGAAGATAGCCCCGGGTGGGAAAGCAAGATGTGTCCAAGCCCTCGAGAAGAAAGAGAAGCCGGGCCGGATCTCTCATATCCAATGACACCACCTCCATGGTCCGGATGTCCTCCCAATCACTCAATGGCTCCCGTAAAGCCCCAAACCGCCCGGATACCAAGCAGGTATGTAGAAGGACGACCAGCAGTAATCCCGGAACCCTCACAAAGCATAAGACTCCTGAAATATCCTCCCCGGTATGCAACCTCCAATGTGGTATCCACCAACGGATGTCCGAAGTGGATAGCCTAGCCATCATCAGCCTCCCAGCCTACCCCGTTCCTCGCCGCCTAGGCGCACCTCTCCGAGAAATCACCCAAGGGCACCGAGTCGGCAAAGCCCTGTGCAAAGCCCCGAGCCTCTCCCCGCAGCCTACGTAGTCAACATAGCCGACTCCTGACCTCATGAAACGGTCTCCCGAGCCATCCTATCGATCCCATGAAATGTCTCTCCCAAAACCCGGGACAATATCCTTCCCACTTCGCAGCCTCTCGACCATGTCCAAGAGGCCACTATGACAGATCCCCACTGACTCAAAGAAGTTGAACAAAATAGAGAATACGCAGAGAATGAAAGCATCCATAGCTACCGCGGTCGCAGCCATATCTCGGAGACCCAAACCCGCCCGGGATATCGAAAGGTCAATCCTATCCAGGGCTACCATCATCCTCTCAAACCTCTCCCAAAGGAATCGCAGAAAAGATGCAAGCTTTACCGTCACCGTGCGCGTCTCCGATCAGCGGAATAGATATAGCCTCGCCTGGGACCCCCAATCAAAGCTCAAGTCTTCGTGCGTTGGGACGATTTCGTTGTAAGAAAAGCAATAAACATGTCTCCTGGACATCCTAACTTTGCCGCGGCTCTCAACAGTGTCCCACCGGGCGGGAGATCCCTCAAATGCCATAAAGACTTGATCTTGAAGGAAGAATCAAGCAGCCCCTTGTGATTTTGGAAGTTATATCTCGCCCAAGATTGAAGACCGGATAGAAAATGGTCTCGTTTCCCCTTTGCAATCTAACGGGATTCTCCATCGCAAAATGATCAAAGATGGTGCTTTAGGTCCAAAATATGCTCTGGGAACAATTGGGACAAGTCTAGAGTGAAAATGAAATGAAATGGCCAAGCCTTGCTTTTATTCGTAAAATAACCAGCTCGCATTAACCGTTAGCCGCACGGCTTCATTTGCCCTCAAGGCCATGCCGCACGGCCACATTAGCCCTCTCGCAGAAAAAATTCTGCAAAGAACCAAAGTTGCTGCCCAAGCGGAGTTTTCACCCCACTTTTTCAACCAAAACCCGTACAAAAACATATCCGTAAGCCATTCAAGCATTCATACACCATTATAAATCATTTTGGCCCGCTTTCACCCCAACTCCAAGCAAAAAGTTGCCCCAAGGCTCGATAATATGCAAATTGAAAAAGCATGAATTAGAAAAGCAAATAAAACATAAATACAATGTTTTCGCCCATCGGCGCCCAAATAAAGCAAAAATAAACAAAGTGTGCATAAAAATTGTTCATTGTTTGTTTTTGTTCCAAATCTATTCTAGAGACCTCTTAGGCCTCCGATTCTTCTTCCTCCTCATCGCCGCTCAGCCATAAATGCTAGCCTCTCTCATCAAGTCCTCCCGGTCGCTCACATCGACAAATGGACATTATCGTGCCCGTACTCACCACCGCTTCCGTAATGTCAGCGTTGGGTCCCCGCCCCGAGGCATGGCACCGGAAGAGTACTCCGAGGCCGATGAGGTAGACGGTGTGCCCCGACGTGCCGTCTCTTGCGCCTGTGCTCCCGCGCATCCGCTGCCGCCTTCGAAGCGCAGCGCCTTCCTCGTAAGAGACCGGCACATGTCCTTCCAAATTTCCCTATTCGCCCTCGACTCACTATCGTAAGTGCGAGCCGGAACCCGAGAAAAGAAGAGAAAAATCTCGTAAAATCTCGAAAATTGCAAAAGCGTAAAATCCGAAAGCTAAAAAGGGAATAAGACCCTAAAAGTACACTTACAGTGCTATCAAAGCGGCAAGGTGTACCGGGGCTCCCTAGCATCGGGGACAGTATCCTCATCCTCCTCGGCACTCCACGGACCACGTAGGACAGATGCGCAGGAGGGATCGGCGGGTCCGCAGGCTCATCCTCCCCATATCCCCGAGTGACCGCCGCCTTCACTAGCTTCGTGGCGTCCTCGTGCGCCGTTCCACAAACACAGCGTAGGGGTACCCATATCAAAATACTCCTCCGCAGCCACGCCGCCCGGTACCTCGCTATCTCATCCTCTCGCCAATCCCTCGGGCCGCAGATCCGTGCCGGGAGGGTCGAAGGAGTAATGGCATCTAGTGGGGGAACATGACCGTGCCGCTCGAGAAGCGGTCCCCGATAAATGACATCACATGTCGCCCCGTGAGCCACCTCCTCTCGCCTCGTCACATCAATAGCATCTCCCAAAGAAGATCTCCGGATACCGCCCCCTGTGGGTAGAAGTCCACTCCGTCGTGCCCATCCCCGTTGATGACCGGCCTCACCATTTTGTAATCGAAGGTAATCCGGGTCTTCCCCGTGAATTTATCTCTCGCATCTCCCTCCAAATAACCATAGCAGGGAAGATGGTGACATCACTCTGCCGGTTCCAAGTGGAAGAACCCGATCACCTCGCAAAACCAGCCCGCATGTTCAAAACATCAAAAGGTCATTTTCTCTCATAAAAGTCTCAAGACAGAAAAGAGAAAAGAAAAAGGAGACTACCTCAAGGGCAAATGAGAAGCTACCCATGGAAGCAGCTTTGTTCCGACTGTACATGTCCAATGAGAAGTACAACTCCGCCAATCCGGCCTCTCCCCAAGAGACCGTCCCTATCCCATCCACATCCTCCAGAGAGTCGAGGAGGCAAGTCATAGCTATCGTCCTGTAATTGGCAAAGATAGTGACCGATAGCATCAACCATATGAATGCTTTCTAGCTACCATCAAGGGCCACATCATTAGCGGCGTTCTCGCATGCAAGTCTCGAACCGCCACCTCGACATTCCGTGTCTCCATCCCCACCCTCGGGAATCAGGCTCAAATCCAACCAAAGCCCGAAACTCCTCGGCCAGCAATATGGTCTCTCCAAGTCACGGGCCTCCCGTGAACTCGTAGGCCGCAATAGCGGTGAAATCGGGCAGTGTCACTGTCGCCTCTCCCCACCAGTGAAAGCTATGTGTACCGTCCCACTGTAACTCGTAAAGGGCCTCGGACCAAGCCCTTGCTCTTCGAGGTGATGTGGACACCCTACCAATGGCCTCTACAAATGCATCCAAAGCCGGTAGCCCTCACCACCGCTTGGGATTTGCCCCATTCTTCTCAAAATCCGCATCCTCTCGCCAAAGCTTAACCGCAATCTCCGACGGTCCTCTAGACTTGTTCTCCTGTAGACAAGCACATCAAAAAGAAGCGTCAGTCCTTCATATCATTTCAAAAGCATGCATATATTCAAAAGTGCACATATTTTCAAAAGAAAAGCATTCATAAAAGTTTTTCTAGCATATCTTTTGCATCAAAAACGTGTCTTTCATCACTTGAAATGCGTCATTGCTTTCCTAAAGCACAAAATCACAATTTTTCGCATGCATGAATCATTTTCAAAATCATGTTTTCTCATTGAAAATCAGAATTTTGACCTAGTTCTAGCACTCCGTCTCATATTTTGAAAAAAATTCTCATTCTTACTTCATTTTGCGATAAAAAAGTGAGTCATTCTCATAATTTTCATCAAACAAGTTGCACATTGCACATTCTTAGCCTCATAGGTTGTTCATGCATCTCAAAATCATTCAAAAAATCATTCAAAATCCTATAATTCGGGTCAAGCCCTAAATCATTCAAAAATCAAGCAAAATCATCGGATTTGAGCAAAATGAGAATGCTTACCCCAACCGATCGCGGGTTCGTCGATTTGTGCTCCCTTCTCCCCGGGTAAAGCTCCGATGGAGGCGTAAGGAAGTCATACTTCCTCTCCGTCCGCACGAGCTCCTTCCTCCTCCTTCTCGCGGCCGCCGAGATGTTTCTCCTTGCTTGCCTCGGTATGGGATTGCCCTCCGGATCCATCTCAAATCAAAGGGAAGCAAAAGGGTTGAAGAATTTCAAATTCTCTCTCTCTCTCTCTCTCTGAAGTGGGCGGCAACAAGTGCCCAATGCCCGTTCAAAACCCGATTTTAAATAATCTGAAAACAGTTTCTAGCCGTACGGCTTCTTTTTCTCCATCTCATGCCGGCGGCTTCATTCGCTCCGAGCAGAATTACAATCCCGCCCGGACCTTCCACTGGGCATGCAATTTCCGTTATCTTTTAACCAAGATAACATCTTTTCGTAAAATATCCCTTATCTCTTTAGCAATCAAGCTTTATTCCTGCCGCTCCGTTAATTCTGTTATAACGGGATAACACTAGGTGACAACCTCCGAATTGTCAGAACTCTAAACTTGTGCTACCTCTATCCGCGAATAGTGACGTATGCCCAAGTTATTTCAACTTGTGCTACCTCTATCCGCGAATAGTGAAGTATGCCCAAGTCATTCCAACTTGTGCTACCTCTATCCGCGAATAGTGACGTATGCCCAAGTCATTTCAACTTGTGCTACCTCTATCCGCGAATAGTGAAGTATGCCCAAGTCATTTCAACTTGTGCTACCTCTATCCGCGAATAGTGAAGTATGCCCAAGTCATTCCAACTTGTGCTACCTCTATCCGCAAATAGTGACGTATGCCCAAGTCATTTCAACTTGTGCTACCTCTATCCGCGAATAGTGAAGTATGCCCAAGTCATTCCAACTTGTGCTACCTCTATCCGCGAATAGTGACGTATGCCCAAGTCATTTCAACTTGTGCTACCTCTATCCGCGAATAGTGAAGTATGCCCAAGTCATTTCAACTTGTGCTACCTCTATCCGCAAATAGTGAAGTATGCCCAAGTCATTCCAACTTGTGCTACCTCTATCCGCAAATAGTGACGTATGCCCAAGTCATTTCAACTTGTGCTACCTCTA
Source organism: Adenophora triphylla var. japonica (assembly GCA_022495995.1). NCBI lineage: Eukaryota > Viridiplantae > Streptophyta > Magnoliopsida > Asterales > Campanulaceae > Adenophora > Adenophora triphylla. The sequence continues at coordinate 133,271 of JAFEMH010004302.1, read as the reverse complement.
TCCGCGAATAGTGAAGTATGCCCAAGTCATTCCAACTTGTGCTACCTCTATCCGCGAATAGTGACGTATGCCCAAGTCATTTCAACTTGTGCTACCTCTATCCGCGAATAGTGAAGTATGCCCAAGTCATTTCAAATTGTGCTACCTCTATCCGCGAATAGTGAAGTATGCCCAAGTCATTCCAACTTGTGCTACCTCTATCCGCGAATAGTGAAGTATGCCCAAGTCATTTCAACTTGTGATACCACTATCCGCGAATAGTGACGTACGCTCAAGTTTCCCAACTTAAGTTACCTCTATCTCCGTCATAAAGAGATAGCGCCATAAGCTCTAGCTTCATCAGTGACAAACCTCCGAATTGTCAAAATCTCAAGGATCCTAGACATCGTTCCTAACTATCTAGTGATGCTTGAACTACGATCAAGGCTTGATTCCCCCGGGATACGTAGGTAGCCTTTTATAAAAGGTCCAGCCATTCGACCACTTTGGTCACCCCGTTTCTTTGTCACTCCTCGTGATAAAGCGCCCTCATAAAAGTTCAAATATCCGACCACCGGGTCACTCCTAGCATGTCCCTCAAAGAGGGATCAATTGCTTGACCTCCTAGGTCATTTTCTTCTTTTTCCCGCAAGAGACCAGCTTTCTCTTCTTCCTTCCCGCCGGATCCTAATCCCGAACTACGGCCCGGCTTCGATTCCTCCGGGATACGTAGGTAGCCTTCCAAAAGGTTCAGCCACTCGACCACCTTGGTCTCCCAATCCGTCTCGGCATTCGCCAGATCGGATCCTTTTCTATCGACAACCCCACTCGCCTTGCAAGTGACGTTGCCGAGGGGCTTCTGTAAGTACCCAAATCTGGCTCATGCCTTCCGGTTAATTTTCCCGACATTTCGGTAAATTTCCCGGTAATTCCCCGGACCTTCCTAGTGTTCCGGAAATGTCCCAGAGCAGTCCCAAATTAAAATAAGGGCTGTAGGGAGCCTTCCTAATTAAGAAAACACGTTTTTCTTAATTAGGGAGAAGGTTCTAGAATAATGCCACCTTGCATGGTCCTAGAATGCTGAGTCATAATGGATAAGACCGCACGGCCTCATTTCCGCAAGTGGCCTCGCAGCCCGCACGGCTTCATTAGCCTTATCCAGACTGCCTATAAATAGAGCCCTCCTCTACCCATTTCAACACACAACAACAACACAAACAATCAAACACACACACTCCATAGCAAACCGCACGTGAAGAAAACCCTCAAGGCTCAAGAAGGCGAAGAAGAAGCTCAAGAAGCCATCTCCTCCTCCTTGAAGACCAAAGATCAACCTCTCCTCCTAGCTCCGTCCGAAGAAGCAAAGGAAACGATTGGTAACCTCGCACGCCCTAACCTTGCATTTTAATTGATATACTTGCTCATTGCATTCATATATCTTGTTTGGGACTTGGCATTTATTCATAAAGATCATTTCTTTATCATCCCCCTTCCCCTTTGCATGCATTAAGACCTCATTTGTCATAAAAATGTAGTCTTTTTCATAAAGGTGCATCCTTTGCACCTAAAATCCCTATTTTCCAATAAAAATGTTATCTTTATGCATCATTTGCATATAAAGATCAAATCTTTTTCAATAAAAATGCATCCTTTGCATCAAAACCCCCTTTTCTAATGCATCATTTGCATAAAAATGTTATCTTTATGCATCATTTGCATAAAGATCATTTCTTTCAATCAAAAAGCATCATTTGCTAAAACCAAAATGTCATCTTTTCATTAAAGAGTCATTTTTCATCATGCATTTCCCCTTTCCCCCAACCTTGGAACGGACCGGTGTAAAAGTTCTCATCTTTGCATCGTTCCTTCCATTAAAGGTTCATGATTTCTTTAGGAAAAGGATAACCTTGAACCCTATATCTCCAATTATCGCTTAAGAATGAGTATGAAGCCTCTATACGAGCTCGACCGTCTTAAAGCGTAGGATTGATGGGCTAAGGACATTCCTTCCTAAAGAACCTCATCTTTGACCCAAAAGAGAGTCATTCTCTCGATCACGCAAGTCCCGAGGGTCCCGAGGTTTAAAATGCGATGATCACAAGTCATAAGATGAGGACGGGATCATAATCCCAAATACATAAATTCCAAGGAATCCCGAGCGACAACCAACAAATGGTTTGTACGTCCGGAAGATAACTTGGGACATTCTCCCCCCTTTATTTTCAAACACATGCACACAAAGAAAGCACGCAAGCAAACACGATTAATGAAATCTAGGGAGACTTGCTCCGGCAAGGCATTTTGGGTGAACGCCAAACGTTCTTCCCAAGGGGTAACTTAACCTCCGAACCCATAAAACCTTTTTTTCAAAGTTTTGAGGTAATCAAAATGGCGTGGCGACTCCGTTTTTCAAATAACTCGGATGTCTTCAAACTCGCGTGAATTCCAATAAACAAAAATTTTGGGCACACATTCACAACATCGTCTAGCATTTCATCTACATCAGTGTATTCTTCTTCTTCTTCATAATCTACATCATCTTCAGAATTATCATCATCAACTGGATTATTTGGGCATGTGATGTTACCATAATTTGAAGTTTGAGTTTATATAAGTGTTTGTGTACTTGGACCAACCCTTGTATCACGGTTAAAACTTGGTGAATACCCATAAAAGGTCTAAGTGTACAGTGTTTCAAAATCTGGATAACGTCGATTTTCAATCAATTTTACAATCACATACAGCTGCAAATTACTCATCCCCCCAAATTTAGATAAAACGTCGAATATTATATTCATACCCGCATCTTCTTCAATACGAAAAGGAAATTACTCACCAATACCATTATCAAAAGTACGAGGGTATATATAAATGACTTTCAATTCATATTGTGTCCGATTTAATCCCATCTGTTTATATAATTTATCAATCAACTCATTGTATCTACATCGACAATTAGCCATAATTGCACATTTTGACCCTTTTTGAAAATGAGGACCATCAAATGGTTGTTAATCATCACCTCCCCAATAGCACATGAAAATGATTGAACCTCCGTTCATATTTAACCCTACATTATGAAATCAAAGTGTTAAAACATACATAACAAAATCCTAATTTTAACATTTATATCTATAATATACTAAAACACAATAAAAAAACTTTAATTTATATATCTAAACACAAGTGAAAATAATGATTAAGATGATGTTAATTTACCTTAATTCTCAGTTTTCAAAGATTCTGAAATTAAAGAATGTGAAAATTTGGGTTTTTTTGCTTGAAAGTAAGTATGAGAGGATATGATAATGAGAATGGATCTGGATCTACAAACCTTATCTACTCTGTAAACTGGTCCTTCTAAACTCGCTACACCATGTAGCGAGTTTACTTGTACGCGTGAAATCGCTACACGGTGTAGCGATTTTGTTAATGACATTTACTTAATTAATACGCCAATTTCTAACTTAATTTAACTAAACTCGCTACATGGTGTAGCGAGTTTGTAGCGAGTTTCAACGATTAAATGTTGAAATCGCTACACCATGTAGCGAGAAAATAGTTTCAAAGCTGAGTTATTTTGGGAATTGTTTTTTTTAAGGGCGAATGACATTTTGGGCCCCAAAGTTTAGGGGGTGTTTTTAAAATGGGCCTCATTCTATCACTAATTACAACATAGGGTACAAAGTTTATATTCTGTTAACATTTTAGGGTTTTTAACCAATTTCGTTAGAAAACCCCGTTAAATGATAACGTGCAAGTCACGTGTCATTTAACTTAGGATGTTTTTTAACACAAATTCTTCCATTGTTGTTTTAATGCAAATTAAATGAAAATAAATTAACCATATATGGTCCCTCAACTGATTTATAACTTTATAAAATTTCAGAACTACCCTTGTACCCAAAAAAACATTAACCCTCCTCTCCCCTCCCCCACACACACTTTGTCTAACTCTCTCTCTTTAAATTTCTCTCTCTACCCCCCACCTCAACCTAGCAATACCCCCCATCAATGGAAGTGGAAAGAACCTACCGGACCACCACCACCACACCTTCCAGAGAGCTTTTCATTTGCTTCACATCTCGTCTCTCTTCTTCTTCCTCTTCCTCTGTCATGATGATCTCCAAATCCATCTTAAGTCTGGGTCGATCACGTGACCCACCCATCTCTCTATCCACCTCTCTCAGCCGCTGTCTCATAATCAACGGTAGCATCAAAGGCGGTCAGGCTTCCCCTATGTTCCCCGCCGGCGGGAAGAAGAGCCGATGTGCTTTCGAAAATCCGGAGCCTTCAACCTTCTTTGCCAACCCAACTTCTTCTTCTTCCCTTCAATTCTTCATCTCCCTTAACCTCCTTCCATTCCTTCGATCTACTCCGCTCTGCTCCGTACCGATGATACCACCTCCTTCTTCCCTTATAAAAAGATGCGTGTCTCTCAAAGGTCCATACCCTTTCCCCATTTCCCCCTCCGTCGATCCCTACCTCTTGAATAATAATAATAATCTTCTTTTTTTTACAGAATTTATCCCCGTCAAGCTGAGAGAGCGGTTGTTGAGCCGAGAATTCTGATGTGTGTTTATTGGTGTAGCTAATGATGGATGTGGTTTTACCCATCCAAAAGATATGTTCCTAGCTTATTTTATGTTCGAAACCTTGGGAATTTAATGTATTTTGTAGCATTTTGAAAGTACAGGGGTCGATGTGCAAAAATGCTGAAAATAGAAGATTTGTGCCTACTTTGGAAGTTTTGGGACCAAATTGCGATTCTGAAAAATGTGGGACTAAACTGAAATTATGAAGTTCAAGGGCCAAAATGCAAATCTGGGAACAAAAGGGACCAAACTGCAATTATGGAAAAGTTAGGAGGAATCTGTTATTACAAAAGTTCAGGGGCCAAAGTGAAAGTTTGGAAAGTTCAAGTACTAAAGTACAAAGCTTGGAATTATAGTGACCAAAGTGCGACTTTGCAATTATCGCTAAACGAATCCAAGGCACAAATGAGTCCAAGACTGCAGTGACTGGCCAAGGCTGAGGAAAAAAGGGGCCAAGGCAAGCATGTGGCCGAGGAAAGACGGCTGCTGGCCTGGGCTATGTTTGATTCTTGGGCGGCCGCACAAATGGAAGATTCAAGGCCGTGAAGTGTCTGTTATCGTGGGCGACCGCTGGGCCAAGCTTGGGCGACCGCCGGCCATTCTAAGCGAACTGGACCTGGTTTGGGCATGAAGTGGGCCCGGATGATTGGCTGTTTTTCACGCCATGTAACCTAGGTTTATATAAAATTGCAGCAATTGGTTTTGAAGCCGTATACTATTGCCAGGAAATAAGAACAAAAACATTGTTTTTATTACTATTCGATTCAGGTTTTGTTTTTATTTATTTTATTTTTGTAGTTTTTATTATGATTATGAGTAGCTAAATAATTGATTTTCGGATTGGTTATTAACATTACATGATCTTTATGCTATAGTTTTTCAATCTTAATTCAATTTCTTTCTAGAGTGGTAAAATAGTTTTAATCCGTTCTAGGGTTTCAGATTTATGTTAAGATACTTTTGGCCCTAGAATTTGTGGGTATCAATTGCTACGGTAACTCGGGCATAGATACATGACCATTATTTTACTACTTAGACCTAATTGAGGATGTAACTGAAATCAATTGGTTTAGGTTCAAATATTCTCTCGATCTTAAAGTTTTCTTGGATTATTATATTAAACGTAACTGGAAGTATAATAAAAAGAGAATATTTGAGTTGCAAATCGCACACCAAACCGTCCCAACTCATGATTTTGTGAATGAACCCTAGAATGAAATTGATGTCTTATTTAAGTAATAAAATAGCATAAAGTGAATGTATTGTGAAACTCAATCCGTGAATCCCGTTGTCAATCTTGAATTCAATCTTTGCTTTGTTTTCATTAGTTTAATTTATTTGCTTTTCAATTTAGTTTATTTTAATCAATCAAAATCAAAAACCCCATTGGTTACTTTTACACTAATTAGATTCACTTGTATTCGCTCAAGTCTCTGTGGTTCGACCCTTACTTTTGTATATTGCTACTTCGATAGCTTATACACTTGCAAGGTTTTTATTACACAGTGGAATTTTATCCTTCATGTTTTCGGCGCCGTTGTCGGGGACTTGTTGTGTTTAAACAAGTTAATTTAGGTAGTGTAAATAATTTCTTTTATTTATTTTTGTTTTTTTTAAGTGTACATAATTTTATTTTATTATTTTTATTGTTATTTTTTGTGGGGACTCAAGAATGCATAGAATGAATAATTATAGCATGTATGAGTCGGGTCAAAATTGTGGGTCTTATTCTCATGCTACTAATGCTTGTCCATTCAGGACATATTTTTCTGAATATTATCCACAGGTACAAGAAAGAAATTATTTCCAGTCATGGCAACCTCCGTATGGTATTCCTCCCAACTCGTATAACCAAGGGTGGAAAAATTATTCAAACATGACGTGGAATGAGCGAGAGCCAATGTACTATGACCCATCACCCCCGCCATCTCAAAAGCAATATTGGGAGGAACAATTGGAAGGGAGGAAAGAGCAGAGAATGGAACAAGAGAAACAGATCGAAGCAGTTTTGAGTCAGATAGATGGACACATTGACACAATATTGAAGGCATTGAGGAAGCAAGAATCGGATTCAAGTCTAATTTAGCCTGATCGTGTTGAGTCAATCACCACGCTTCGAGATGTGAGTTCCATAAGCTATGAGGTACATTCTTCTTCTCGCACCGATCTGGTACATACTCCTGCTGTTAGCTGTTATCCTGAAGAGCAACCTTCAACCCTGATTTGGTATACGAATGATGATGGGGAAGAGTGTGTTTATGATTCAGATTTTCATTTACCACCACTAGAACAAAAGCAACTCACGAAGAAATCAAAGGGGAATTTTGTCTATGAAATCTCCAATGATGACTCTAAGAATGAACTACATATTGAAGAGCAATCTTTAGACAATGCAAAGGAGAATTTTGTTTGTAAAATCTCCAATGTTGATTGTAAGGATGAATCACATTGTGTTAGTTCAAGTGGGTATATAGAGAGGGAGGATGTAGAGAATTTAGAGAAGACAAGGCATGAACAAGCCATTGAGGAGCCTGAGTTGGCTCTGTATGGTGGTGAAGGGTGGGTCAATGATTCGGTGCAAGGTGGTGCGCTCATATCTGACAAGGCTAATGAATGTGGCCATAGTGAAAATCCTATCCATCACCTTGGAAATGAAGAAAAATTGGCAATCTTTCTTGTACCTCATGTTTCTCGTGAAGAGAATAAAAGTGGCGAAAGTTTAAAAGAAAAGAAGCCCAAGAAGCTGAAACGTCAAAAATTCCATTGGGCACAAAACAATATCAAAGTTCGAGAAATTTACATGGGGCATGAACTGAACATAAGGACCCGCGAAACCATGAAGTGGGCCAAAGGACGGAAGGTGAAGTCCAAACGCGAGCAACGGTCGGGCTAACGACCTTAACCAAATGCGCTAATTGGGAGGCAACCCAAGTAGGTACGTCTTTATTTGCTTTATTTATTTGCTTTGTTGTGTCATATCGCCCTTTGAACCGAGGCATGTTTTTGTTCTCTTTGCTATGAGGACATAGCATGTTTTGAGTTTGGGGGTAGATATCTCTCCGAGTTTGTGGGTTTATAGGGGAGTGTATATAGTGTCACCCTCCAAAAAAATAGAAAAATTTAAAAATTTTGTTCTCATTATATGTTAGGAAGTTGGCCAACGTCCGTGATGATTTGAGGGTTTTTTATTGAGTTTTGCTAGTTTGTGCCAATTTGAATTTGTTTATTAGAATTGCATTAATACATGTAAAACAGAATTGCACCACCATTCACTTCCATCATATTTCTTGATCTTGGTCATTAATTTAGGTGTCCTTTATGGGTTCACTTTGACATTCTCGGGGGTCCTAGAACATGGTTGTACACTTGTCAATAACAAATCAATAGATTACTTGATATTTATGGCTTTTATTTATTTGACAACCCTCTTGTGAGCCTTCGACTTTCTCGTCACTGTGTATATATGAATTGTCGCTCGATCCTTTTTTGGGTCTTTTTAGAAAGAATGGAACATCTAGACCACCATTCGCCTTCATTTGATGCCTACTCCCTTACCCTTGACACCTAGAATATGTTTATCCTACCTTTGCAAGAATGTGGAATTAAAAAAAGATATGTTTGGGGGTTACATAGGGAAATTAAGAGAATGTGTGAGGAAGGTCAAAAGTTGGGAATGTGATGTATATTGTATAAACGGGGGCAAGAACAAAAAAAAAAGTAAAAAAAGAGAGAAAAGAAAAGAAGAAAAGAAACAGCTTGCCCCCTAATTTTGTGAAGTATGATTGATAAGTGACCTATATTGAGAGGGAATGCTTTCAACCCCACATGTATAAAGTATGACAAAGTCAAGTTAAGGGGTTGAAGCATTGGGGAAACAAAGGTGAACGGAAAGCTGAAATTCCGGAAGAAGTAACATGCAAGTGAAGACTTTTAGTTCCACATTCTTGTGTTTGTATGTCCATTCCTTCATTTGTACCCCTGAACATATCCCCACAATTGTTGTGGATTTAACTATAAGCCATAATTGGTGTTCAACATTGAGTAATCGGGTTGACAAGTGCGTAATCGTGCATAAGAGTATCCTTGTAAATTGTGTTGTTATTTGTGATGCAGGGCATGTTTTAGTGAACCCATAAACAATCTTATCTTAGTGATCATAATTTCCCATATTTCATTCATCATTCAGGCCGAGATGGAAAATTGTGGGTTAGATGCATTAATGTAATTGTAATTGCATATTCTTTTTGGCACTTGTTTAGCATATTCTGTGAGAATTTGAGACTTGTTTGACCGACAACTTTGTATGTATTGAGAACATATCAAAAATATTTTTCTGTTGATTGTTTTTATTTGTTAGGGTAGTTTTGTTTTTGTTTAGTTTTATTTTACTCGAGGACGAGCAAAAGATAAGTTTGGGGGTATTTGATGGATGTGGCTTTACTCATCCAAAAGATATGTTCCTAGCTTATTTTATGTTCGAAACCTTGAGAATTTAAGTATTTTGTAGCGTTTTGAAAGTATAGGGGTCGATGTGCAACAATGCTGAAAATAGAAGATTTGTGCCTACTTTGAAAGTTTTGGGATCAAATTGCGATTCTGAAAAATGTGGGACTAAACTGAAATTATGAAGTTCAAGGGCCAAAATGCAAATCTGGGAACAGAAGGGACCAAAATGCAATTATGGAAAAGTTGGGAGGAATCTGTTATTACAAAAGTTCAGGGGCCAAAGTGAAATTTTGAAAAGTTTAAGTACTAAAGTGCAAAGCTTGGAATTATATTGACCAAAGTGCGATTGTGCAATTATCGCGAAACGAATCCAAGGCACAAATGAATCCAAGGCTGCAGTGGCCGGCCAAGGCTGAGGAAAAATGGGGCAAAGGCAAGCATGTGGCCGAGGAAAGGGGGTTGCTGGCCTGGGCTATGTTTGATAATTGGTCGGTCGCTGAATACAAGTGGGTGGCCGCACAAATGGAAGATTCAAGGCCGTGAAGTGTCTGTTCTCGTGGGCGACCACTGGGCAAGCTTGGGCGACCGTTCTAAGCGAACTGGCCTAGTTTGGGCATGAAGTGGGCCTGGATGTTTGGCTGTGTTTCACGCCATGTAACCTAGGTTTATATAAAATTGCAGCAATTGGTTTTGAAGTCGTATACTATTGCCAGAAAATAAGAACAACAACATTGTTTTTATTACTATTCGATTCAGGTTTTGTTTTTATTTATTTTAATTTTGTAATTTTTATTATGATTATGAGTAGCTAAATAATTGATTTGCGGATTGGTTATTAACATTACATGATCTTTATGCTATAGTTTTTCAATCTTAAGTCAATTTCTTTCTAGAGTGGTAAAATAGTTTTAATCCGTTCTAGGATTTCAGATTTATGTTAAGATACTTTTGGCCCTAGAATTTGTGGGTATCAATTGCTACGGAAACTCAGGCATAGATACATGACCATTATTTTATTACTTAGACCTAATTGAGGACGTAACTGAAATCAATTGGTTTAGTTTCAAATATTCTCTCGATCTTAAGGTTTTCTTGGATTATTATATTAAACATAACTGGAAGTATAATAAAAAGAGAATATTTGAGTTGCAAATCGCACACCAAATCGTCCCAACTCATGATTTTGTAAATGAACCCTAGAATGAAATTGATGTCTTCTTTAAGTAATAAAATAGCATAAAGTGAATGTATTGTGAAACTCAATCCGTGAATCCCGTTGTCAATCTTGAATTCAATCTTTGCTTTGTTTTCATTAGTTTAATTTATTTGCTTTTCAATTTAGTTTATTTTAATCAATCAAAATCAAAAACCCCCTTGGTTACTTTTACACTAATTAGATTCACTTGTATTCACTCAAGTCTCTGTGGTTCGACCCTTACTTTTGTATATTGCTACTTCGGTAACTTATACACTTGCAAGGTTTTTATTATACAGTGAAATTTTATCCATCACCTAATTAATACTAAATCTCTTGAATCACCGATGAATTCATTGATAAAATTAGGAAATTTGAAAAGAATTATAATGGGTTTTATGACTGATTTGTGTTGGGGGTGAGGGGCAAGGAAGGCGGCAGCGGTGGGTAGGGTTGGGGTGGCGAGAGGGGAGTGGAGGGTGGATGTGAGGGGTGATGTTGGGTGAGTTGATGGAGGTGGGTGGATTGGAAGATAAGGAAGAAGATGGGGATAGAGAAAGAAAGTTAAAGAGAGAGAGAGAGAGAGAGAGAGAGAGAGAGAGAGAGAGAGAGAGAGAGAGAGAAAGTGTGTGTGTGAGAGGCGGGGCAGGGATAAGGTTTTGTTTTGGGTAAAAGGGTATTTCTAAAATCTTATAAAGTTATAAATCATTTGAGGGATCATATGGTTAAAAAAAATTCATTTAATTTGCATTAAAACAAGAACGAAAGAGTTTGTGTTAAAAAAAAATCCTTCGTTAAATGACACGTGACTTGCACGTGATCATTTAACGGATTTTTGTAAAAAAATTGGTTAATAGATCTAAAATGTTAACAAATATGAACTTTGCACCATATATTGTAATTAGTGATATAATAGGGCCCATCTTAGGAACACCCCCCAAATTTTGGCGCCCAAAATGTCATTCGCCCTTTTTTAAAATAAAATTATTTCAGAATAAAACTGCCGCCAAGACCGCTGCTAAAAACTAAAAGTGAAGCAAAAGAAAAAACAAGTGAGGATAATGGCATTTCAATAATAAATCTAAAATCAGTGTCTTGAAACATATCATCAAGGTAATGATTCATCAACCAAAAACACTAACTTGAATGCCTTAGCCTAGTTTTGGAGAATTGTTATTCACCCCCTCACAATTACTTAATATCCCCGCATTACTAAGTTTGTTAATAAAAATTAATACTACACCACCATTATTACTATTCTACCCTTTTAAATCCCTCAATAAACACCCACCTAAACTATCAAAATACACCCACACTCACCCACTTACACGTACAAACACGGACAAGGCAGGTTTTTTACAATTTGTTCGGCAGATACCTGCCAAACATCTTTCCAGGTTCGGCAGATACCAGCCAAACATGTTGCACAAGTTTGGTCGTTTCTTGCTTAACATTTTGTTCATGTTTGACCATCATTGACCAAACATGTTAGTCATGTTCGGCCATATGTGGCCAAACAGTACTTAATCTGGTGGTTACTATTGAGCGAACATTAGTACGAACAGCTAGTTCACACAAACACAAACGTTCAAATAACAATAATCCAAATAAACCAAAATATCAAATTAATCCAATACATAAATCTAAAATTAACATTCAAATATCATATTACCAACAATATAGTACCAAAATAATATATTATTTGTACAATAACATTCAAAATTACATCAATTCTCTAGAAATCCTCCCGCTATAGTATTGTAGCCATCTTGCTGCACATAAATAATGAATTGAATAACATTTGTAGGCTACAGGTGGTAATGGACATCCTTTCTTCAAATGAACCTACATGATATCAACGCTCCAATAATGAATCCAAATAAACATATAAATATACAACCAATCGTGAAACATAATATTGAGAGTTGATGGTACCTGAAAGTAGCGATTTTCGTTGACGTACCCGATACAAATAAGTTTTGAGTTATTAGGTATTGGTGTTCGAATAGGAAGAAATATGTATGATGCGTTGCTGCTTAAACATACAAGAGCAACGTTGAAAGTGCAGGAGTCTCATAACAATTAAGAATTTGTTTCACTTTCTCGACACGACCATGTTCTATGAATATGAGACCGTATAATTTGTAATGAGCATATAACTCTTGCCATAATAGATAACGAACCATAGGCCATTCATATCTATGTCCAAGTAACCCCAAGATAGAACGAAAACCGTAATGACCATTACCTATCACATTTATCGTTTTCTCAATATAACAATGCATGTGATGCTGAAATTGATCAATGATAATCGATGACTTCTCAAGTCTCATTTTTGATGGACAGACTATACAAAAATTTAGAACAAGGCAATATATAATTAGTTTAAGTTAATAGACATTGAGATATTACAATGATTAAATTGAACAATAAAAATAAGCAAGATAATTACAGGTAACTTGACCATTGATTTGAACATCAGAGAGCTATGATTAGCATCAACTTCTAATGCAATTGGTTCGACCTATGAGCAACCATCGAGAATGGCCTACACATACTCAAAGTAGTTGGGATCATGTTTTGTTGATTTGACAATTTTAGCTTTTATCCCTTTGGTACGACCTTTATTGTTTGTTTTCACTACGGGCTCACTAACAATCGTCGTTTCTGGATTGCAAATCTCTGTCATTCTCCTCACAATTATTGTCTTCTGCAAATCTATAGCGGCCTCAAATCTCGTATCAAGATTATTCTTGCACTCTTTATATCGATCACGAACGTTATGTTGAAAGTCACCATTAGGGCATGTAATCGGCAAGGCATCTAACTTCCGTCAAAAAGCATAAACATCATTAAGTGGAATGGGATCCCCTAATCTGATATAATATGTAAGCTCACATGCACAAGAAAGTCCGTATACCGATCTCAAATAACACCGATATAACAAAGCATACACCCCATTATCACCTAGAAACTTGATTTGTTCATGTATCAAAAAAAAAAGTTACCTTACATGCGTACTATTTGGAAAAATGTGGGGGGACAGTTTCAAAAGGGACCACATCTGGTTGAACAATTTCAAAATGTTCAACCACCGATGTTTAATACGGTTTAAAATGTTCGACCAATATTGTTTGAACATTATTAAAATGTTTGGCCAACATTGTATGAATATCGTTCAAATGTTCGACCAATATTGGTTGAACATCATTTCAATGTTCGGTAGGCACTGACCGGACTATGTAATATTGGTCGGTCAATAGTTACCAAACAATTCAAATATGTTCGGCAACTATTGACCGAACCGTAGGCACGATGATTTTTTTTTAAGACAAAAGAAAAACCATTGAAGTGTTCAAAATAATTACATTTACGCATTAATCATCAGGTGTTGTTCCATCCATACTTGATCTTTAGCGCAATATAGTAAACTTGAATAGATAATTTTGTAAAAGGAAGTGAGGGAGTTTTTTTTTTTTTTTTTATCGACGATGTTGTAGAATGGGCTGTAAAGAAAAGTAAGTTTTTAGGGTTTAGTGGGGATGAAAATGTAATGAATTTTGCGGGTGTATTTAGTAGATAGGTAAGTGATATTGAAGAAATCCAATTGCTGGTTTACAATATCGTAATGAACGATAATATAGTCATTTCAATTAATGATATTTTTTTTAAATTAAATTACGGGGCTATTAGACTATCCCCATTGGTGACTCCCATTGGGAGGTCACCATGGGTCAACACACACACATACACAAAAAACCAAAAAAAGGAAAAAGTCACTAAAATGCTTGACCTGGGCGGCTAGCCAATCGAGGTTGGCACAAGTTGGGTCACCAAAATGGGACACATGTCACTCAATGATTGGGTGGCATGTATTTATATAAATATATATTTAAAATTAATATATTTTATATGATTATATAAAATTAAAAAATAAAAAATATATCAAAATTCATAATTTTTTTTATAATTGTATGAGTAATTATTTTTAATAATTATACGGGTAATTTTAGAAATATTATTACTTATACATTATTTAAAAAAATAAAATGATAAGTATTTTAGGTAAGTTGAAGTAAAGAAAAATAAATATTTTATTAAAAGGTTGGGTTGGGTTGGATTGGGTCACTGACTGATGAAAGTATAAATTTTATATAAGGTTGGGAGTATGTATATGGAAGTGAGAGAAATTAATACTCCAGTTAAATCATGGCCAAAGAGTTCTGCTAATTTCCTTTTTGAATTAAAATCACGGCCTTATAAATTATATAAGGTTGGGAGTATGTATATGGAAGTGAGAGAAATTAATACTCTATCTCTCCTATTAAATATTTTTAATTTTTACATTCTCTCTCCTCTAATCTTTTACCCACTTTCAATTTTTTATTATTTTTTTAAAATTTTCTTAAAAACCGTAAAATATTCCCCTAGGACCCTTGATTTGGAACGGATAGAGTATTTTATTTGAGGTTGGGTTTGATCGGGTCAAGGTGGAGGATAGTCTTATGTATTATGTAACTAGTAAAAGTCCGTGTTCGAGGACACATTTTTTTTTAAAGGGCAAAATGAGAAAGAGACAACTTAGTGAGTGTAAAATGGAAAATTTGGCATTTAATACTGTTCATAATACTGTTCACCCACCGGTGTGATTTATACTATAGATGGTATAGATGGTGTGCAATGTGAATAACAATTCTCCTAGTTTTATCCAGCTAAATATGTTACCCTACATTTGTGTTGCCTTTCCCTCTTTACAAAAGACCCCAAACATCATCATAGACTCCCCTGACCCCAAACACCATCATAGACTCCAACACACAATAAAACACACAGTAACAAACACAATATTCAAGAACTTCAAGAGAACCATTCAAGAAATTACTCAGGATTGTGAGTAAAGCTTCAAACTTTCAAATCTTTCTCCGAGTAGTAGCAGTACATGTTAATGCATCACAAGAAATTTGACTTGCAGATCCATAACCAATCTTCAATCCACCAAACCCACATCCAAATTCAAATCCCAAACCAGTCAATTCCCCCAAAACCCAGCCACAAATCAAGAACCCATCTCATAATTGATACCCAGATTAGAAATGAACCCAATTTCAACACCCCATCAACAAGCAAAACCCTCTTTGGAAATTCCCAGAAAGCCACTGCGATGATGCTTCATAAGAGAGCAGCTTCTTCACAATTCTCTTTTCTGTGTTGTTGTTGTTCTTCATCAGAAGCACTTTTAGCCACCAAAGCTATTGCTTCAAAGATTTTCTTTAAGCTTTTCTGGATTAAAGCCCCTTTGAGGCTTTCAATTCTCGTCTTTTTGCCTACCCTTTATTTGTTTTCATCAAACAATCTTAATTTTTCCTTGTGTCTTTATATAATTTCTTTAGTTGCTTTCTCTACTGTTCTATTAGTTTCACTTCTCTCAAAATCTTTCCCAATCAAACCCTTTTCAAGAAAGATTCCTCCAAAATCACGCCCACCAGTTGTTTGGTCAATTGGGCCAAAGACCAAATTGGAAGTAGGGACTACAAATTCAGGGTCTTTGGTGAAGGTCTACAGTAACGGAGATGTTTATGAGGGGGAAATCTATAAAGGGAAGTGTTCTGGAAGTGGGGTTTATTACTATAACATGAAAGGGAGATATGAAGGTGATTGGGTTGATCAGAAGTATGATGGATATGGAGTCGAGACATGGGCGAAAGGGAGTCGATATCGGGGCCAGTATAGGGAGGGATTGAGGCATGGATTTGGGCTGTATAGGTTTTACACAGGAGATGTGTATGCTGGGGAGTGGTTTAAAGGACAGTGTCATGGATGGGGAGTTCATACTTGTGAGGATGGAGGCAAGTATGTTGGGGAGTTTAAAGGTGGAATTAAACATGGGATTGGACACTACCATTTCAGGTAATTTACTTCATCCTGGACATGATTTGTTATGGTGTTTAGGATTTTGCTAATTATATTACTGTTTAAGATTTAGTTAATTTTATTATGTGCTTTTAGTTATATTAGACCATACCATAGTGTCTCTAAGATATTTGATAACAAATGTGCTTGGTGTTCAAAACATTGCTATTTAGTTAATGATACATGTTATGTTTGCTCTTTAGTATCACATTTAGATTCTTGTAATCTGATGCTGAATGGCTCATCATCCCACAATTTGTGCTCAATGCCTCACATAAATACGCCGGATGGTGGTTCTACCATGTAGCATGTTTCCTTAAATTATTGAAACTCATTTTTTTTCTGGGTGTTTTTAATTCTGTTAGTTGGATGTAAATGTTTGAGTTTGCTTCTTTTCGGTATATCTCATGAGCATGTCAGATATGTGGAAATTTGAAACAGTTACCAAGTTCAGGTGTAAGTTTCTACATGTTCTTGTTCATATACCATATCAGATTATGTCAGTTTTGGTTTCTCTTGTCATTTCATTGAGGTAAGATGGGACGGAGATTCACTAAATCAAGTGATTGATAGTTGATGTGTTGAACCCATTTTATCAGGAATTCCTCATTGTCTGATCATATTATATGGTTGTTTTGCCTGTCTATCAATCTATTCTGTGTGCAACTTGTCCTCCTGGATAGCATGATAAATTATTAAGTTCTTTAGGTCGTTTCTTCGGAAACTTATTTGTGTGAAGAATACGTAATCTCAATTTTTATTGAAAGAATAATCTGGTGTATTTATTGCCTGAAAAGAAAGTAGTGGCAACTAAACTAATCTTTTTCTTTAGCATATTGATTAGGGAGGATGAAGTTAGTCAACAGAAACTAGCTATTTCTTGTGATTATAAATTTCTTGACAAGTATTAGTTATAAAGACGCTATCTTATTCCCTATGTTGACTTGTTCATCTTATAATTAAGCTAAAGTCAACTATGCCTGGAAAATAGTTTTTGCTTGAAGGACAAGATTATTGCTTGTGGTTTTCCCTCTTGCATCCCTCTCAACCTATGCTGTCTCCTGATTGTAACAAGTTAGCATCATTTCTAGATTAGTGTGCTTTTTATTGAAATTTGAAGCTTGAAAATGATTAAAACTCATCCATGATGGAAAATAAATAACCTTTCACGTTCACTATGTGAAAATTAGACTTGAGCGACAACTACCCTTTTGAAAAAAAAAAATTGGAGGCCACATTTAGGTCTTAAGTTATGTACAGCATGAGGCAATGCAACGAGATAAATGTATCTGCATAGTAGTATGTTGCATTTATTCACACCAATCTCCATCTTATGTTATTTTTTTATGGAAATATTTTTGAATCCATGAATATCTACAATTGTGCTCACTTGCCGTTAAGAATATGGTAGACCATCTAGATTCAATTGAATCCACAAATGAGTCTCATTGATTTCAAGCTCATTCTTAGGTTTAGGTCACCATACTCGTTTAAGTTTCATAGAAGCTGGTTTATTATGTATAACACCACCCAAGGTAAGGAACCAGGGAAGGGGGAAAAGATAACTTTTAGGGCCTGCTCTCGAACTAAAAAAGGGATGAAAGGAAACAGAAGGATACTTATTTTGGAGCTTTGTTGTTGAGATTTTTAGGAACGAAAGGGAGGGAATAAGAATTAAACAGAGGGCTCCTATAGTTTGTTTTGTCCAAAAGTGGCCAGATTAGGGACGATGAAAAGTTTTTCTAATTGAATTTTATTCATTTTATACTTCTTTCTACTCATTTTCTTTAAAAACTCGTGAGCACACCAATGAAGTAATCTATAATCCTTCTGCCTCCATCCTCAACTCGAGAGCATAAATTACAAAATTTTGTTCCTTTCCTGTCCCTCCCCTCCCTTTCCGTTAATCAAAAACTCAAGAGGAGACTTTTAGGCATATGATCGTTGAAAATTTGATGTCTTTCTAGGTTATGTTGGAAACTTAAAAATTACATTGAAGAGTTTTATATCCAAAGAGACTCCTTTTTCAGAGAGGGAGGTTTTCATAGAACAACTGTGCTAGATGCTAAAAGGGGCAACCTGGTGCTACAAGAGCTCCCACTGTGTGTGGGATCCAGGGTGGATGTGTATAGTTATGGGCATAGTTATTAAAAGCGTGCCTAGGCGCGCGCCTAGGCTCCGGGCGCAGAGAGGCTCAGCTTTGGAGCCTGGATTGTGCTAGGCGAGGCGTTGTTTCATAGGCGAGGGATTAGGCGCGCCTAGGACTGAAGCGCGAGCCTTGATGGTGTTCGCCTAGGCTCCGGGCACAATAATTGACCAACAATTAAATCAATATTAAACCTAATACGCGACTAATACTCTTCTCTGCCACGACTCTCTCACGTACACGTGTCATAACTCTGTATAAGAGTAGCGATCACTAGGAACTCCTTCAAACTAACAGCGACGACCTCCGGCGACCTGGGAAGAACTCCGGCGATCTCCTTGATCACTTGATGTTGTATGTATACTATATTTTTAGTATAGTATACATACATTTATGACATATAATGTATGTTTGTGCTTGTTTCTTTTATGACTTATAACGTATGTTTAATTTACTACTTGCATTTGATTTATTGCTCCTTGATGTTGTATGTATACTATATTTTTAGTATTTTAAGGCATTTTTGCGTCGTCACTCAGGCGCGCCCCCGCCTTGCTCCTTGCGCCTAGGCTCCGGGCACACCTTTTGCGCCTTGGTGCGCCTTGGGCCTTTAATAACTATTTATGGGTATGTAGAGGAGTATGTCAAGTGTGAATGGTCAGGAAAAACTATTTTTAGTGGAACTAGCCTGACACTTCATGTTGCTTATCTCGATGTAGTGCGAGTTCTCCTTGCTTTTGGACACGTCAAAGTATCATCTAATCAAAGCAATCCTCTTAGGTCCAAGCCAGTTATGGTGCAGTTTGCACTACTAAACGGTTGGTCCGTCACACCAATCACCCGAGTGACATGTTAAATGAACTTGTCCTTTGGTCCAAGCCAGTTATGGTGCAGTTTGATTCACTGCCCCAAGGCCCAAACGGGTTAGACAGTTAGTCTGTCACACCAATCACCCGAGTGACATGTTGTGCCATCCCGCTAAGTAATTTTTCATTTGGTCATCCACGGGGGAACTTGTGGGGTTCATTAAGTAGCCAACTTCGTGGTGACATCAGCTAGGAGTGAACCAATTTCGTTTCCAAGCATTAATCCCGTCTTAGTTACTAAAGTGCCAATTTTCTGTCAATATTTATGCATGAATGTTCAGCTTCCAATTCAAAGGATTCAGCACTTGGTGGTTTGTGTAACTTTTAAATATCCAAGCCTGATTTTAACTCAGCAGTTGCCTTTCTGATTGCTCTGAACCTGTTTGACCTTTGATATAGCACCTAAGTGAAGCAGTCTTGTATCATCTTGTTTGTCACTGGATTATTATACTCCCTCCGTCCCATGATGATAGACTCATTTGACTAATTAAACATTATAACAACCTATTGTCATTTCCATCACTACTCTTAATGAGATTTACTTATTACTCCATTAGTCCTTCTTCCTTGGTTGGCTCTCGTCCTCTACTCTCTCTCTTCTTCTTTGTTGGCAATTTCAGAAGTTCAATGATTTTAACCAAACAATTATGGAAATGGGACAAATAAAAATGGCAAATGGGAACACCTGGGATGGAGGAAGTATGAGCTAACTCCGATAGTTGCTATATTTCTGTGTATCACAATTTATATTCAAGTGGCAGTTTCTTTGATGATTGGCTATGAGTTCAGGGCTTCAAGCTATGAGTTTCTTGGTGTGAAAATTGAAAAACATAAAAAATAAAATAAAATAAATAAATAAATCTATTTCCATGCACAATGGCTGATATGCTACCATGATTGTGCAGAAATGGAGATGTATATGCTGGAGAATACTTTGCAGACATGATACATGGTTTCGGGGTCTACAAGTTTGCAAATGTACATCAATACGAGGGAGCTTGGCATGAGGGAAGAAGGCAAGGATTTGGTATGTACACCTTTAGAGATGGTCAGACTAAATCAGGTCATTGGGAAAATGGGGTTCTTAGTAGCACTGATAACACCCCTCATGCATCTACTGTCACAGATACCAATGCCAAGGTTCTTAAGGCAGTTCAGGTAATTAAGATCTTGTCCGCTTTTGTAGAACGCCCCCCCCCCCCAACACACACACACACACACACCTACAAACACGCCTGGTCACTCACACCCTCAAACAAACACATCCCTATAAATGCAAAGACGCGGGCACACATCTACAAACAAACACCCACACCTACAAACACACACAGATGCGTGCACACACTCCTACAAACACACACAGATGCGTGCACACACTCCTACAAACACACACATGCGCACATGCCCCAACAAGCACACACACACACACACATACCCCTACAAACACAGACGCGCGCACACCCCTACAAACACACGCGCGCGCACACCCCTACAAACACGCGCGCGCGCACCCCTACAAGCACACATGCGCGCACCCCTACAAGCACACATGCGCGCACCCCTACAAACGCACACGTGCACACACCTTTACAAACGCACACCCCCCCCCCACACACACACACACACCCTTCATTTAATTAGTTTGACTTGGTTATTTTACGATTTTCTTACCATTGCTTACATGTGATTAGGAAGCAAAGCGGATAGCTGAGAAAGCACTTTTGGTGGCAAACGTGGACGAGAGAGTAAACAGAGCTGTCGCAGGAGCTAACAGAGCAGCCACTGCAGCAAGAGTGGCTGCAGTCAGGGCAGTCCAAAGCCAAATGCATCAAAACAATGATAGTGATTTCAATCTACCAATATCAATTGTCTGACCCTTTTGCCCTCTCTTTTCATTGGCCATGCTGGGATTATTTATTATTTTTTCATTTCTCTGGCCTTCTGTTTACTAAGTTTTCTCAACTCGAGGCAACTAAGGAGGGTATCTCTTGGAACCACAATCAGAGTGGAAGGCTGATTGAGGAGCAAGAAAGATGCCTTGTTTAATATTTAGGCTTATAGTAACTAATGGAATGGAGGGTGCTTAAGTCCCTTGTTTCCATGTATAATCGTTTAAGATATTTTCCCGTCTGTAAATATATGTTGAAGGGGTTTAGAGGTTAGTTCTTTGTGTTCTGACATTCTGACAAATGTGCTTGGCATAATCAAAAATCAATATTAATAGGAATGTTTAGAGGTTAGTTCTTTGTGTTCTGACATTCACACGCGAAAAGATTTTAAGGTATAATAAGTACTGCTTTGTGTTCTGACATTCTGACATTGTCGCGTATTGAAAGGTTTTCGCAGGGTTAATCACCATTCAACAGTTGACACTTGACATAATCAAAATCAATATTAATAGGAATGTAAGGCCTGCTTTCAAGTTTAAAAATTTCAAGTTTAAAAATGGAGAGAAAGGGAAAGAAAGGGAAGGACCTTAGCTTGATTCTAAGATTTTTTAGAAAGTGAAAAGAAAGGGAAAGAAAATTTTTAGGATTTTTCTTTCAAAATTTTCCTCTCAAAATTGAAAGGAATTGAAAGGAAATAAATTAAAAGCTTGATAATTTTTTTTATTATCCCATTTTTACCCTCATATTTTTTTATAATCTCATCATTACCCCTCTCTCTCTCTCTCTCTCTCTCTCTCTCTCTCTCTCTCTCTCTTACTCTTACTCTTACTCTGATCTTTTACAATTACAGCTCCTCTCTCTCTCTCTCTCTCTCTCTCTCTCTCTTTCTCTTTCTCTCTCTAACTGAAGCATATATTAAGCTCCAGCTCCAGCATCACCATATCCTTCCAAGCGGACATTTCTTCTTTCCCTAATTCTGAGCCCAATTTGGTGAGCACCCTTCACAATTGCAGCAAAACTGAATTGAAGGAGCAGTCAATTGAACCCATTAACCAATTCAATAACTAGGATAAGTAACGCCTCACTTTTGTGCAATTTAAGGCATCAACAATCTGAGTTTTTATTTTTCATATAAGAGACGTTGTAGAAGAAAATGTCGGCACTATGTTCGATCTATCACCGGTTCTTGAAATGCTTATGTTGGTTTTTTTATAAATGAGAGTATAGAAGTCATTTTCCTTTTATTTCCTCTCATTTCATTCCAAAACTCGAAAGCATGAGAGAAAATTTTGTTTTTTCTTTCATTTCCTTTCTAACTCCGGAAGCACATCAAAAGAAATTTAAATTCACTTCCCTCCCTTTCTTTTCTCTTCCCTCACTTTCTTTTCTCTTCATTAAAAACTCAAAAGCGGACCTAAGAGTGGCTGGTTGGTGATTCCCTCGGAAATTTTATGCTCTGTTTGTTTCACAAAAAATAGCTTCCGGGAAACGTGTTTTACTTTCTGGAAAATTAAGTGGAAAGGAAACTGTTTTCAGTTGTTTGGCAAATCATAAGAAAATTCTTGGGAAAACATTTTCTAGATTAAACACATACAGACCTAAGACTATTGTTCGACCCCCATTTGATTCATACAGACCTAAGACTATTGTTCGACCCCCATTTGATTCCGTCCGAAGAAAAAAGAGCATCTCTTGACTGTTTTTAGAGAACGGACTTCTCAGACTTCTAAGTAGCATAAAAGAACTCGAGCGAGAACCACAATGATTGTTGAAAGTATCATCACAATCAATCACTTGGTTGCAAAAGAGAAAAGAATACACTTTGTTCCGCCTATTAGAATAAGGTCAACAATAGAACAAGTTCTCTAAAACAAAACTGAAATCTGCATCTCTGCAACTAGATAGATAGACATATATTATAAAGGTAGATAGATAAACTAATCCACGCTTAACTCTCGGTTTGCTCCCTCAGCCTCCGGATGGTGCTCCTGACTGTTACTGCACTAGCAGTGCTGTTACATAAGAAACAAATTCATCAGCATGTAGAATTCGGACATTAATCTCATGTGAACAGTAAACTGAAGACAGAAGGTTCAAAAAGTTGGTAAGAATGATCGTACTTTAATGTGTATGCACCGCCTGCTTTGACTTTCCCACAATCCTTGCAACCCCAGATGCCAACTGCCTTTCTCTTCACGGCATACTGTACACAGTTGGAATTCACCAATTAGATGCAATGTACAAGCAGTAGGGAAAAGCAGAAGGAAAACAAGCCACGAAACATCAGCTTCAACTGGATTAAATTTTGGAAACATATTGCAGCAAGATAGCAACAGATACCTTTCCGCAAAACTCGCAGAAGTACTTGCTGTGCTGACTGACCTCCATCTTCTTAATCTGCTTACGCAGACTGGCACCATAACGGGTACCTAAAGAAGAAAGCAACCAAGTAAGAGAAAATAGGATATTATGCAACCTTAATTTGCAGTCATATGAGCAATTAGTGCTTACCATACTTCCCAACAATTCCAGCCTTCTTTGTCCTCTTGGTCTGTGTTTAGGTTCAAGATCAATGGTCAACGGGTATGAACATAAAAAAAATACATTATCTCCACCATGATCAAATGGAAATAAAAATATGTTTAGGAAAATTTTAAATAATGAAAGTGGCCGGCAACCAGTAAACAGCTGTAGGCACCCAAAAATTGACATAAATGTTTGAAGAGCCTATAGTTTTAAACCTACATCCAGTTTGTCATTGACATGAAATTTTAAGCATCAACAAAAAGTATCAAGAATGGCAGCTGCAGGACTGGAACAAGACACATCTGAAACTTAAACCTTGGTTGACTTAAGCGAATGTTTAGGTGAATAAACATTACTACCTCCGTCCCAGAATGAATGGCCCAGGTGTCCATATCCAGCAGGCAAATCAACTACAACAAGAACTGTGCCAAACATAAAGCAGTCTAAGGCTACCTTTCATATGTGCTGCTCGCTTACACAAGAAATTAACTTCACAGGGCCTAATTTCAATTACTATCACTCCCATAAACAAATTCCAATGCAATTCATAAATTTCAAACTTTCTTATACAATTTTTTACAATCACACATTCATTTCCTAAATGATTTTCCAGATTTAAGCTTGGTATTCATTTAATAACAGATCTACAACATGTTCCTCTGTCGCTTCAAGAAACCTAAAATCATTACTATCATTCTCAGAGACAAATTCCAATGCAATTCATAAAATTCAAACTTCAGTATACAATTTCTGAAGATCACCCATTATTCCTCAACTGTTTTTCCTGATTTTAGCTTAGTATTAATCGAACAGATCTACGATAAGGTTATATATCACTTCAAAACCCTAAAATCAAACACCAAGATTTGAATAAAAAAAAGAACATCTAATAAGGATGCCTCAAATCTTTTCGAAAATACCAATCAACATTCATGAGCCACAATTCAATGGAATAACAAAGAAAACAGCTAATCAATCAGATAAGTTCAATTCTATAAACTTCTCCAGACTAGATCACAGCAAAGCAATCGCTGAAAGAATGCTCAAACCATATTCATCAAAAATTTAAATAAAAGACACAAATTAAACACAGAATGAGAGATTGGGTGGAGGATTGAGTACCATTGTTGCTCGGTAGCGATGAAACCTTCAGTAAATGGAGGGGAGGAGCGACTACTTCTGAGATGGAGAAACCCTAATTTTGCTTCCTTTGGCTATTTATATAATCTCTATAAACCAGAGTTAAGGTCCGGTTTTTTTAAATCAGCGCGAGTAGCGAATAACGACGACGTTTTGTTTCATTTTGGGTTAATTGCACTCTGGCTCCCTCAAGTTTTCGCTTATCATGTGACACTGTGATTACTCGTTGGGCGATTTAAGAACCAAAACTTTTTTCTTGTTTTAACATGATTTTGTAAATTATTTCAAAATTTAAAATCATATATTATGATGGTTTTAATTTTGATTATTATAAATATTATATTGAAATGATGCATGAAAGTAATACACTTACATACATGCATACTCCTGTTGTGAATATGGCCCTCCACACCCAAGCAAACCTACAAGAATAATAATCGCACACAAACCAAGCACAAGAAATTAAAGAAAACAGAAAAGAACACAAGAAATTGTTAACCCAGTTCACCAAATTGATTTGGCTACGTCTGGGGGCACTACCAAGCCAGGATCTTGCACTATGTAATTAGAATTTTTGTTACAACTTGGTTGGGGGGCGGAATACAACTTATATATATAAGGGAGTCAAACCTAACCCTAGATGGACAAGGGTTACCTAAATTACGTCTACTCGGCCCAGCCAACCCACATATGCGGTCGCCCGCAAGGCCCAAGCCCGGCCCAGCCTAACCCACACATGCGGTCAGCCTAAGGCCCGGCCCAGCCTAACCCACACATGCGGTCACCGCACATGCGGTCACCGCACCCAAAACCGCAAAACCCTTTTGCTCCGATGTCTAGTCCGGTTGGTCCTCTATCCCAACAATCTCCCACCTAGAGATCAACCACACATATAAGCCCCGTATCCGTCTTCAACTCATCCTTGGTGTCCTCCTAGTGCTCACCTCGATCATGGTAGTGCCATCCTCCTCTCTCACTCTTCAAGCCCAATTGAAGCTTTGCACAGCCTTCAATTTCTCAAGGTTCACAACCTTTGTCAACATGTCACCCGGATTTTCCGATCCCAATATCTTCTCAAGCCACAAAGTCTTCTCCTCCAAGAGATGCCCGATGTAGTGAAACCTCGCTCAATGTGCTTTGTCCTCGAATGAAACGCCGGATTCTTCGCGCAAGCGAATTGCACTCCTGACCGTCCACCGTAGAGAATATTACCACTTCGCGTCTTCCCAAGTTCACCCAAGAAGTTCTGCAGCCAAACCATCTCTTTACTTGCTTCGTCACGCCACATATTCTCGCTTCGCAATCGATCGAGCCACGATCTTTTGTAACTTAGAAGCCCAGGAGATTGCCGTACTCACCTAATGTAAACACATAACCCGTAGTACTTCTCCTCTTATCAAGATCACTGGTGCCAAGTCCGCATCAACATAACCCGCTAACACCACTTCCTTGCTTGAAAAACACGTAGCCTTACCAAGAAGCATTCTTCAAGTAACGTAGGATCCACTTAATCGCTTCCCAATGTTGCTTTCCCGGATTGCCCATGAACCGGCGACTACTCCCACCGCATGTGCAATGTCCGGCCTTGTACACATCATTGCATACATGAGACTCCCCTTGTTGAAGCATATGGAGTTCTCTCCATCTTGTCACGCTTTTCCTTGTTCCTAGGCGAGTCCCTCTCGGATAGCTTGAAATGCAAATCCAATGGCGTCCTGTTGGCTTCGCCTCTTCCATACAAAACCTTGCCAAGACTTTCTCAACATATTCTCGCTTGTGAAAGAACCAACTTGCCCGACTCCCTATTCCTGGTCAATCCGCATGCCCAAGATTTTCCTTGCCTCTCCCAAATCCTTCATTTCGAACGTTCGACAACCGAGTCTTCAACTCGTTTACCTCTCTACCGCTAGAGCCCGCTATCAACATGTCGTCCACATATAACAAAGAAGATAATATACCCATTGTCCGTGTTCTTGAAGTAGCAACAATGATCCGCCTCACATCTGATAAAATCAATGTCGTGCATGAATCCGTCAAATTTCCTGTACCACTGCCTAGGAGCTTGTTGAAGGCCATACAAGCTCTTAGTCAATCTGCAAACTAGCTCCTCGCTACCCTTAGACAAGAAACCCTCTGGTTGTACCATGTAAATTTCCTCCTCCAAGTCCCCATGAAGAAAGGCTGTCTTCACATCCATCTGTTCAAGCAATAAGTTGTTCGCCACTACTATCCCCAGAACCATTCTGATAGTGGTCATCTTTACAACCGGAGTGAATACTTCGGTGTAGTCAATACCGTACTTTTGCTGAAACCCTTTTACAACCAGTCTTGCCTTGTAACGCTTGCTACCGTCTGCTTCCTCCTTGATCCTGTAAACCCACTTATTATGCAGTGCCTTCTTCCCCTTAGGTAGTTTAGTCAACTCCCAAGTTTTGTTGGCCTTCAATGAGTCCATCTCATCATCCATCGCAGCTTTCCACTTGTTACAAAGTGCACTACGAATGCCTCCGCATAACATTCCTGCTCCCCATTATCTGTCAATAGCAAATAATAATTGGATGGAGTATACTGTCAGGCGATCCACGCAACCTGCCATTGGATCTACGCAGCCGGAATTTCCGGTTACGGAGTACGTGGTTCATCTTCGGTGACCTCCCGACCATGGTCAACATGAACCGGCCCCGCTCCCACCCGAGTCCGGAATATCCACCTCTACAACCTCCTGTTCCAAACTAGTATCATCAGATGCCCCTTTCTATCCTTGTGCAAAACCTGTTCATCAATACCACATCTCGACTACGAATAACCTTATGGTTTTGATCATCCCAAAATTTATACCCGAAGTCATCCCCCGTCATACCCAATAAATGTACACTTAACAGATTTAGCATCTAATTTAGTTCTCTCGTGAATCAACATGAACATAAGAAACGCAGCCTAAATACGCGAAGAAAGGACAGATTTACCTGCTTGCCACTCCAAGCTTCCTCTGGAATTCCATTCCCCAATGGAACCGATGGTCCCCGATTGATCAAGAAAGCTGCCGTGTCAACTGCATATGCCCAGAACGTCTTCGGAAGTCCGCACTTCAATCTCATACTTCTAGCCCGCTCGTTCAATGTTCTGTTCATCCTTTCTGCTACCCCGTTGAGTTGTGGTGTCCGCTTTGGAGTCTTCTCCATAAGAATCCCATTCGCAAAGACAAGTATTCCCTAAACTCACCAAGCTCATACTCCCCACCATTGTCTCGATCTCAAGCACTTAAGCTTAAGTCCCGTCTGATTCTCCACCAAGGCCCTCCACTTCTTGAACACCTCGAAGGCCTCATCTTTCCCCTTCAAGAAATAGACCCAAACCTTCCTTGTAGAATCATCAATAAAAGTCATGTAATATGACGCACCACCCAGAGATGTAACCGGAGATGGCCCCCACGAGTCCGTGTGAACCAATTCCAACTTTGCTTCCCTCAATCCCTTACCTGTCCTCGAGAAATTATTCCTCTCTTGTTTGCCAAACATACAATCTTTGCAGATCCCCACGTTGACTGTCTTCAAACCCGGTAGTAGACCCTTGGAACAAAGTACCTTCATCCCTGTCTCACTCATGTGACCCAATCGACAAGTGCCACAAATCGCATCACCCTTGCCGCCGCCACCGCAATACTATCCTCGGTGTTGTTCGCCAAATACAAAGTACCCTCCTTATTACCCCGAGCGATCTCACAATCCTCCTTGGTAATAACCCAGCCTCGCAGCCCGAAAGTCACCTTGTAACCCTCTTCGTCCAACTGCCCAACTGAAAGTAGGTTCTTTTTCAAACCCGGAATGTGTCTGACCCCGTTCAGATGTAAGACCTTCCCGTCTGATGCTCCTATTCTGACATCCCCCTTCCCCTTGATTTCCAAAGGCTCGCCATCAGCCAGATAGACCTTCCCGAAATCATTGGAAGTGTAGTACTCCATCTCTTACTTATGCCCGCAAGAGTGGAATGATGCCCCCGAATCCAAAGACCCATGATTCTAGTGCACTACTAACACTCGTAACCGCACATCGTCACCTTCGACCGCCACATTCGCCCGATTGCCCTTACGATTTGGACAATCCCTCTTGAAGTGTCCCAATTCCTTACAATAGTAGCACCGAACAGATCCCTTCGCAACCTTCGGTTTGTCCTTGGTATCATCGCCTTTGCCCTTTCCACTCACTCCGTTCTCCCTTGATTCGGTTCTCCCTTGTTTGCTAGTACCCGGCTGCCCCCTACTAGTAGTAGCTAAAGCCACTCCCGAAGTACTTGATGTCCCCAACTTCTTCATGCGATTTTCCTCACCTAAAAGAAAGTCTTTAACATCATCATATTTCAATTTTTCTTACCTTGTCGAAGCGTTGATTGCGAGCCACTGTTCCGCTCCAACTTGCCGGTAAAGAAGCTAGCAACAAGCATGCATGAACCTCATCATCGAACTTGATCTCCACCTGTCGATGAATCTATGACATCCATAAACTCATCGATGTGCTTAGCCAAGGATCCTCCCTCTTGCATCTTGAGACTACCCATCTTACGTATCAAATCAACCTTATTTGCAGCAGACGGAGTTTCAAATCTCTCAGTAAGATAATCCAATAGCTCCTTGGTGGTTGTCGCCTTCCTGGTAGTCTTCGCAATCCACTTCGACAAAGTAGATCTGACCACCCCTAGGGCTTTCCGATCCATGAGTTCCCATTCCTCCCGACTTACATCTTCCGGCTTGACACCCTTGAGGCTTGTAGAGATCCTTGCTGTATGCACAAGAGATCCTCGATCTGCATCCTCCAATATCCGTAGTCAGACCCATCGAATTTCTCAACCGCCTGTTTGTCCTTGCCCATTCTTGATTGCTTGAAACAACTCCCTTGATCCTAAACCAAGAGCTCTGATACCAGTTGTTGTGAATATGGCCCTCCACACCCAAGCAAACCTACAAGAATAATAATCGCACACAAACCAAGCACAAGAAATTAAAGAAAACAGAAAAGAACACAAGAAATTGTTAACCCAGTTCACCAAATTGATTTGGCTACGTCTGAGGGCACTACCAAGCCAGGATCTTGCACTATGTAATTAGAATTTTTGTTACAACTTGGTTGGGGGGCGGAATACAACTTATATATATAAGGGAGTCAAACCTAACCCTAGATGGACAAGGGTTACCTAAATTACGTCTACTCGGCCCAGCCAACCCACATATGCGGTCAGCCGCAAGGCCCAAGCCCGGCCCAGCCAACCCACACATGCGGTCAGGCCCAAGGCCCGGCCCAGCCAACCCACACATGCGGTCAGCCGCACATGCGGTCAGCCGCACAGCCAAAACCGCAAAACCCTTTTGCTCCGATGTCTAGTCCGGTTGGTCCTCTATCCCAACAACTCCCTCCGTCCCAGCCGACTTATAACAATTTGTCATTTTTTGGATGTCCTATTCTACTTAAAACAACCTAATAATTTTTAAAATTTTGGGAATTTATTGCAATTTATTGAAACCTGTCACTTTTGAAAAAAAGAAAAAATACACTAAAATTTTGACCTCATTGAAACTTTCTGCAATTTTTGATCCCATGAAAATTCCTGGATCCGCGGTTGCTAATTCAAATTATTAGCATCTGCCTGCGACATATGAGAAAGTCTTCATATGCAAGGGGTTAGCTTGCCGTTCTCATGGAAGAGTCAATAAAGTAATGAATTGAGCAAGCTCAAAACTACCGAGCATTAGTCCTCAGTATAGAATACTCTCTCCGATTCGGAGAAATGCGCACAAAATTGCTTGATACAAAAATTAAAGTAAAAGGTGAAAAAGGTGATGTGTTGTGAATATAGATGGTTGGGTAGGAGAGAGAAAGTGAAGTTAATGGATAATTGTTGTGAGTATAACAAGTGGATCTCATTTCACTTTGGGACTTTGCAGATTATTGTGGGGCGCCCAAAAAATATCTTTTTGCAGATTATTGTGGGACGAATGGAGTATATACGAATCCAACCTTAAACTAGGGGCATTCACGGTTCGGATCGGATTGGTCCGATTTTTGTGAAAATTTTAGAAAATCAGGATCGGACCAAATAATTCGGTTATGTAAAAATTTAGGACCAGGACCAGACCATTACTTTATAGAACAGGTCCCATCGATCCGGTTCTAATGGTCCGGTTCTACAAATTACAATATAATATAATTTTTTACAATAACAAAATATTCAAGCAAGCATATTTAAGAACCAAATTGCTGAACAATATTTCGGGACGGAGGGAGTATATGGTTGTCTACAAGCAAGCATATTTAAGAACCAAATTACAATAACAAAATCAACAGTTAGGAAAGAATTTCATGTTCAACCACTTTAGTCCAACTAAAAAACTTAACTAGCTAAAAGAAATATAAGGGCTATAGCCGTATTGATAAATGGTAAGATAGTTAATATATATATATATATATATATATATATATATATATATATATATATATATATATATATATATATATTCGGTCCGGTCGGGGTCCAGTCCGGTTCCGATCCAGGACCGCGTATATTCAGGGCCGGCCCAAGGGGGGGGGGGGTCAGTGTGGGCAACCGCCCGGGGCCCTTAGTGGTAAGGGGCCCATTCTTAAGTAGGCTATAGTGTATATAGTATATATATATTTTTTTATAATTATAATAAATATTTAAAAAAAGGCCCACATTCAGTTTTTAAAAAAGGCCCACATCAGTTTTTAAAAAAGGCCCACATTCAGATTTAAAAAAAAAAAAACTTTTGTTTAACAGACACACGGAAAAGGGAGAAAGGCCCACGTTCAAATTTAAAAATAATAATAATAATTATTATTTTATTAAACAAACACGGAATGACGGAAAAGGGAGAAAGGATTCAAAGGAAAAGGGAGAAAGGAGAGTGACGAGATTCCAACCCAACCGAATATGAAGACACGATCGTCGCCCGCCACCGCCGAAACCGACGCCGTCCACCACCATCCTGCTATCTCTCTTCTCTATTTCTTCCTAGTTCCACTGTTTAGGGCTTCTATTTAACAAAGATTTTGCCAACAAACACAAAGGTAATTTAATGCTTCACAGAAGGGGGCTATTGATAAATTTGTTTTTAAAAGAGACTCGAGTCAAAAAAATTCTAATGGATTGGGTATTAGTAACATTGAACAATATGAAATTTTAGATGAAGCCAAAATAAAACAATTGATGAAGAATTGCAACTACAAATTTTGAAAGAAAAAGAACGTTGGCGAAACGTTTTAGTAAGAATAATTTCGGTTGTAAAATGTCTTTCAAAACTTAATTTGGCTTTACGAGGATCTAATGAGAAACTTTACCAGGATAGTAATGGATAGCATTTGAGTATCGTAAAAATATATAGCATTTGAGTATCGTAAAAATGTCCGATTAATTAGGGGCCTCTTCATCTGATTTCGCCCGGGGCCCACAAAAGTCTAGGAACGGCCCTGCGTATATTTTTTTCAAAACCAGGACCAGACCAATACTATTTTTTCGGTCCGATTTTTACTGGTCTGATCCGGTTCTACTGGTCCAGTCCGGTTCCACGAATTTTTTATACAGCCCTACCATAAACTGTGCGTAGAACAATTTTACACGAAAGCTGTTACTATCTCCTCCTCAAAATGAATTCTCACTTTTTTTTCTTATTAAAATGAATCCATTCATAAACAAATATGTTGATTTTGGGATAGAGGGAGTACAAAATTTCATCTCAATCATACAAGTTGAAACTCTATGCAAGTAGAAACTCTATCTGCATAGAGAGATTGTTCTATCTCTGACATTTCGAGTAGAAACTCTCTATCTGCAGAGAGATTGTTCTGTGACATTTCGAGTATAAACTCTCTATCTGCATAGAGATTGTTCTGTCTCTGACTTTCGAGTTCAGCTCATTGAAGAATGACATTAATGATTAATCCATGCAATTCAATTCACTCCTACACCAAGCTCAAAACACCCGAGCACCTTCGCGGGAATTTTAGTTTTTCTTATTGGTATTAGCCATTAGGACAATAAAAGAAGAGGAAAGATCGAGTTTTTCAGTAACTTCTTCCTTTCCAAAACAAAAGAGTCCTGTGTTCCTGTTTGGTTGTCAGAAAAAAAAATCTACTATTTCGGGAAAAAGGACAATAATTATAGTGCAATTTCAAGAAAATACAAAAACGAAATGCATCAACCATCAAATGAGACGACGGAAAAAGCCTATTTGCAGCCTCATGCGTTTATGCAACACGAAAAGGAAACTATTATCCACTTCAAACTTCAATAACAGCTAACAAAATGCTTTACTTTGCTCGTACATAAAGCTTAGTTGCTTGTACTAATACTGTAGAATACCTTAACTGGAAAAATTATGATCAGCAAAAATAATTACAACCTAATTTGAAGGGTAAGGTTCTAATGCAATTTACATTTGTGATATCAAAGACCTTCTAAAGTTCGTTATATAAACACAAAATATATACTTCCTCCTCCGTCCCAAAATGGAGATCCAAAAAAAAAAAAATTTGCTCTTGATCAAGAGTAAATTTGGACATTTTTTTCGACATTCATTTTGGGCGGAGGGAGCACTGCTTACCAGATGCAAAATGTATATCGGAGAGCAAAAGTATCAGTTTCCCTAACGTTCTGATATCTGTCCACACTGAGGGTCAAACAAAAGAGAGAAGCAAAACCTGGAATTCTTATATACCTGAATGAACAGAGAAAACAGAGGGATATTAGAAATGGTTTATGTTTCAATCTTGGAAGACCAGTCCAGTGCAGGTCAAAGTTAAAGAATTTTAAAGTATGTCAACATTTAAAGGGTTCCAAGAAATTGTTGAGATTTGCTGGTATCATATCTCAAAAAAAAAACAAAAAAGATAATTTTTAAGACAGACAGACATAATGAAAATGGTAATCATTCAGTTTAACACAAATAAATCTTGTCCACATATTCATTTAAACAGTTTCTAGTGGTTCTCCGGATCGTTGAACTCCGAACCTAAACAAGAAAAGTCAAAAGAAAACCTTCAAGGTCAGTGTGGGTTGATATATTTACATCACTTATAATACACAAGGAAGACTGGCTTAGTAGCTGTTAAATTACTAATTACTCCCCAGTCCCAAAATACTTGTTCTTTTAGAGTTTTCACACATATTAAGAAATTTGTTAGAGTTACCACTTGATCTAAAAGCTTAAGCTGTTAGATCGTGGCTCAATAATGTATATCAAGCTTTCATACTCCCCCTCAGAGATTATAAGCATGCCACTTTATCGGGCATGCCAAATTTCAAACATGCCACATTTTCGGGCATGCCAACATAGTGCAATTTTTTGCAGATATAAATTCGGGTATTACTGCAAGCGGGCGGAATTGAACCCGGGACCTTGCGCTCTGATACCATGTTAGAGTTAGGTCCTCATCCCCTTAAAAGGCCTTGTTAAGGGGTGAGGTTAACCAACCTTATATTATGTAGTGAATCATTTATATTCTCCAAGTTGATGTGGGATAAATGGGGTTCTAACAAAATTTAATCAATGCATATAAAAAAGACTAAATTACCCTTAAAATAATTCAATTACCTAGGTAATTAGATGCTTTTACAATGACTATTCATTATCATAAGTAGGGGTATACTTGGTAAATAATGGTTAAAATGTCTAGGTAATAGTAAAACAACAGGTATTTTGGGACAAAATTTAACTACATGAACAAGTATTTTGGGACGGAGGGAGTACTTATCTTGGGAACAGCTAGATGTCCTTAACTTCAAAGAGTAGGTTACTAGATACTTCTATTAGATCTCTTATTCCTATTAAGAGCTTGTAATAGTATAGGGGTTGTGGTTGAAATCTTATGAGTGTTAGTACATAGTATAGAGGGTATAAAAAGATTTCCCTAACCTAATTCATTACGGCTATTTTGCATCCTCGTCTTTTTTCTAATTTCTCAGTATGAAAACATCCATGCAGTCACATAAGAAACACTTGCATGCTATTCAGTATTTCAGTAATTCTAGTTCTGCAAAGTTTGCTATGTAAACAAATTTTAGAGGAGGATGCAGATGCCTGGTTGAGGTATACTTACATCCATCCAAGTATTGGGGGCAAAAACAATGTTAAAATTGTCCGCTTTTCAAGCAAATATCCTCTTTCGCTGCAGGAAAGCAAGTCTTTTGGATGTTCTACTATCTGTAATCTTGAATGTCACTTGAACGAGATTAAGTGCAATATCTATGGTGGATAAACCTCAAGCAAGGAGTACTATTCTTAATTAGATGGAGAAAAAGAAAAGGAGAGGCAGAATCTAGCATCTCAGGCTTTCATAGATCACAGGCCTCGCAGAAGGCAATTGATTTACTCCGAATGAGTATCCCCGTTTCCATTTCCTACCTTTTTGCCTGTCTCTAGCTCCCATGGCCATACGCAAACCAGTACCAATTTCTACTTCATATTCAAGTTCCATGTGAAAGTATAATAATAGGAAGAAGTGCTAACATATACTCCCACAGTCCCAGAAAGATAGTCTGACTATGTTTGGGTGGTCAACTTAATTTTACTTTGACCAAAAATATATGAAAATTAAATGAACCTAATGAAATTCTAAAAATAGTTATTGATAGTGTTATTAATGGTGCATCAATAACAATTCTTAGAATTTCATTAGAACAATTACTTTTTCACAAAATCATGGTCAAATTTCAAATAGGTTGACCATCAAAAACAAAATGTGACTATCTTTCCGGGACAGAGAGAGTAGTATTACACTGATTAAGTCATTTGAACAACCATGGACACCAAAATGGAAAAGCCGCTATTGCATACCAAATCACTATAAGAGTATACGAAAAGAAGTCCAAAAAGCACCACGTGTATGCATTCAAATCAAGATAATGGTTGCAAAATAGACCCTATGATTCCAACCACATTATTATTTACTACGTGATAAAAAGAGGGGGAATCATATTTACGTACCATTATGCACAGTTCACATCATTTTGTCAGGATGTTCAGGAACTTCCTGCGGCCACCATTGGGAAACAAAACCAAAACATTACCAAATTCCACCAAAATACATAGAGCTGTTACTAGAGATCCAGAAAATCAGAAGTCTGAGATAAATCTAATTCCTTTGGCTGGTAAATGACTTTTTCAAACATGTCTCTCAGCTTTTCATGTTGAACCATCCCTTCCAAGATCTTATCCTCAGAGACAGTTGTCAAGATTTCTGGCTTAAAGCTGTTTTGACTTTTACAACAGAAGACCAACTTAGACAAAAGTGCCTTCTCAAACTGTCGTACATATTTTTCACCTTCCATTGTTCCTGTAACGAGATGGTAAACATGGACAACTTTCTTCTGACCAAGCCTGTAGGCCCTACTTATGGCTTGTTGTTCTACTGATGGATTCCAGTTTACATCAAGTAAAACAACTCTTGATGCTCCCACCAAATTTATACCTTCATTACAGGCCCTGATTGATGCAAGAAGTACCTTCACCTCGCTATTAGGATCATTAAAAGAATCAATCAAGGAATGGCGATTCTTTTCATCCATCTTTCCGTCCATGTGCAACACTTCTCTACCTTCAATCCAGTTGAAATGAGTTTCTAGCAATTCCATTACAAATTTTAATGGGTCAATAAACTTGCTGAAGACCAAAACTTTCTCATTTGATTGCTCACAGATGCGAATGAGTTCTATCAAGAACTTAGTCTTAACTCCAGCATAAGGATTCTTTTCAACCCTATTCAGATCACTTCTGAGAGCAGAGAACTCTTCTTTTTCAGCAATATTTTCAGGCAACAATGAAGGATGGACAGATATCAAGGACATCAAGAATTCCTCTTTCAGAAAGCTGCGTTGTCCCTTTATGCTTTCGAGAAGAGTTTTCTGCATTACAGTTGGTCTCAAAACAACTAAAGCATCCCTCAGTCCAGGGAGTTTTTCCTGAAGGATCGAGCCTTTATGTACGTGTACAAAAGGGTTAATCATGGCTCTAAGTTCCCTTAATTTACTATTGTGATGTTTTCCAATGGAACTTGTGAGAGCAGCCCATTTCTCCTTTTCAGCACT
Source organism: Adenophora triphylla var. japonica (assembly GCA_022495995.1). Lineage (NCBI taxonomy): Eukaryota > Viridiplantae > Streptophyta > Magnoliopsida > Asterales > Campanulaceae > Adenophora > Adenophora triphylla. The sequence continues at coordinate 96,489 of JAFEMH010004302.1, read as the reverse complement.
GCTTTTTCTACCTCGCCTTTTGCCAAAGTTGTCACAATCTTTAAATGAGATACTTTCCGCAAACTTGGGGTTTACAAACCAGAAAATATTAAATAGCTCTTCAAAATTATTCTGGAATGGAGTTCCTGAAAGGATGATGCGCCTTTGTGTCCTAACTTTTGACAAGGCCTGATAAATAAGGCTTTCTTTAGTGCGAGGTATGTGCCCTTCATCAAGCACTAGAAGACTGGGACGTTGCAGAAGGAGATTCCTTATCTTCTCATCTTCAGGGTTATTCCTGGATCTCCTTTTTCCTCCTCTTCCAGCAAGCTGCTCAAACAATTTGTAGCTGATTCCCAGGATACTTGACTTCTTTTTCCAGAAGGTCAATTTACACCTACGAATAGCGGTCGTAGTTAGTCCCCCATTCCGAGCAAACTTCTGATGATTTAGAGCTTGCGAATTTTCCCAGCCTGAAAACTCTGGCATGTTCAGATTGTGAAAGGGTATGTCAGAACTCCATGTTGTTACCTCATCTTCCCAAGTACGAAGCACGCCCCGAGGAGCTATAACGACTGGTCTGGCCTCCGGATACAGCTTCATGAATGTCAGGAGAAAGACAATTGTCAGGCGAGTTTTACCAGTTCCAGGGGCGTGCGAGATTATGCATCCACTCCCACCATCAGGAAGAGGTTTTTCCAACTTCTCGATGTGTAATCCTCCAGCTATGCTCTTCCAAATAAACTCAAAACCTTCCCGCTGATGTGGATTCATTGGTATTACACCAGGAACTAAATCCCACACAGTCCCTTTCTCATTATTCATGCCGTTGGAACCATATGGGCCTTCGCAATCAGCATCTTGGAGTTGAAAATCAGATAAACAAGAGTTATATGCATTGTCATGGTGATATCTGTCGCGTCTCTCATAAGTATTCATAACCTGTAGACAAAGACACAAATTCAAGCAGAATCATAATAAATTAGCAAGAAAAAGAAATCCAGATTGACGGTCTATTTCAGTCATTCTACTGTCATGATTCAAACATAGAGTAGAAACGACGTAAAGACTTACCAAAGGAGGCAAGATGTGTTTCATTTCCAAATCCACATGAGAGCAAAATTTACACATAATCCCATATGGTTCATGTAGAAAAAGTTCATGCTTTCCTCTAAGGCACAGAGTAGCTTGATCAGTTTCATTTTTGGGATTGTCACAGTCACCTTTCATGTCACCCTAACACAAGATATAATGAACGAATATGAGAACTAAGGAGAAGTAGAATCATGAGATAATCGCATTTCATACATATCAGAGTGAAATATAGTACTGAGTGTGTAAGATCTTTGTCAGGACAGAGTCACTTAAGTGAAGGATGAAAGGGAAATCATACATCAATAAGGAATACAAACAAAATTTTATTGACAGGTGGGCAAAATGTGTCCAACCACCAGCTCATTGAAATTACCATAAAAGGGCAAAGGGCAAACCCCGGTGCGCCAAACGCTCCCCGCCAAGCGGGGGTTGGGAAAGGGAACCATTTGCTAGAGCCTTCCCCTGACAATTGCCAAGAGGTTGTTCGCCAAAAAAAAAAAATACAGCAATCTAGTAACATAGCTATATATATATATACTCCCTCCGTCCCACTATACTTGACACTTCTTTTCATTTTGGGTCGTCTCACTATACTTGACACCTTCCAAAAATAACCAAATTTTTATATTTTTATATTCACTCTACCCCACCACTCATTCTCTCTCTTCATTTTCCACCATTCTCTCTCTTCATTTTCCACCACTCAATTTATTCAGCCAACACTACTATTTACCCCACTTATTCTCTCTCTTCATTTTCTACCACACATTTTTTTTATTTTATTCTTTTTTCTTAGTTTTTGAACTCACCCCTTGGGTGTCAACTATAGTGGGACGGAGGGAGTATATATATATATATATATATATATATATATATATATATTTAATTTATTATACGCATGGAGGTCAAGAAACTACAGAGTAACAAAAGGTATGTTATTTTTACATCTTATGACACTAGTACACAACCAAGTAACTACACTGATATGCATTGACCTTCTTCAGCTCGCATTGCAAACAATCAGGGAAGACTCAATGTCCAAACAAGAGCAAAACATGAAAAGGCATACAACAACGACATTACCCCAGTGCCGCAAAAGCTCCCACCTACGGTGGGGTATGGGGGGGGGTCGGATGTATGCAGCCTTGCCCATGTATTAAAGCACAGAGAGGCTGTTTCCGGATGACTCGTGATGAAAATTGCGTCAAAAAATTGCATGGACCGACTGCTGCTTCATTACAAAGAAGCGCATACAGTTTAGTGAGTCATTTTACTTTATTCCATCATATTCCCAAGCCAAAAAATAGTAAGTCTTTGGCTCCATCGAAAATGATGGAAAACTGTTGGTGGGTTCCAAACAGGAATATAGAATGAAGAGAGCAAGCAAAGAGTGACAGCTCATCTGAAGGTTGTTAGGTGATTGAGAGGTCTCCTTCATCTTTCTACTTCTCATAACTACTTCCGTTGATTGAACAAATAGTAGCTTTTCTTAGGCAGTTCCCAAATAAAGTTAAATGTGGACTTGCTAAGTTGCCACTTGTATAAAACATATGATTCATGTTCAAGCTGTAAAATATTAGATTCTTTGTAATGCAATTTGGATTATGAGTGAGTTAGCTACACACGAGTACAGGCTACAGCTGTACAAGAAGAACCGCTCTCTGTTCCAAAAAGGGAGTTGCATTAGACAAGTCTAAGTTCACTTAAGCTGTAACCTTTTTTAGCAGTACTCTTTCTTCAAGGCAGACAGAAAGCGGAAAGTGTGGCTTGTTTAAAGGACACGGAGGTAAAAAAGTAGGTACAACGCTACCTTACTATTTCTACTTGAATCATTTGTCAAGAAAATCAGAAAAGCTGCCATTTTAATATACACCAAACTTTTACTTCTATCGCCAAAATTGATTGAACGTTTGATACGGGAAGGGAGAAGGGCACCAACCTAGTCTGAGTATTGTAAGTAAACAGGGTTGTCCGCTTTTTATTATTCATTCAGATATTTTGTATTTAACTAAGGCATGACTAATTCTGGATGACAATGAAGGTAAGAAACGGTAATCACGATGAGTTCTAAGTTCAACCTCTGCCCAAAAAGGGGGTCACTTTGGAGTTTTGTGCTGCCATAATTGCAAACTTTTCATTCAAGAAGTTAGCTTCAACTCCCAAGTGGCTTTCACAGCATTGTCCTTTTTTTGATAAAAACTTTCACAGGATGGTCCAAGTTAGTATATCAATTTTGCCAAACTTGTCAAGTTACTAGCGAATACAAAAAAGCAAAGATAAAAAAAAATAAGCAACATGGTTCTACTATGCTCCACCTACTTCAGTAAGACACATTATGAAATCCAAGTCAATTGGAATTCTATCTTGCATCTTGCTACTTTGCCACCTACCATTCTATCACAGATGGGTGATAGAGATCGTTATATTTATTACAATTTCTATTGAGATAGTTATAAATCTAACGTCAGATTCCACTTGTCCTGTCACGAGGGGGAATTTATGTCTCCTCCCTCAAAATCAAAAGGTTTTAAATGTCAACTGGCTTCCGGGGTCATCTTCTCACACCGGCACCAGATGTTAAAAGACGGAACATGTATTAATCATTAATTTGTATCTACAAGTAATATTAATTCCATCCTAAAAAAGGACACATTTGACAAGTGAACATTTAATTATTGTAATTTTGTTTCTTTATACTTTCTTGAAGCTGCACAATAGTTTTCATTCTTTCCACATGACTCGCAAGAGAAAAATCTCCTCTATCCCACAAAAAAAACTTGTCTGATTAGATAGGTCAAAAAATCTACGATTGTAATTTTGCTTCTATACGTATCTCATAGCTAGCACAAACATGACAACCTTTTGTGTGATAAAATTAGGAAAAATGTCATGTTTGTTAAAGAAAGAGAAACTTTTGATAAAAAAAATGAAACTAAAAAGGTCAAAATTCAGAAATGAGACTTTGTTTATGGACAAACAAAAAACTGAAAGTGGAACCGTCTTATGGGATGGAGGAGGGACCTTGTTTTGGAAAGAAATAAAACATCTGGAAAGTTATGAAGATTTAGTACATAAAGGTCAAAAATGCTACTCCTTTTGGGGTTAAACCAAAACAATTGTGACTCTTCTGTTGGGCAAAGAGAGTAAGTTTGTTAAAATGGCAGCAAGACAATGCAACCCATGTACAGGAGACTGCAAATGCTGGGAAGAGAACACTCTACCAAAACAATTGTGACTCTTCTGTTGGGCAAAGAGAGTAAGTTTCCGCTTGCCGAGAAACTAGAGCAACATTAAGGCATTATATGGTTGTTCATCTCAAGAAGATAAATCATAGTTGGAAATAACAAACATACCGCAGATGAAATAAGGGATCCAATCTCTGACAATGTGGAAACCATGTCCATCTCAGCAAACAGAGCATCCACTTCTATTTCACACTCTGATTTTACTGGCAGCTTTGCAATCTCGTCATCTTCTTCAAACCTAAATTTGTAGGGCAGCGTCCTTTCAGCTGGAGGTTCGCCTTGGGGACGAAAGGCATGCAGCATCCCTTCGGAAGTACTTTTCCCAGATTTTACATCTCGTTTTCCATCAAGTTTTCGTAGACCGCTATTATCAAAGGCATCATGTCCATCATTGTCGCTCTCAGATGAAGAATTGAGTTCTTCATATTCCTCGACAGGAACGGGCCTGCTAACTCCTCCGAGCTTGAGCTTTTTCTCTCCAGATTTAAATAAACAACGAGTGAGGATATGCGCGTTCTCTGGATGCGCGTTCATTTCAACAGTACTTTTTCCAGATTTTACTTCTTGTTTTCCATCAATTTTACGTATTCGGTTATGATCACAGCAATAATGTCCATCACCGTCACTCCCAGATGAAGAATTAAGTTCTTCATATTCCTCGTCAGGAACGGGCCTGCTAACTCCTCTGAGCTTGAGCCTTTTCTCTCTAGATTTAGAAAAAGATCGTGGACTGAGACGCGTTGCTGGGTCTCTATGCTCTGCTACCTCTTCTTTTTCACGATCAATTAGTATATCTAACCCATAAGCTCTCTTCCTCTTCAACCCATCTTCAATGCAAGTTGCTTTTTCCTTCTCACCACTATTTTTTTGTTTATTAGTTGCACTCTTTCCAACTCCTTGTTTGTCATCTTTCCCACCTACCTCAATCCAATCCATAATCTCCTTCCTATTAATAGTTTGTTTCTCCACAAAACTACACTCCTCTTCATCCTCAATTTTATTGCCATTTCTATCTTCTACATATTCCTCATAAGAACTTGAACCATCCACTCCAAAATCCATATTATCAGGATCAGAAGTATCCCCATCACTTGATGATTCTGACACTGAATCTTCCAAATCAGAGTCCTGATTTTCAATGGCTTCTTCACTCTCCACCAGAATCTCAACTGGTGATCGTGCTTCAGCACTGACGCTTTCCTTCACTTCATTGACCCTCTCTTCATCGCTCCAACTCATCGCTATCCGGGAGGATACAAACTCATCACCAGATCCAGATCCAGATCCCAACCCTGATCCAAGTTTAGCACCAGAACCATTAGAGGTAACTGATTCTCCCAGAAAAATAACATCATCATCACCACTTGCACAATCATCGATCCCCCCAACTCCAACAACGTTCTCATCTTTCTTCAAACTTTCCCCCAATGGACTCTTGGCTATTAAAGAAGCGTCCAAAGACCCCACATCTTTCTTATTCTCAAACCCCTTTATCATTGTTTTCTTAATCTTCATAGAACCCTTATTAATTCCAACCCCACACTCATTCTTCCTCAATCCCTTACTTGATTTCACAATATTACTCCTCCACAAGCTCTCATCCTCAATTCCCACCTCAGTGTCACTCAAAATAACAACATCATCCCCACTAGTCTCACAATCCTTGCCTTCATCAACAATCCCAATTCTACTACCCATATTCTCATCTTTCTTCAAGCTTTTCCCAAGTAAACTCTTTCCTTTCAAACAACTCCCATAACTTTTACCCTTACAAGAAGGGTCCTCAATTCCAACACCCTTTTCATTCGTACAGAATTTATGTTTCAGTTTTGCAATCATACATTTTCCAGACATATCATCCTTTCCAACACAAACACTCCCACACATAGTTATTGGCTTTCCCGATTTCGCAATCTTACTCCTCGCTGAACTCTCATCTTCACCAGAATTATCCTCAGCCCCATTCACATTCATTCTCAGTTTCAATTTCATGACAGGATTTCGCCTGGAACTCTCCTCCTCTCCAGAACAAACACCAGTCCCAACAACACTAGTAATGTCACTCCTAATCACTGGCTTCCTTGATATCATAGTCTTATCAGTATCAAATTTCCCACCTTTACAAAAATCACTCTCACTTGCAACTCCATTTTGAATCCTATTCAACAACTGTTTTCTCTTTGAGCTTTCCCCCTCTCCATAAACATCATTAATCTTACTAGTCACACTTGGCCCCTTGCCAGGATTAACAGAACTGCAATCAGAACTACCCCCAACCCTAGCCACATTAACCCCTGAATTACTCCCACGACTCCTTGCCGCCTTCTTCTCTTCATTAAACTTCTTGTATAGCAGATCATGTTGTAGCCGTGTGCGTTTAGCTATTGTAGTATTACTGTAATCCATCTCTCACCTGAAAGCGTACACACACAAAACATGCCCTAAATCATTTTTTTCAATTACAACTACACATTCGTATAAAAAAAAAAAAACACACAAAACATGCCCAAAATTAATTTCTCAATTCAATTACACATTTATATGAAAAAAACACGCACATTACTCACACAATCGCACACACATTAGACAGATTGATCACACACAACCACAAATGCCTTGTGCACTACAGAACCGAGCACAAAATTGATTTCTTCAATTACGATCAGACATCCTTACTTAAACAGACAGCCATTCACCATTGCATGTTCCACACATCGCAGGTAAACAAATTATAGTCAAATCAACCATACTAAACGCACAATATCACACATTCCACATACACATAAACATGCACAGCACAGCACAGCACACGCAAACACGCGAAAAAGCCCCACAAAACCAATGGCTACTGTAGTTCTGTTACACTCGTACTAAAGTTTTTAACACAGAACCACACATTACATACATACTAACACAATCACAAACTACACACGCACAATCTCATAGAACACTGACAAATGGCTTCAATAACAATCACACGAACAAAACAGAACGCAAACAATCATCAGCACACAGCTACACATGCACATTACACACCCAATGCACGAAACCCGCACAAAATCAATGTCTTCAATACGACCCTACAATCATACTAAACGCACAAAATCACATCCAAAAACAAGAACACGGACAAGATCAATGACTTCAAACACGATCACACATTCGAATTTGAATTCAAATTAAACTTAAACAAATCACTACAAGCGCAAAATCAGGCATAAACAAACACACATTACAGAAACAGATTGAATGGATGAAGTTGTATAGAGTTGAATTGAGGGATTACCGGCGACGACGGCCAGAGACGAGAGGCGAGAAAACCGAAAAGCGATGATGAGGAGAGGAGAGAAGAGGAATGGGCGCGAAGAAGGGGTTGATTAGTTATTGCATGTAATGCGATACACAGTTGTTAAAGAACAATAGACGGCGGTGATGAGAGGAGGGGAACATGTGACGACACTCTCGTCTTCCTCTGGTCTGGCCTGGTCAAGTCAGGTCAGACTGCTACTTGGACTCTACTCTACTGGAGCCCAACGTGATTCCAACATCCGAATTTAGCCTTTGTCTATTCATTTACGGATTTGGGGTCATCCCGTGATAAACTATTTTATCATGGGATGGTTTAAAGGTGCATTAGGGCAACTCCATTGGGGGAGGAGTTAGTGGAAACAAATTTGGTATCTTTCAAAAGCACTATTTATAGAGTACTGCATTTCTATTTTCAATGGAACGCAATGTACATATAGAGCTAAAATGTCTAATTACCCAATCTCAAAATGTGAACCATTAAGATCAAAATGGACGAACATAGTTAAATCAAAAAATAGTACACCGTCCGCTGCAATAACTCAGTAACTCGATGGAATGGTAAGCAATAGCCCCACGTTTTTTTTTTTAACTTGATCCATATGGACATTTGAAACAAAATTTCTATGAAGTTTCAACTTGACCCATTTGGACATTTGAAACAAAATTTCTCCGCATTGTGGGGAGTTGATTTTTTATTTTTTATTTATTTATTTATTTATTTTTATTTATTATTATTTTATTATTTTTTTTATTTATTTTTTTTATTATTATTATTATTATTTTATTTATTTATTTTTTTTTTTTCACGATGACATATGAGGATTCATGTTAACCGACCTTAAATTATTTTGGGACTAAAACTTTTTTGTTGTTATTGTTGTTGTTGTTGTATTGCTATCAAAGAGAGTCGAATCTAGAATCTTCATTTCAATACGCGTGAAAATTCTCGACACACAACCGCCTGCGAATACCGCTCGATCCAGAGTCATTTGATATTAGCCCCACGTTGAAGTGGAGTTTTTTCTTGCATAAAGTGGGTAATTATTGGGTTTTAATTAGGGGTAATAAAGCGTCTCATTCGTAGGTAGGGTAGATGAGCCGTCGGATTTGCGTGATTAATGAATTAAATTAAAATGTCATGATTCAATCCGGAATAGGCGCAGTTTGTTTGGTTTTTTCTTTTTTTTTTTTTTTTTTTTTTTTTTTTTAGCCGTGATCTTACACTGTAATTAATGAAAAAAATATCAAATTTAATTTTATGAATTACTCCCTCCGTCCCACCTCAAGGTTTCACCTTTCCCTTTTGAACCGTCCCACTTCAAGGTTCCTTTTCTTAAATGAAAATTTTTTCATATATTTATACCCCTATCATCTCCATATATTTACAAAAAAATTATTCATTATATCCTTATAAAGTTAACATATTTATAAAAAATCAATCATTAATTTACTATTCATCTCACTCATTCTCTCTCCTTTTAAATATTTTTAATTTTTACATTCTCTCTCTTATTCCCTACCATACATTTAACTTTTACATTCTCTTTTCTCAAATTTTTTACCCACTTTAAAAAAATTTCTTAAAAGCGTGTAAACCTCAAGGTGGAACCTTGAGGTGGGAAGAGAGGGAGTACTATCTTTCTCAAATAGTATTTCACTTGAAAGAAATTTTAAAATTTATTCATTTTAAGGAGGACGGATTATTATTTTGAATTAAAATTTGGTAAAAATAAAATAATTTTGGATCAAATTAATTATATGGAATCATATAATTTTGTTGTTAACACGAAGATATTTTGAGGAATAATTTTAGGTTAATATAATTATCTTAATGTATATCTAAAAATTGTTATTGACATTATATATAATGACTCAATAAAAAATTTAAATTTTTCATTAAAATAATTAAATTAATTTAAAATTATTGCTCAAAATACATTCATATAAACAAAAAAAATAAGACTCGTAGTCTGAGACACGGAAGTTATTATTAATGGTGTTTGATTAGATGTTTTACAATAAAAAGTGGAAGTTATAAATGCAACATTGAATTAAATATTACTCCCTTCCTCTCAATTTAATATTTTTTGTTTTACTTTTCACGCTTATTTAAAAATGAAATTTAATCAAGAATGATAGAGAGTGGAGAATAAAGTTGTTCATTTGTAAAATAAGGGGTGAATAGTAAATAGGTAAATAATGATTTTTTTGTAATGTATGAATTTTAGGGCAATTTCAATTGGGAGAGTTAACCAGAGATATCAAAATCAAATTTTGATACATTTGAAACATTATTTATAGAGCATTAAATTTTCATATTCAATGCTAGATATCAAAATTAATTTTTGATGCCTATGTAAAAGGTAATGGTATCTCCAATGATAGGTATCAAAATCACATTTTTATATTTTAATTTTATTTCACATTTAAATTCTTTTAATTAATTAAATATTATTGGTAATAAAAAATGAATAAGTTTAAATAATTATTTAATTTAAATATAAAAAGAAATAATCTTTCAAACAAAGATAAAAAGTCACGGATGAGTTTTACAAAAAGTTAAAAAAAAAAAGGTCACGTTTGCAAACAGTTTAAGAAAAAAATGGAAAAGTCACTGATCTTTCAAAGTTGACAAAAAAAAAAAAAAAAACAAAAAAACAAAGCCACTACAAATGTTTTTATTTTTTAAAAAGAGAATTAACAAAAGACAAAAAAAATAATAATAATAAATAGGTTCATTTTGAGGGAACAAGCCCATGTGCTTGATTTTGACAATTTTTCTTCCCTAAATTTGGTACCAAATTTGATACCTTGCTTAACTCTTTCTCTAAATTTTGTACCTTAAATTTTCCCCATTGAAAATATTAACTCTTTGAGGTGGGTATCAAAATTTGATTTTGATACCCACCATTGGAGTTGCCCTTAGGAGGATAAGATTGTTTAAAACAATATTTATACTTTATCATTTAAGAAATAAAGCAACTAATAATTTTACGGTGCGCGACAAATCAAAAAAGAAAGTAAAAACTTTAAATTGGAACGAAGCGAATAACAAAAAGTTAGCCTTATAAAATAGAGTATGAAAAAATTGTTCTTTTATCTCTTTGTAATATTTTAATTATTTCATATATCAGCTTAATTTCTCTTTTATGTTGTGTTCTTATGGTGTTGTTAAGAAAAGAGAAAAAAAAAATCTTGAATTTTGGAAAGAATGAGAAGATGATTTGATATTTTTTTATATTAAGTTATAAAAACACCCTAATAATAGGCATACTATTATTATAGCCTTTATTACTATTTCTATTACTGTGTGTGGATGAGAATTGAAAAGACTACTTTTTTGTCTTTTTCAATTTGAAATTTGGAAAAGCAATAACATGCATAGGATGATAGGCTAAAGTATGAAAGAGACTACTCAATTTTTTGTCATAAAATTTTGTAAGTTTTGAAAAGTTGCATCTTAGGATTCTTTTCGGCAAAAATCATATTTTCGTCACTAAACTTTAGCTTTTTTCAAGGGTCCTATAGTAGTATTTCACGCTTCTTAAGAAAATCTTTAAAAAATGAATAAAGAATTGCAAGTGTGTAGAAGATTAGAGGAGAGAGAAAGGTAAAAGTTAAAACATTTAATCTTTTCCCCTCTTTTTGATTTCACAAACCCAAAATAATTAAAAGTACAAACAGTACTTTCAGTTTCAGTATATGAAACAATTTCAAATTTCCTCCACTTTTCTGACTTCACCTGTGCAATATTAGGAGGAAAAAATGAAAATTTCAAATTCCCTTTTTTTTTAGAAAACACCGGCTATATATACTGGAAGCCTACATAATCTGATTAATAGTTTGTACACCATAATTACAGTTCATTGAAGACACAAAGTTCAGCAAGTTCAGTCATTTTTTTACAGTTTCTACATACACTAGTACATACAGTAAAGAAAGGCATAGTTCAGCCACTTTTTTAGAGTTTCAAATGAGAACCAAAAATTTATCCACTCAAGAAAAGCATTGCATAGTTGAGTTCTTGCTTCAAAATCACAAAGATGGGTGAATTATCAACAGCGGACTAGCTGAAGCTTCAAACAAGTGGGGAGTTAGCAGAAAGGCAGTTCATCGAATCTGGACTACTGCAAAACAGCAAAAGGCACCTGGAATACCACTAAATTTAAAGTCAAAAAAGTTTGGAAGACAAGGGCCTAAGAAAATGAAAATCGACGAGGCAAAAGTGATGGCAATACCACTCAAATCACGGTGCACAATAAGGAGACTAGCTCAAAAGCTTGGTGTGAGCAAAACTACAGTCGAAAGATGGGTATCTAAAGGAGTTATAAGAAGTCACAAAAATGCAATCCATCCGAAACTCACTGAAGCAAACAAAATTCATAGGTTACGATTCTCAATTTCAAAGTTAATGCATGACAACTTGCTCAATTTAACTACATTTAAGGACATGCATTGCGATGTGCACATAGATGAAAAATGGTTTAATGTCTCATAAATTAGTGAGAGATATTACATGCTACCAAATGAAAGAGATCCATATAGAACATGCAAGTCAAAAAAGTTCATTTTAAAAATAATGTTTATGTGTGCAGTGACTAGGCCATTATTCGGGGGTAATGTGGAGGTTATATTTGATGGAAAGATTGAAATTTTGCCTTTTACCTTCAAAAAGCCCGCAAAAAGAAATAGCAAAAATAGATCAAGAGGAACTCTAGTGACCAAATTTATTGAGTCAATTACCAAAGCAGAGATCAAAGATACCCTAATCAATAAAATCATACCATTAATCAAACAACTTTGCCCACCTTTTGCAAGTAAGAATATCATAATACAACAAGACAATGCAAGACCACATATTAGCGATGATGACCCAGATTTTAGGCTGCAACTTCCTCGGATAGGTTTAACATTATCCTAGCTCGGCAACCACCTAACTCCCCATACCTTAATGTACTAGACTTGGGTTTCTTTTAGGGCAATACAATCGCTGCAAACAGAAACAGCCTCTTACACCCTTGATGAACTACTAGTTGCAGTTCATGAGGCCTTTTATGAACTAGATGCAAGTACTTTGAATAAAGTATTTTAGTCATTACAAAATTGCATGGAAGAGATTATGAAATTTTTTGGGAGCAATGATTATCCTGGGCCTCATATGGGTATGATGAACTAGAGAGTAAAGGACTACTTCCTAGTAATGTACCAGTAAATAGTACAATGGTAAGAGAATGCATTGACTACCTACTACAACAATAACAAACAAATGATATTGAAGAGTTTATAACACAAATGGGCTACATAGATCAATAAAGACATAAGACAAGTGTGATGAAGACACTTTTTGAGGTAAACCGTGAATGATTTCACTTTTTGAGATGTAAATTTGTGAACACTTTACTTTTTGTAATTGTAAGTACTACACTTTTGGAGACAAAAGTTTGTCATGGCCATTTGTGAACTGATGTAATGAATGGCAGTTAAATGATGTAATGAACAACTATGAGTTGTATTTTGAGAATGTAAAGACTGATAACTATAAATTCCCTAATCCTCAGCTTCTTCCTATGTACAAATGTTGGAAAAGAATGTAAAGATCGATAACTATATATTTCCTTTTTACTCACAATATTAGGCAGGTCAGTGCAGCACATAGAATTTCACATATTCAAGACACTACAAATTAATGCATCAACAAATCAACTAATATACCAGAAATTTCACATATTCAAGACCTCTTTTACAAAACAATAACCAAACCAGCAATTTCAAACAAAAATTAAACAAAGAAATAAATAACCTGCGGTACTTGAGAAAGCATTTTTTAACTTCATTAGTTGCCGGATATAATGGATTCACGTCTGGATCGGGGCCAACAGTCCAAGGAAGGAAGATGGCCAACATTTTTAGCGTGGACCGATGCCCATAAGCTTTAGCCCAGTCGGATATTGGACTCGAAATCCCCAAATCAACACCAATTTCAGTCGACAAAATCAATTCTTTATTCGGGCTGTTGGCAACCAACAAATCACTTGTGACTTCAAAGGATGAATAGACGGTGGAAATCCTCCCAAAATCAATGACATCTGGCTTGTTTTCAGCCATCACAGAGTCATTGTCGGTGGGGGTGGAGAACAGTGTTTCTGGCACAAGGGTTTTATCTATAGGCGAATCAAAGAACGAAAAAGCCATAAATTTGGTCGAAATTGAACCTTAATAAGAGTCGGTAACCCCATATTTAATCGACAAACCCGATTCTTCACCTGGGTTAAAAACCAACAAATCGCAAGTCACGGAAACGGGAACGGAGGAACCAACGGTGGGAAGCCTCACATCGAAGCAATTTTGAGTAAATGATGGCGAATCCATATGTAAATAGGGTTAAAGCTTTGAAAATGAGATTATAATAAGAGAGAGATTGGGGTTTTCGGGTGCCAAATCTTAGGGGAAGAATGAAGGGAGAAGAGAGAAAAGGAGAAGATCTATAGCGTATTGCAGTTGAAGAATTGTTCATCGGCAATGGAGGCGCCGCGTGAACTGAGAAGATGAGAGAGAACGGTGAGTTGAAATTTGTGAATAGGTTAGGGTTTTCTTTTGATATTATATCTAGGGTCATTAGTGTTAGGTTAGTAAGTTAATTGTGATTATGAGTTTAATTACCTTAGGTTAAGTCAGCAAATCAGTTTAATTGAGTAAGTTAATGATTGATTTTTTTGTAAATATGTTAACATTATAAGGGTATAATGAATATTTTTTTGTAAATATATTTACATTATAAGGGTATAAATGTCTGAAACACTGTTCAAAATTTATCATTTATGAAATGAGACTCTTAGTATGGGACGGATCAAAAGGAAAAGTATGACTCTTAAAGTGGAACGGAGGGAGTATTATTTTTCAAAATATTCTCACTGAAATTTCACAATTTTCAAAAATGTGTTCACTACGTTAACATATTTACTAAAAATCCAAAGAAATTTAGTTATGTGACTTAACGTGAATAATGTTCGTTAAGTTTTCAACCAATATGTTAACATTGCTGACATGTATGATGAAGACTATAATCTTTTTTTTTTTTAACAAAACTAGTCATATGAGGTCATTTGGTTGAATTTTGTTAAATTCTAAGCGAATTTGTTGATTCAATGAGCATATTTTGAAAAAATGTAAAAGTTAAGTGAGAACATTTTGAAAATAAATAGTTCAGTGAGAACATTTTGAAAATAAATAGTTCAATGAGAATATTTTGAAAAAAAAATGCTATAGTTCGGTGATAAAAATATGATTTTTGCCGATTCTTTTGTATCTTTTGAATAACAAATTTATTGCTTTTAAATATGTCTCATGTCAAATTAATTACTCCCTTCGTCCCAAAATGTTTGTCCCATTTGACTTTTTTGTTGAACTTTGACCACAAATTTATGAGAGATTAATCATATTCATGAAATTCTAAAAGTTGTTGTTGATAATATTATTAATGGTGAATCAATAAGAATTTTTAGAATTTCATGAACATAATTAAATTGTCATATATTTGTGGTCAAAGTTTAATAAAAAAGTCAAATGGGACAAACATTTTGGGACGGAGGGAGTATTTTTTAAAATGTTCTCTCTCTCTCTCTCTCTCTCTCTCTCTCTCTCTCTCTCTCTCTCTCTCTCTCTCTCTCTCTCTCTCTCTCTCTCTCTCTCTCTCTATATATATCTCTATATATATATATATATATATATATATATATATATATATATATATATATATATATAGAAAACCCATTAATACAATCATTATACTTATTAAAATTATTTATTGTTTTATTAATCAAACATGGCATGATTACAATCTAATAAAGTTGTGATTTGTCTCAATAATGCAAAAGATAGTTCAAGCTTATAAAGTCAAACCAAAGCGATTTGATGATACAAAATGAACATATCAAAAGTGTCGAGTTGGGCCAAGCGAGTAAAGCCCAACCCTCAGACAATTATTGCCACCATATTCACAGTGGGCTAGGCCCAATTATCACATGGCTCGAGGCCCATCTTATTAATCAGTCGACTTAAGTTTATTGTCCGACCTACCAGGTCCCGACCTAACTTAGTCCGACCTTACGATCCAAGTTCTACTTCGGGTATGATCCAGCTCTACCCGTCAGTCAGGTCGACCAAACACCAAATGGCGACCTCGACCTGCCAAGTAAGCGTCGATCTAACGGATACAGGCGCACGTGCTTCTATTCTTTCCATAACTGGCCCCCTACAAATCAGGAGCCATTCAGGACACGTTCCCATAACTTGTAACCGTTCCTCAAATCACGGAGCTCATGTAGCTCCACCAAAAATACCACACTCATCGACTATAAATACATTACAACTACAACAGTTTTGAGGTAACTGCAATTTTGTTATCTGAATATCATCTTTGTTCAATACAGTTTTGCTCTCCAATACACATACTTACTCTCACACCCGAGGGTCTAAGCCGGAGACACATTCGGCTAGTCGTGGGTTCTGGTTTCAAGTTAAGGAGTCAG
This sequence comes from Adenophora triphylla var. japonica, assembly GCA_022495995.1. Classification (NCBI taxonomy): domain Eukaryota; kingdom Viridiplantae; phylum Streptophyta; class Magnoliopsida; order Asterales; family Campanulaceae; genus Adenophora; species Adenophora triphylla. The sequence continues at coordinate 80,333 of JAFEMH010004302.1, read as the reverse complement.
GTGAATAGTCCTGCCACGTGGAGGAAGATTGATAAGCACATTTCCTGCGACATCAGTTTGGTTCCATTGCCGGGAACTCGTGCATACTTGACCTCGAAAGCTTTTTCAACCTGCAATCATGGTGACTACGGATGGACATGTATCTGAGGCCTCACTCGAGCACAACGAAGGAAACACTAACGCCAATGCAAATGCTGGAAATGCTAATTTGCCTCCTCCCCTTCTACCGCGTCAGCACGCTAGGGCAACTCGATCTAACAGTGTTGTTGATGGCAGAGGATTGCCAGATAGGAGGAGGGACAAGCGACCTATGGAAGGGCAAGGAGCACCACCTCCTCCAAAGCGTCAAACAGGGCAAATGAATGCTGGAAACAGGGCAGGTCCCTCATCCAACCCCCTAAGCAGGAAGGAGATGCTGTTGGAGCGAGCTCAAATTCTAGCCGAATTATTAGCAATGGAGGAGGCAGAGCAGGCTGATAGAAGGTCAGAAAGGGTGGCTCCCTCTCAAGTTTCTAACAGGCAACATGCTAGGAGTGCTAGGCCGAATGAAACCGTGGGACAGAACGTCGAGAACAGGATAGTGCAGCGGCCTCAGTCCCCTATTCATGTTCCAAGTGACGATCTGAGGGCCAGCCTCAACAGGAATAGAGAGCAGGAAGCCCAGTCAGATTTGAGACGACAGCTAGAGGCAAGTCAAAGTTTGCGTGGATTACCAGCCAGGACACAAAGGTCGCAGTCCCATAGAGAAAGGAATGGGCGCAGGTCGCCTATAAGAGAAGGTAGGCATAGGTCATCACCCAGAGATGATAGGCGTAGGTCGCCACTAAGAGATGATAGGCGCAGGTCGCCAATTCAGTCAGTGAGGTCGCCTTCTCACAGGGACAGGAGAGGCAGAGAGATAACTCCCCCTAGAAGCGACATACACAGAGCCAACTCTGGGAGAGAGAATCCCCAAGAAGAGAGGCAAAGGTCAAATGATGTCTCCCATGCTAGGGACGACAGGCCAGATGCAAGAGAGTGGCTCCTATGGAAGAAAAAATTCAAGCAATGGGAGGCTGATAAGAAGGAAGGCGCTGGAAAGGGTGAGCACAAAGATTTTGCTCTTCGACCCTTGGCTAAAGAGTTGCTCGAATGTCGACCTCCGCCAGGTCTCAGATTGCCAGTCCTAGAAAAATATTCGGGAGCGACCAACGCCAAAAGCCATATACAACACTTGGAAGCTACCATGTGCTTTGTCTCCCACGAGGACAACATGATGTGCAAGGCACTTATAAGCACACTCACTGGGGCAGCCCTTACATGGTTCAATGGTTTAGCACCAGGTTGCATCTCAACTTGGTCTTATATGAGGACAAAATTTCTGGAACGCTTCTTGACTGCTGGAGCTAGGAAGATGACAGTCACCGATCTAAACAACTTGGTGCAAGGTAAAAATGAAAGCTCGATGAGCTACTACACCAAGTTTAAAGAGATGGTCGACAAGATCGAGGAGGATCTCACAGACAGGGAAGTAATCAATTGTTTCAGGAGTGGAATTACTTCTGTAGATATGGACTACGAGCTAATAGTTCAGACAGTTACTACTCGCCAAGAGTTGTTCGAGAAGGCCTACAATGTGGCTTTGGCCGAGGTAAGAAAAGAGAAGAAAAATGAGAAAGGCCCCAAGACTGAGGTTGCTGATGATAAGAAAGACTCAGCCAAGAATGGGGGAAACAATAAGAATGGCAAGAACAGAACCAGGGTGACTGAGAAAGTGCCCGAAGCTTTCACTCCCCTAACGGTGAGTCGAACTAAAATAATGAATGCAGTCGAGCTGGCCCCACCTGCCCCTATGAACCCAGCAAATAAGTTCAGAAGGGACAACACCAAATACTGCGAGTATCACAAGGATACGGGCCATAGTACAGAGAATTGTATGAGTTTGAAGCGTATCATTCAGAGGATGGTCGATCAGGGAAGGCTCGACGCGTACGTGAAAAGGCCTCAAGCAGGCGGTGAGTTACCTGCGGGCGGACATCCAGAGCCGAGGCCGCCTAGGATGAACTTGGGCGTCATCACCGAGCAAGCCAGCAACACAACCATCAAACATAAGATTTTCCAGCTCAACAAAGCCCCCCATGTGCCGCCAAGGAGCTACGTCAGGGACGAGGTGATTAGCTTTTATCCGAGCGAGCTAGCAACTAATATGGCGGCTAGAGAGCAAGTTCTCGTCATCCCAGGACTCATTGATGGATGTATGACGAGCAGACTCTTAGTCGACATGGGGGCCTGTAAAGATATTCTGTTTTCTAAAACGTTCCAGGAGATGGGCCTTTCGAATGAGCAGCTCGAACGGTATGATGGCAGATTGGAAGGCTTCACCAACCACCGGGTCGATGCCAAAGGACAAATCGAGCTAGATATCGACCTAGGCCAACACCCCTACAGGGTCGTTTCCAAGGTAAAATTTATTGTTATTGATGTGAACAGTGATTATGCTGCTATACTTGGTATCCCTGGCCAGGTCGCACTCGGAATGGTGGCCTTAATCCCCCATCAGCGAGTTAAATTCCTCATGCCAGCTGGAGTCGGCTGTGTACAAGGCACAGCTCGAGCATACCTTGATCACGTCCTTCGAGAAAGAAAGAAGAGGGAACTAGAGATTGAAACTGTCGAAGGATACCTAAAGTTATCTCAGACGGTCACCAAAACTACTCGACTATCTACGATCACCTGCGTAGAGAAGGAGACCTATTGCTCACGTGACGAAGTCATGACAGAGTCCACACGTCCCGCCACACTCACAACGGTCGATCCAGATACAGTTATGGTCGACCAAGTCTCCATAGGCAAGCTATGCCTCCAGATCAACAATAACTCGGGGGCCACCACCAGTGAGATTGCAGATGAGCTGGATGAAATGATAGCTGAGGAAGCTCCCCACTTGGGGGCCATAGAAAGACAGAGGGCTAGAGAGATCATCATTGAAACCCTACAATTCAGAGATGGTCCAGTGCTAGAGCTTGTAGATGAGTTGGAAGCAGTGATTACAAATCCTTCCTATCCCGAGCAGAAAATTCAGATTGGAAAGCAATTGTCACCTGAAGAAAGGTTATAGATTGTCGAGCTACTCAAAGAAAGAAATGACGTCTTTACATGGCGAGTAGAGGATATGAAAGGGATCAAGGAGGAGGTCACTGTTCATAGGCTGGAGGCCAACCCGACCATAAAGCCCAAACCTCAGAGGTTGAGAAGCTTTGCTCGTGACAAAGAGGAGGCTATAAAACTCGAGGTACAAAAACTTTTAAGTGCAGGTATAATCAAAGAGGCCACACATACAACCTGGTTAGCCAACATGGTCATGGTAAAGAAGTCAAATGGCAAGTAGAGAATGTGCGTCGACTTCACCAATCTCAATCTTGCCTGCCCAAAAGATAGCTATCCTCTCCCTAGAATTGACAAGCTCGTTGATTCCATTGCTGGCCATTCCACCCTCAGCTTTCTAGATGCCTATTCAGGCTATCATCAGATCAAGATGCATGAGGATGACATCGTGAAAACAACTTTCCAAGCAGCTGGAGGCATCTATTGCTACACTATAATGCCATTTGAGTTAAAGAATGCAGGAGCGACCTATCAACGTATGGTCAACAAAGTCTTTGCTTCACAGATTGGCCGAAACATGGAGGCCTACGTCGACGCTTATGGTCATCAAAACAAAGACCGGACGTCACGTGGTCGACCTAAAGGAAACGTTCGCCAGCCTATGAGCAAACGACATGAAACTTAACCCAAGCAAATGTGTCTTTGGGGTAGCAGCTGGCAAGTTTCTTGGATTTATGGTGTCACAATGAGGAATAGAGGCTAATCCAGAGAAGATCAAGGCTCTAGTCGACATGAAGGAGCCCACCAGCATCAAAGAGATGCAGCGACTTAATGGAAGGGTGGCAGCCCTAGGTCGCTTCATGGCCAAGTCAGTGGAAAGGTCTCTCCCCTTCTTCAAAGCTTTGAGGGGGAAAATTTTTTTTGAATGGACGACCGAATGTCATTCGTCGTTCCAACAGCTTAAGGAGTACCTCGCTACTCCTCCCCTATTGAGCAGCCCGACTACTGGAGAGACATTATTTGTATACTTGTCTGTGGGTGATCATTCAGTTGCAGCAGTATTAGTTCGAGAAGAGGAGGGGCTTCAAAAGCCCGTGTACTATGTTAGCAAGGCCCTATCAGATGTTGAGGGCAGGTATTACAATGCGGAGAAGGTTGCCTATGCCTTAGTCGTAGCTTCAAGAAAGCTGCGAGCTTACTTTTTAGCTCATCCTATTGTGGTTCTCACAAATTCGCCCTTGAGAAAAATTCTACACAAGCCAGAAAGTTCAGGTCGTCTACTCAATTGGTCAATTGCTCTTACAGAATTCGACATTGAGTATCGACCTCGAAAGGCGTTGAAGGCTCAAGCCTTTGCGGACTTCTTGGTCGAGCTTACGTTCACCAAGGAAGACAGTGAAGTGCGAGTTCAAAAGGAGAAAGCTAAGGGAAAGGAACAAGAGTCCCAGCCCGTCACTTGTCTACCCGACGATTGCTGGAAGGTTTACTCAGATGGGTCAGAAACAAAGAATATTAGTGGAGCTGGGATAGTACTGATCGAGCCAGAGTCTGGGACAGTATATGAGGAGTCATTGAGGTTCAAGTTTGTTGCCTCCAACAACCAGGCGGAATATGAAGCTTTGGTAGCAGCCATCGAGTACGCCAAATGCTTTGGAGCAACCAAAATCATGGCATATTGCGACTCCCAGTTAATAGTCAATCAGGTCAGAGGGGAGTATGAGGTGCTAAACTCTACCTTAATTAAATACTGCGACCTGGTGAAGGAATTGACAAAAGACTTAGAGTTTTGGGAAATTCAGAGGATTGGTCGAGAAGACAATGAGTTGGCCGACCTACTCTCGAAGCTAGCTACTTCAGACGAGCCACATGAAGAGCCCATCTCTTACCTTGAGAATCCAGTATATGAAAGGGTCAAAATCCAATGCATTGAGGACCCCTTGAGAAATTGGGTTTATGACAAGTGTTGGATCGAAGAAATGAAGGCGTACCTGGAAAGTGGCGAGCTCCCCGAAGACGAGAAGAAAGCTCGAGCTATCAAAAAGAAGGCTCCTAGATACGTTATCCAATGAGGCATGTTGTTCAGGAGATCTTACACTAGACCATTGTTGAAGTGTATTCACCCCCAGGAGATCACTCAGTTAATGCATGAGGTGCACAGTGGAATTTGTGGTGGACACCTGGGGGCCAGAACTTTAGCCGACAAGTTGATCACTTTGGGGTACTACTGGCCACACATGAGAGCTGACACTCACGACTTTGTTCAGCAATGTGACCAATATCAAAGGTTTGCCAACCTACCTCACCTGCCTACAACAGAGCAAACTTCAGTGACCGCAGCTTGGCCATTTGATAAGTGGGGCATCAACTTGATTGGACCCTTCCCCCCCCCCCCTGTGGAAACTGCAAGTATGTGATTGTTGCGATTGATTACTTCACGAAATGGGTCGAAGCAAAACCACTAGCTCGCATCACAGAGGAAAATGCCATCAACTTCATACACGACTTCATCTGGTGTCGATTTGGGATCCCTCGGGCTATAGTATCAGATAATGGCTTACAATTCTCCCGAGCTTTCGAAGAAGAAATGAATCGAGTAGAGATCAAGCATTGGCAGTCATCTGTTGCCTATCCTTAAGGAAATGGGCAAGCTGAAGCAGCGAATAACCTCGTCCTATCTTCACTAAAGATGGGCTTAGTTGGTCGATGCAGTAACTGGTTGGACGAACTCTACCTTGCTCTTTGGGCAGTTCGCACAACCACTCGGGGGCCTACGGGGGAAACCCCATTCGCTCTTACATACGGGTCGGAGGCCATGGCACCAGCCGAGTTGTGACTTCCTACTGCTATAGTAACCTTCTTCGACCAAGAGAAGAATGACACTAGCATATTGATCGACTTAGATTTAATCGACGAGAAACAAGATACAACTTACCTTTGAATGGTCAATTACAAGCAACGGACAAAGATTTACCACGACAAGAAGGTGAAGACGAGATCATTCCAAGTGGGTGACCATGTGTTAAGAAAGATCGAGGCAACGGGAAGGAGAACCCAACAGAACAAGCTATCTCCCAACTGGGAAGGTCCTTATATTGTCACTCGAGTCATCAAGGAGGGGACTTACATGATTGCTCACCCAGGTGGTTAAGAATTGAAGCATCCATGGCACGCCACTCACCTTATCAAATACTATTTCTAGTTCAGTTCAAAGTTAATGCAGTTTCCAAGTTTGAATTTGACATAGTTCTAGCTTTCCATTTGATGTAAGCATGTTCCTACTTCAATAAAAACTTGCAGTTCTATTCAACCAAACATTGTGTTACACTAATTTCAACAAGCTCGACTCTTAGTCAACTTCGTTTTAACAAGCTCGATTCTTAATCAGCTTTGTTCCTTTAACAAGTCCGACTCTTAGTCGACTTCGTTCCAACAAGTTCGACTCTTAGTTGGCTTCATTCTAACTAGCTCGATTCTTAATCAGCTTTGTTCTCTTAACAAGTCTGACCCTTGGTCGACTTCGTTCTAATAAGCTCGACCCTTGGTCAGCTTTAACCTCTTAAACAGGTTCGAATCTGAGTCAATCTCGTTTGCAAAAAATCTTTACAAGTCTAAGGTCGACTGAGTCGCCACAAAATCAGGCCGACCTTAAGCTTAGGGCGACTTATTTGTCCTATTACATCTAGCTCGACACACACATGCTGAAATCAAAAGCATACAACACATAAGGATGGAAAGTCAGCTACAATTCAATATAATTAAGTCTCCTAAAGCGGGCCCAGACTTAAGCAAGTAAAAGTTACGAAGTATTATGCCTCCCAAAAAACTGGGCCAAGGCATTCAAACAGTAACAAAAGCAAAAAATAAAAAGTGTATGTGACTTGTTCGATTACATAGCCATTCAAAGTTGAGTCCTCTTGGTCACTTGTAGTCGCTTGATCATTTATGGGATCTTCTCGCTATTGGGGTCCAATCTATTTACCTGACTCGAAAAATCCATGCTGCGGAGTGTCACCATCAAAATCCGGAGAATCAGGCTCCTCGAGCTCCGCTAAAATAGTATTGAAGTTGACAGGATCAACAGGAGGAGGAACCCAAGTTTCTGCTTCAGCCTCTGCATCATCTTAAGCGATAAGCTCCAAATCGTTATCAGTATATGGCACCAGATGATGACCCTGGCGAGCAGCCGTGTTATATTGGTCCTCTGATGCCCACCTGGCCAGCTGCTCGACTGATATATTGATCGAAGGATCCACCACGATGCGTCGAGCCAAGTGGCTCCAACCTACATCGAAGAAACCCTTTGCCTTAACAGTGACATAAGCATGGAGCTCATCACTTTCTTTGTATGCCTTCACGGCCTCATCCTTGGCAGTCTTGATGGCATCAGGCAGTTCTACCTCCCATCGAAGCCGAGCAGTATCAAGCTCTTCTTACTTCTTCGACAAAGTGACAGGCACCTCCTCCAGCTGTTGGGTCACCAATTCAAGATCCTACGACATCTTTTTCTTCTCTTCCTTAAGAGTGGCGAGCTCGTTGTTAGCTTCTCCCAGTCTCTGCCAGGCATCCTCCTTGAGCATGATCTCATTGTCTTTTAGGAGCTTCAGAGCATCGTAAGAAGCATCCAAGTCAGAATGTTCCTCCTTCAATTTCTCGAGCTCCTCCTTCAGCTTGGCACGATCTTCCTCCATCTTCTTCAACTCCTCAGTCTTCTGAGCAAGCATGGCCTTGGCTAGCTTCTCTTGCTCCTCTGCAGCTTTCCAGTAGCTGGTGGAGAGATCAATCATTGCAAGGGACTGAAATGACGAGTAAAGAAAGGGTATTAGGTCGATCAGAAATAAAGTAGAGACTTGAGACAAGTGAGAAGAATAAAAACAGCAATACAAAAAATTACAAGGGTTACCTCGGAGTGAGCTAGCCCGACCCTGGCATGACAAGCTTCTGGAGTCAAGGCCCGGTTGGTGTACTTGTGACGACCCCAACCCTAGGCACTCATTTTAAATAATAAATTATATGCTTTTAATATTTATGTTATCTTTATATGTTCAATTATACCTTTAAATTCTTAAATTGAGATAAATTGAGTGAAAAGTAAAATTAGGATCTTATGAGAATTTATTGGACATTAAATAAAGAAACTTGGAGAAATAATAAAAAAATGGAAAAAAATGCTAAATAGTGTGGGGAGGTTAATTGAGTAGGATGAATTAATGGGATAAGGATTTATTTTATTTTTTTTAAGTTTAGAATGAAAGCCTTAGTAGATTTCCCAAGGGGGGGCCAAAGTTAGTAACATTCCCTCCTCTTGCCAAGTGTCCTCCCTCCATCACCTCTCTTACTCCCTTCCCCTCCTTCTCCTTCATTCATCCTAATTGATACTAGAGAAAGCCTTAGAGAACTCCCATGGAAGCTCCAAGCACCAAACCTTGAAGCCAAGCATTTCTTCACCAAATTCAAGTCCAAGAGCACCATTGAAGTTGGATCACCTAGAGGAAGTCATCTAGCTAGAAAGATCAACATTTCCTTATAAAATCCAAATGTAAGTTGTTATGACTTCCCTTCTTTTAATTGTTCATACTCTCCTTGATGTTCTTCTTGTTCTTGTGATGCTTGGTTCTTGCTTTGGAAATTTTAGGAGAGTTGAATGTTGGGAAAATGGAATTATTGAAGTTAGGGTTCATGGAAGATCTTGTAAAAAGGGTTTGAAATGGGTAAGAATGGGTGTAGATAAATGATCTAGGGTTACTTGATTTTGAGTTCACATGTTGTTTGGGACTTGGTAAGATGAAGGTATCCTTTGGTGTCCTTGGGGGAAGCCATGGTAGAGGTAAATGAGAACTAAGGTTAAAAAGGGTCAAAAGTTGAAGAGGGCTGGCTGGAGGCATGGGCGGTCGCCCAAGGGGGGCTGAGCGGCCGCCCACCTTGGCAAGCGAGGGAATGGTCTTGAAAATCCACTGGGCGGTCGCCCAGGTGGTTAAGGCGCGCCGCCAAGAGGCGAAAACCATAATTTCTCTTGAGGTCCACTTGGGCGGTCGCCCATGTAAGGGCTGCCCAAGACCCTGAACCAAGATTTTTCAATTTAAACTAGGATCGTTTGGCAAGTTGTTTGGCCACTTAAAAATGGTGACTCCCACTTAGTAATTGGACTTGAACCTTCATTTAGGTCTTGTATCCTTGTATATGGAATTTGTAGGGTAGGTTTATGATCCCTCATTTCCTTACTTGATGTTATATATATTGTTGTTGATATTGTTTAGTGTATTCATAAATTGTTACACTTTGATATTGTTGGGCATGAGTATATATTACCATGTGGCTATTGTTTATCCCTTTTCGTGGATTTTATTCAAGTATCTATTATGTGCTTGATATGTGTGGAGTCACCGACGTTGGGGGGTATAGAATGTATCACGATCAATTATGGAAGTGTGACCTAATGTGATCGGATTATGTTATATACGTGACCGTCCCCTCCCGTGCCACAGGTTGGGGTTATAGCGTCCCACAGCCAAAAGCCTTAGAGTTGCTACTGTCTTATTTGGTTCCACGAAAAACGGGTCTTTTAAGACGTGAGTATTGCTACTCACCATTTTTGTAAATTGGAGTATTATTATACCCAATGTTGTACGACCTCTGCTGTTCGAGACGGGAAAAGGTAAACCAAGGTAATGGAATGTGTCTATAGCTTTCCCAATGTGTTATGTGTGACTTGTTATATGTTGCAATTATTTGGCATATTGCTGCATCCATAATAGCTTGCTGAGATTTATTCTCACCCCTCTCCCTTTACTGTTTTAGATCCCGAGACGGAGGACCGCCCAAGTAAGGACGGAAAGGAGTTTCCGCCATGAGCATTTTGGGATATTGTCGGGGTACGTTAGGTTGGCGTAGAAATTATTTTGTCATAATTCCTTTTGGGCGTTTGTAATTATAAACTTTATCTTTCTACGTTAAAAACCAATATATTTTGTAACTAAACAGTTGATCGTTTTCGAAGTTAGTTATCTCCTCCTCCGATGTGGAGTTGAGTGGAGTTCTTTTAAAATGTTATATTATTAATGTTTATGTTTGAAAGTCAAGGTAAAGTTTTAAAAGTTTAGTGTTTTCGGGTTAGTTTGAGGACGCTCCAACTCGGGACACGTGTAGGTTCCGGGTCGGGGTCCTCACAGTACTTCTTGACCAAATCCTGGTCAGCTCCCCTCCTAACAATCACCTGGCCATATTCCAACTCGGGATACTCCCTAGCCAAGCAGTTAATCCCAACCAAGGGAGCAACTTCACTTAACTCGTCAACATGAGCTTGAACCAACTCGGCGTATGAGACTCGGATTGGAGAGGACTGGGGGCCCCTAGTGTCAGCTTCCATTGGCTCAATAGCTTCGACCTGATCAGTTGTCGAGCTAGCCTTGGACTTCCCAATCTTGATTTTCTTGCTCAGGGGAGCATCATCATCCTCTTCCTCGTCCTCATCCACATCTATAACATGAGACTTGGCTTTGGAGGCAGCTTTGGATTTGGATTTGGCTTAGGCTCGAGTTCTAGCCCTGGCGACCTCCTTGACGGGCTCCTCAATTTGCTCGGCTCCATCCACCTCAGCAGCATCACCCTCTTCGACTCCTTGGGCATCACCTTCAACTCGCCCCTCCTCCAGTTCCTCCAGATTGTTCTCCACAGGAATAGAATTAGCAAGGTCCACATCTACCAACTTCAAGAGCTCCTATCGCTGAGTGCCCTCTCTCTCTCTCTCTCGATGTTCCCTAGCATTGGCTGCCCCACAGCTTCTCTTGCTTTTCCTTACATCAATGGTTTGACCCATGTTCGCCTCTTACTCGGGAGTTAGAACTGCATGACATCAAAATCACGAAGGGTTAGATAGACAAATGGAAGTTCTACATACGAGCTATCAGTTCTATGTACGAGCATGATGCATACGAGTTGAAAGTTATACTTGAGAATGAATCATCTACAAGTTAAAGCATATGCAAGTTAATGAGTTCTACATACGACCTATCAGTTCAATGTATGAGCTAATAGTCTACATGCAAGCAAGCAATAGATAAGTCAAGGGACAATGAGTGGTAGAACTCTTACTGTGGGCGCCTCCCAACTCCCGGACCTATAAACCGTGTCCCAGGATGGAGGGTCCCCAAAATAAAGCATTTAAAAAAACTTTTCTTTACTTTAACTTGAAAAGTAAACAACACATTTTTAAAACCATTTCAAAATAACCTCTCTACACGGAGGTGATATATAAACATGTTTTAAATCAAACACAACCTGTTTTAACAAACTATACAACGGGAAAGGCTATACACAAGCCAACCCTAAACAAACCAAGTTTAAGCTACTTACAACACAATAAGACTGAAACATGTTGTAAAACTTTATATACAATACATTCCCCAAAAGAATAACAACCACGGTCCAGCTCCCGCTCCCAAAATAACTCATACCCTGACAACCCAAAAGGAATCCAAACTCTTCACCCGGCCTCACTGGTCCAGTCCACCTGTCTCAGCGGGATCTAAAACAATAAAGGGAGAAGGGGTGAGATAAAATCTCAGCAAGCTATTATGTATGCAACAATATGCCATACAATATGCAACACATAAACAGGTTGCTCAATATTGGAAAACAGTAAACACATTACGTTACCTTTTCCTTCTGACCAATAAGTCATATACAATGCAACACACAATCAGGTTGCCAATAACACATTGGGAAACAGTAAACACATTATGATACCTTTCCCATCTAAATCACATACATAGGATAACGGTGGGAGTAATACTCCTCTCGTGAAGTGCTGGTGCACCTTCACGGCTTATACGACCTCTAACGGAGATCCATATAAGTTATCAACTATCATATGGCATGACTGCACATATCCATAGAAGCTGCGCACCCCCAGACCATGGCCACAGAAGGGGGAGAGGTCACAGGTATAAGGAAATCTAAACACCTTATGAGATATCTTCCCATAAGTGATAGTATCCCGTATACCCCCAAAAGATCAGCTGATATCACCATGTTCAAGCACATACAGATACTTGAAAATAAGTCCACCCTATGGGACACCAATGTATATAACATGGAACTATAATTCATGTTAATTCAATCACAATAGTGCATATACATTTCAACACTATTGAATAATAACACAAGCCGATGACATGGTATTAAAAACTCATGCTCAATCAAATAAACAGTGCAACAAGTATTTGAACACTTTGTACACAATCAACTATGAACAGGTAAGCACTTATGTCACAAGTATATTGCATAAGTCTTACATAATCGTTTCATACTATGGAAATCAAAAACAGGGTGTTATCCCTCCTATTCAAACCAAGGAAGTAATGACCCATTCATTTTTAGGCACTATAGAGCAAATAACCCTACATAGGTCATCACGTAGGGTTACAATAACATATAAGTAGCCCTACGCCATCACAATATAACATTAAACAACTTCCCTTTTGGTTCCAAGTTCAAATACCAAGTTGTATAACATTTGGTTCAAGTGTCGTAAACTGCCTTCCAAGCAAGTTCACTACATTATTTAAGGACCTTACCAATATCTTTTTGGCCCAATTCAAACTCCATTATATAGTACTAAAGTTGTACTAGATACAGGATTAAAAAGTGTTCCATTCCAAGTTGTTTAGCCTAGGTTTTCAGGACCTTGAAAAAGGATCCAAGCTGCAGATTGAAATAGTGCAAGTGCCAAAACTGCCTTTCAAGCAACTTCATGCCACTATTTAAAGCTCTTGCCAATATATTTTTGGCCCATTCCAAGTTCCAAAATGTTGTACTAAAGTTGTACTACAAGTATAGTTAAAGAGTGGTTCAAGCCCTACCCATTTACCTAGGTCTACAAGCCCCCAAAGTGAGCCCCAGACCTGGGCACGAGTCGTGAAGTATGTCACGAGTCGTGACCAAGCCCTGCATGACTGGTTCATGGCTCACGACCAGTGCACCACGAGTGTAAACCCTTGGTCATGACTCATGCTCTAAGGCACGAGTCGTGCCCTTCACCAGAAGCCACGGTTTTGCAGCAAACAGCAGCAGAACAATAGCAAAAACAACAACCCAACTGCAACCTTTGTTCCTAGCTTTCCCAGATCATTTACAGCAGTGTATCTACATGTTTTGGGACTCCAATATACTCCTTTCAAGTCTTATAACATATATATAACATTGATACAACAATTACCAATCCATAATACCACCCTTTACCAAGTTGATCAGCACCAACTTAGCTTGTTCCAATTTCAAACCCCAGCTGAAGTTTCCATCTTACGCAACTTGTTAATAACATCGTAATAACCACTTTAATCATATTGTGAGCAGTTATAACAAAGAGACATAACAACTTACTCAAGTTATTCAATTAAAAGCGAGAAAGAATCGGATGAACTAGCTCACAACACCTTCCTTTGCAATATTTCCAAGTTGGAATCAACAACAACAACAAGGCTGAATTTCTACAATTTTTATAAGTTAAACAAGGGTTTGGGAACTTCCATGGCTGAGAGAAACAATAAGAAGGCTGAAGAACGTAGTAATCTTCTTGAGGAAGCTTTGAGAGGATATATATAAAGCATTTTCATTCTAGCTCCTCCAAGTTTGAAAATAACCAAACTCTACCTTGAACTTAGAAGTACACCTAAGCTCCTCACTGCTTTAATAACACTTTCAACTCAATAATTAAGTGTTATAAACTTTACTACTCATTTTCCTTTTAACTTCATTTAGGCATTATATAATCAAAATCACTATAACACCATTTATAACACATAATTCATCAACAACGTCACAATGAACATGTAATGAACCAAATACCAACAAACAAAGGATGATATGCAAGGCATACCCAACCTCACGTGCTTCAAGTGTGACCAAAATTGTGCCTAGGCTTAGGGTCATGACACTCACTCCCCCCTTAAACAAAATTCATCCCAAATTTGGACTTACTTACCTGAATGCTCAAACAACTCAGGATACTTCTGACTCATCTCAGATTCCAATTCCCAAGTATCTTCCTCGATGGTGTAATTCTTCCAAATAACTTTCACCATGGGAATACTCTTGGTACGCAATTCCCGGACCTGCCTCTTCAGAATCCGCAAAGGTATCTCAACATAGGTCATATCCGCCTGGACATCCTCAGGAGGAGAACTCAACACATGTGAGGAACCATAGCAGTACTTCCTCAACATGGACACATGAAACACATCATGGAGAGAAGAAAGAGATGGTGGTAGAGCCAAACGATAGGCTAACTTACCTACCTTCTCTAACACCTCAAATGGACCAACAAATCTCAGAGCTAATTTCCCTTTGTTGCCAAACCTCTTGATCCCCGTTCTTGGTGAGATCTTCAAGAACACAAAATCACCAACCTGAAAGGATAACTCCCTTCTTCTTGTGTCGGCATAACTCTTCTGGCGACTCTGGGCTGTCCTCAATATGTCACGGATCACCTTGATCTTCTCAGTTGAGTCTCTAACCAAATCTGGATCCCAAAGTCTAGCCTCACCAACCTCGTCCCAACACATTGGGGACCTACATTTTCTCTCACACAGTGCCTCAAATGGTGCCATCTCAATGCTGGATTGGTAGCTATTGTTGTAGGCAAACTCCACTAAAGGCAAATGGTCTTCCCAAGATAACTGGAAGTCCATAACACAAGCTCGTAGCATATCCTCTAGAATCTGAATGGTCCTCTCTGTCTGCCTATCAGTCTGAGGATGAAATGTTGTACTGAAACTCAACTTAGACCCCAAGGCCTCATGCAAAGCCCTCCAAAACTGCAAAGTAAATCTCGGATCCCTATCAGAAAGAATGTTGACAGGTACCCCATGTAGTCTCACAATCTCGCGGATGTAAAACTGAGCCAATCTCTCCAAGGAATACTTGGTTGAAACTGGAAGGAAATGAGCTGATTTGGTCAACCGATCCACAATCACCCATATAGCATCCATCTTCTTTGAGTAGGAGGCAATCCTGTCATAAAATCCATAGAAATTCCCTCTCACTTCCACTCTGGAATATCAAGTGGTTGAAGTAGTCCTGCTGGTCTCTGATGCTTAGCTTTGATCTGTTGACAAGTCAGACACTTTGACACGAATTCTGCAATCTCCTTTTTCATGCCATTCCACCAGTATCCCCTTTTCAGATCCTGATACATCTTGGTGCTTCCTGGATGAATAGCAAATCTGGACTTATGGGCATCCTCTAATACCTGCCTTTTGATCTCTGGGGAAGAAGGTATGCAAATTATGCCTTTGAAGGTGAGAATTCCATCCTTGTTCAATGAAAACTCCCCAAACTTTCCATCTTGCAGTTTCTCTCTGATTTTTTTCAACTCATTATCATGCAACTGAGCTTCCATAAGGTCTCCATAAAGAGTAGGAACAGCTCTTACATTAGCAAATAACATATCACCTTTCAACTCCCGAGATACCAAGGACGATAGATGAGCCTTATAGCTAATAGCATCAGCTACCACATTGGCCTTCCCGGGATGATAAGAAATGACACAGTCATAGTTCTTCAGAAGCTCCAACCATCGCCTCTGTCTGTTGTTCAGTTCCTTCTGGGTGAACAAGTACTTCAAACTCTTATGATCTGTAAATATCTCAAATTTTGCCCCATACAAGTAGTGCTTCCACTTATGCAAGGCAAACACAATGGCAGCTAACTCCATATCGTGGGTAGGATAATTCTGCTCTGCTGGTGATAACTTCTTCGAAGCATACGCAATTACCTTCCCATTCTGCATAAGTACACAACCCAAACCCTCTTTAGAGGCATCACTAAATATAACAAAGTTCTCACTACCCTCTGGAAGTGTAAGAATAGGAGCTGAAGTCAATTTCTTCTTCAGTTCAGTAAAGCAAGCTTCACACTTAGCATCCCAAACAAATGGTACATCATTCCTAGTCAATCTGGTCAACGGAGTTGCAATCCTCGAAAATCCTTCAATAAATCTTCGATATTACCCCGCTAACCCAAGGAAACTACGAACCTATGTCACAGTAGAAGGCTGTTTCCAGTTGACAACGGCCTCAATTTTTGAAGGATCTACTGCAATACCCCTACGGGATACCTCGTGACGCAAGAAAGAAATCTGTTCCAGCCAAAATTCACATTTGCTGAACTTTGCAAACAACTGTTTCTCACGAAGCACAGATAACACAATTCTCAGGTGCCTCTCATGATCTTCCTTGTATTTTGAGTATACCAGGATATCATCAATAAAAACAACAACAAAGTTATCAAGATACGGCTTAAAGATCCTGTTCATCATGTCCATGAAGACTGCTGGTGCATTAGTCAACCCAAATGGCATAACAAGAAATTCATAATGTCCGTACCTTGTTCTAAAAGCTGTTTTAGATACATCATCTGGCTTGATTTTCAACTGATGGTATCCGCTACGTAAATCCAACTTGGAATATATAACGGAACTTTGGAGTTGAACAAACAAATCATCAATGTGAGGAAGAGGATATTTGTTCTTAATTGTAGCTTGATTCAGTAGTCTGTAATCAATACACAACCGCAAAGTACCATCCTTCTTCCTAACAAACAACACTGGTGCTCCCCAGGGTGATACACTGGGTCGAATAAAACCCCTATCAAGCAACTCCTGCAACTGAAGTTTCAACTCTTTCAACTCAGCTGGAGCCATTCTGTAGGGTGCCTTAGAAATGGGTGAAGTACCTGGCAATAAGTCAATACAAAACTCCACTTCTCTATCAGGAGGCATACTATACTCAGTTGAGAATACGTCACTAAACTCATTCACAACTGGCACAGAAGATAACTCAGGAGATTTCCTATTAGAGTCTAACACATAAGCCAAGTAACCCTCACACCCTTTAGATAATAACTTTCTAGCCTTTAGTGCAGAAATAACATGAATGCCAAATAAAGATTTATCAGCATCAAAAACGAATACGGGCACATCAGGCATAGAAAAGGTGACTCGCTTTCTGCGACAGTCCACCAAGGCATGACAAGAACTCAACCAGTCCATGCCTAAAATAACATCAAAATCTCGAATTGGTAACTCTACCAAATCCACTGGCAATACATGCCCACAAATAATCACCTCACAGTCATGACAGATCAGAGAGGATTCGAGGTGCTCTCCCACAGGAGTAGAAACCTCTAGCACATAAGGTAATAACATAGGCAACTTATGCAATGTAAATGCAAAATGAGATGCCACATATGAATGAGACGACGATAGGGTCGATAAGAACACGAGCCCTGACCCCTGAGACAGGGACAATACCTCTAATCACTGCCGTAGGATCTACCTCACCTTGGCCTAAGGCAAACACTCTGCCTTGCACTTTCTCTTTTGGTTTTCCCTCTACATCTCTTTTCACACCACCTCTGGACTGATCACCTTGCTGTTTACCACCCGGAGCTTGACCCTTTTTAAATTTAGGACAATCCTTCTTGAAATGCCCCATCTCTCCACAGTTTAGACATTTATCCTGTTTCCTCCAACAGTTGTCTTCAGAATGGCCAATTCTCTTACAAAAGTTGCAAATAGTCCCAAATTGACGGGATACAGGCCTGGTTGAAACTGTAACTGTACCTCCCTTAGCCCCTCCAGAAACTGAAGCTTTAGGCTGAATCTTGCCCTGCCCTGAACTCTGGCCTTGAGACTTAACTTTGCTTCCACTTGCCTCAGATTTACTCTTATGTTCATCAATGTCATTCTCAATTCTGTAGGCCATATTAACTGCTGCCTGATAGGTAAGAAAATCATGAGTCAACAGTTGCTTCCTGAATTCCAACCTCAACCCTTTAACAAACCGATATACCCTCCTGATTTCATCTGGTACAAGATGTTGGCAATACCTTGATAACTCTGTAAATTTGGCAGAATATTGGGCTACTGTCATTGCCCCCTGCTCGAGTTTCAGGAACTCTACCTCTTTCTTGTCTTTGGTAATTACAGGAATGAAATGTTCCTTGAATTTCCCCACAAATTTGTCCCAAGTATGGGGCGTATGATCCCGCTCCCAGCTTTCTTTAAGGATCTGCCACCAATGTTCAGCCGGACCCTCTAACTTAAACACTGCACATCAGACCTTTTCTTCATCTGTACTCTCCATAGCAATAAATATTTTGGTCATGGCCTCCAACCATCTCTCAGCTATCCGTGGATCTGGATCTCCATTAAATCTTGGTGGAGACAACTTGATAAACTTTTCCAGTCTCTGTGTTGGTCTTGCCTCAGGTTGCTGCTGTGCTCTACCCTGAGTTGCCATAGTCTGAAGGAAATTCTGAAACATTGCCTTCATCTCAGCATTAGGGCCTCCCCCAATCCCCTGATCACCAATATTTCCCTACTCTCTCTGCTGGTCACCACCAGTCCCAGCCATTACAATGATCCCTGCAGGAAACACTTGGCATCAGATATCACACACTCCCCCTTAGGCTAGACATCTACCCTTGACTTCTAACCTGAGGTCTGATACCAACTGTGGGCGCCTCCCAACTCCCAGACCTATAAACCATGTCCCAGGATGGAGGGTCCCCAAAATATACCATTTAAAAAAACTTTTCTTTACTTTAACTTGAAAATTAAACAACACATTTTAAAAACCATTTCAAAATAACCTCTCTACACGGAGGTGATATATAAACATGTTTTAAATCAAGCATAACCTATTTTAACAAACTATACAACGGAAAAGGCTATATACAAGCCAACCCTAAACAAACCAAGTTTAAGTTACTTCAACACAATACAACTGAAACATGTTGTAAAACTTTATATACAATACATTCCCCAAAAGAATAACAACCAAGGTCCAGCCCCAACTCCCAAAATAACTCATACCCTGACAACCCAAAAGGAGTCCAAACTCTTCCCCCGGCCTCACAGTTCGGTCCACCTGTCTCAGCGGGATCTAAAACAATAAAGGGAGAAGGGGTGAGATAAAATCTCAGCAAGCTATTATGTATGCAACAATATGCCATACAATATGCAACACGTAAACAGGTTGCTCAATATTGGAAAACAGTAAACACATTACGTTACCTTTTCCTTCTGACCAATAAGTCATATACAATGCAACACACAATCAGGTTGCCAATAACACATTGGGAAACAGTAAACACATTATGATACCTTTCCCATCTAAATCACATACATAGGATAACGGTGGGAGTAATACTCCTCTTGTGAAGTGCTGGTGCACCTTCACGGCTTATACGACCTCTAACGAAGATCCATATAAGTTATCAGCTATCATATGGCATGACTGCACATATCCATAGAAGCTGCGCACCCCCAGACCGTGGCCACAGAAGGGGGAGAGGTCACAGGTATAAGGAAATCTAAACACCTTATGAGATATCTTCCCATAAGTTATAGTATCCCGTATACCCCCAAAAGATCAGCTGATATCACCATGTTCAAGCACATACAGATACTTGAAAATAAGTCCACCCTATGGGACACCAATGTATATAACATGGAACTATAATTCATGTTAATTCAATCACAATAGTTCATATACATTTCAACACTATTGAATAATAACACAAGTCGATGACATGGTATTAAAAACTCATGCTCAATCAAATAAATAGTGCAACAAGTATTTGAACACTTTGTACACAATCAACTATGAACATATAAGCACTTATGTCACCAAGTATATTGCATAAGTCTTACATAATCGTTTCATACTATGGAAATCAGAAACAGGGTGTTATCCCTCCTATTCAAACCAAGGAAGTAATGCCCCATTCATTTTTAGGCACTATAGAGCAAATAACCCTACATAGGTCATCACGTAGGGTTACAATAACATATAAGTAGCCCTACACCATCAAAATACAACATTAAACAAATTCCCTTTTGGTTCCAAGTTCAAATACCAAGTTGTATAACATTTGGTTCAAGTGTCGTAAACTGCCTTCCAAGCAAGTTCACTACATTATTTAAGGACATTACCAATATCTTTTTGGCCCAATTCAAACTCCATTATATAGTACTAAAGTTGTACTAGATATAGGATTAAAAAGTGTTCCATTCCAAGTTGTTTAGCCTAGGTTTTTAGGACCTAGAAAAAGGATCCAAGCTACAGATTGAAATAGTGCAAGTGCCAAAACTGCCTTTCAAGCAACTTCATGCCACTATTTAAAGCTCTTGCCAATACCTTTTTGGCCCATTCCAAGTTCCACAATGTTGTACTAAAGTTGTACTACAAGTATAGTTAAAGAGTGGTTCAAGCCCTACCCATTTACCTAGGTCTACAAGCCCCCAAAGTGAGCCCCAGACCCCTGATCTGGGCACAAGTCGTGAAGTATGTCACGAGTCGTGACCAAGCCCTGAACGACTGGTTCATGGCTCACGACCAGTGCACCACGAGTGTAAACCCTTGGTCACGACTCGTGCTCTAAGGCACAATTCGTGTCCTTCACCAGAAGCCACGATTTTGCAGCAAACAGCAGCAGAACAATAGCAACAACAACAACCCAACTGCAACCTTTGTTCCCAGCTTTCCCAGATCATTTACAGCAGTGTATCTACATGTTTTGGGACTCTAATATACTCCTTTCAAGTCTTATAACACATATATAACATGGATACAACAATTACCAATCCATAATACCACCCTTTACCAAGTTGATCAACACCAACTTAGCTTGTTCCAATTTCAAACCCCAGCTGAAGTTTCCATCTTACACAACTTGTTAATAACATCGTAATAACCACTTTAATCATATTGTGAGCAGTTATAACAAAGAGACATAACAACTTACTCAAGTTATTCAATTAAAAGCGAGAAAGAATCGGATGAACTAGCTCACAACACCTTCCTTTGCAACATTTCCAAGTTGGAATCAACAACAACAACAAGGCTGAATTTCTACAATTTTTATAAGTTAAACAAGGGTTTGGGAAATTCCATGGCTGAGAGAAACAATAAGAAGGCTGAAGAACGTAGTAATCTTCTTGAGGAAGCTTTGAGAGGATATATATAAAGCATTTTCATTCTAGCTCCTCCAAGTTTGAAAATAACCAAACTCTACCTTGAACTTAGAAGTACACCTAAGCTCCTCACTACTTTAATAACACTTTCAACTCAATAATTAAGTGTTATAAACTTTACTACTCATTTCCCTTTTAACTTCATTTAGGCATTATATAATCAAAGTCACTATAACACCATTTATAACACATAATTCATCAACAACGTCACAATGAACACGTAATGAACCAAATACCAACAAACAAAGGATGATATTCAAGGCATACCCAACCTCACGTGCTTCAAGTGTGACCAAAATTGTGCCTAGGCTTAGGGTCGTGACACTTACCCCCAAAGTGTTCTCCATGATCCTTACAATAACTGGCGGTCTTCTTACAGAAGTGGCACTCTCTCTCAAATCTGAATCGAGCCCCCTCATGGGTGACCCAATCTGGATACCTCTGACATCTAACAACTGGGACTAGGGGTACAACATCCCCCTCATTGATCATCATCCCAGCTTGGATGTAGTTATTTTTGGTGGTCCCCACAGTCTCCCAACTAATAGGTCCTTTCTTTGCGAGCTCTACCAACTTCTTGTACAGATTAGTGTGCCAATAGGGCTCCCAATAGTCCTCATCGCTCAAAACCTTGGAGTCAGCACAAGGCAAGGGAAACTCCCATCCTCTTCTACTCTCTACTACTACCACATGGGAATTCCAACCATTGGCCTTACCGGGAAGGTTGATAAATAGCTTAGGGGATTTTGGTTTGGAAGGAGTGCTTATCCCATTATCCTTATCAAACTTGACACTAAAAAATTCCCTAAACACTCTCATGCAAGGTTCATACCCTAAGAACCTGCAAACCATGGCAAAGTAAACCAGTACCCTGCAAGTGTTGGCTCCTAGTTGAAGAGGGAGTGCATTCGAGTATTCTAAAAACTCATTTATAAATGGATATAAGGGTAACCTCAGGCCGACTTCAAATTGACCATAGTAGAAGGCCACCCTAGTAGGATCTTCCTCATAAGTATCACCAATCTGGGAAATGAAGTCCTTCTTGCTATAGAGAGTGATGTCAAATTCTTTCTTATCCACCTCACAGAAATTGTACACCATATTTATCCGAGATGGAAAGTTCTGCTTCCCTCTGAATGGCCTTGGAGGCACATACCCCCTTTCATTCTTCCCAGATACCACAGAAGTCCCAAAGGCATCGACAATGCATGGGCTTGAGGAGGTCGAGGCATTAGCTTCTCCCTGAGTCGCCATATCTGTACAAGAAGAAGGAGAAACATGGGAATCAGTTCTATATGCAATCTCAAGGGACCTAGCAGACACACTAAGGGGCGACCTAGATTCCCCCAGAAATCCAATTCTGTTCCTAATAAAAGAAGGTTTGTTGGAACCAGGGACGTAAAACACAGCTATATGGTCGAGGAGTTCATGGAAAAGATTAAAGGACACAATTCTTGGGTCATCTGACTATAAGACACCTAAATTCTCCCCTCTAGGCAACCCTAGCTCGTCAAAGTGCAAACCCCAATGAGTCAAAATTGAGGAACATTCCTCCACCGTCATTTCTCTCCATTCCCCATTCAAGTATTTATAAACTCTACGGTTGACACTACAGTAACCATACCAAGCTCCAGGTTCAGTGCTGAAAGTCCTAGCCATGGCGAAATCAAAGAGTATGCAGAAATTAGCCCTAATACTAAGGGGCAAGAGGAATACCTTGACAAATTGAGCGAGGAAGGGGTACTGTAGAAGACGAAATCCCAATTTAAACCAGTTGCTGTTTCGTTATTTTTGCCGGAGTCACACCAGATTTTGGAGAAAGAAAAAGTTCTGAACGGGGAAGGATTCTAGTTTTTATACTTTCAGTAATTGAGAAGGAAAAGGAAAATCCAAAGGTTTATTTTCCTAATTAATTTTGGAAAACGGTTTCCAAGGCGGTCTCTCAAATGTCAAAAACAGTAATGATTACAGAAAAACGGCGCTCTTCCAGATCTGGCCATTCGTCGTGGACATCCAGGATTGTGCCACGTCACTTTGGTCGACTAAACATCAGAACGAATAGCGACCTGCGAGTCACAACAATCTTCATCAAAATTTCCTTAAACTTTCTAGTCGACAAAGTCAACTCAGAAAGTTGGGGGCCACTGAACATACCAAAAGTGTTGAGTTGGGCCAAGCGAGTAAAGCCCAACCCTCAGACAATTATTGCCACCATATTCATAGTGGGCTAGGCCCAATTATCACATGGCTCGAGGCCCATCTTATTAATCAGTCGACTTAAGTTCATTGTCCGACCTACCAGGTCCCGACCTAACTTAGTCCGACCTTACAATCCAAGTTCTACTTCGGGTATGATCCAGCTCTACCCGTCAGTCAGGTCGACCAAACACCAAATGGCGACCTCGACCTACCAAGCAAGCGTCGATCTAACGGATACAGGCGCATGTGCTTCTTTTCTTTCCATAACTGGCCCCCTACAAATCAGGAGCCATTCAGGACACGTTCCCGTAACTTGTAACCGTTCCTCAAATCACGGAGCTCATGTAGCCCCACCAAAAATACCACACTCATCAACTATAAATACATTACCACTACAATGGTTTTGAGGTAACTGCAATTTTGTTATCTGAATATCATCTTTGTTCAATACATTTTTGCTCTCCAATACACATACTTACTCTCACGCCCGAGGGTCTAAGCCGGAGACACATCCGGCTAGTCGTGGGTTTTAGTTTCAGGTCAAGGAGTCAGGTGAATAGTCCTGTCACGTGGAGGAAGATTGATAAGCACATTTCTTGTGGCATCACAAAATAACTAAAATTTTTGAATTTGAATTTGATTTTCAATTTCAAATTCAAATTCATAAGTTTTATTCTATGTAGCCCTTGTGCCGTCAAATTACATTTTCTTGCATTGTGTAAACTTGAAGTCTTGAACTATGTTTTGTTGTCAAATCAAAACTTTATTAAATTGTGATTATTGTAATTTAATTATTTAATTATATCCAAATATTTAATATAATGTTCTATTTTTTTGGCGAATGGATTTTTTTCTAAAAATATGTAAGTTAGGCCCTATTATATCACTATTTACAATTTAGTCCCCAAAATTGTCCTTCTGTTATCATTTTAGGATTTTTAACTATTTTTTATAGAAAAATTCGTTAAATGATCACATTCAAATCACGAGTCATTTAATGGGGAATGTTTTTGAACAATAACTCTTTCATTGTTGTATTAATGTAAATTAATAGCCAAAATGGAAAATATTAATATCCCTAAATAGAAAAATAAATGATATTTTATTATAATAATCGTAAAGGGTATAAAGTAATGAATTTAAAATGACAAATTTATGACCCTAAAAAAATACTAATTAACATGTTAAAAATGTAAGTACTTTATATAATACAAATAAAAATATTTTAGCATTCACTTTTCATTTTTTTAGCAAACATTTACTTTTCAAAAGAAATAAAAATTTATTCACCAACAATTCCATCCCCATGTTGGGTTTTGGGTTACATGCGCAGTGGAAATTTGCATAATTCACAAAATTCTAGCCAAGAATCCGTCTAACATGAAGAGATTAAAATTATGAATATTGATTTACTAACCTTGGTTGCGAGTTTGTTTTTCGTACCCGATTTGTAATTCACCTTTTGAGTCGTAGACGAAACTTTGATCTTCTTCCTTGTTCTTCCTTGGGATGAATCAACAATGCTAGGCCTTCAAGCTTTAGGTGATAAACCAATCACCATATATCGGTAATCCACACGTGAACGAACCAAGATTAAATCTTGTTGGATTGCTAGATGATCCCTGATTGTTGAAACACGTTTTCAACAATATTTGGCTAATATGGAATTGAATCTAGGGTATTTTAATCTTTGATTCATAATCAAAATCAAGAGATTTGGGTTTCTCAAGCCCTAAAATTCGTGTGTCTTGGCTAGGGAGAAGGGGAATATTTATACTTTATAAATATCACTAACCCTTAGGGAGAAAAGCCATAATTCAAAGCCAAAACGGAACTGCTGAAACAGGGCTGGGCGGTCGCCCACTAAGGTTCCCGGCGGCCGCCCAGTTGTACAACCTTTTTTGTTCTTTCGAAAACCATTGTGAGCGGTCGCCCACGATACCCCGGCGGTCGCCCAGCTGTACAGCGGTTTATGTGCGGTCGCCCACTATCCCCCTCGGCGGTCGCCCAGTGGTTCAGTTCAATATTTGAGCCATTTTTAATCCGTTCTTTGTGTGTGACCCTTTAGGAATTATATTTTATGTTGGTAGTGAGTTGAAACATCAACCTCACAAGACATAAGTGATCTCTAGCAAGCCATTATGTCCACCCAATTAAATATAACATCAAAGCTTGATTTCTTGATAGATCAATGTCACAATTCCTTTCTCACACGATGTCATATTGAACATAAGTTATGGTCCACGTCAACTTACATTGTTTAATGCTTTCTCGATTCCGAATATGTTGATAATCCAAGTGCATTTGATCTCTATCAAATCTCTTGAGTGTGGCCACACTATTCATCGAGGGGTCCAAGCAAACATCTCTCTTAACGAGGGACAAATCCCATCTTGACTTATCATTCTTCCCTATAAGAATCCAATCATGCCAACATAGCCCTTATTGCTATCCTATTAAAGATAGTGTGAGACTACATCAAACACAACGTTCATTATGTGGAAGACGATGATAATCTCAGGTACTAAGGATTCCAATGACACGACTATCATGAGATTTAATCATGACATATATGACCATAGACCATGTCATAAATCTCATATATGGGTCAGTCCAGTACCTTGTCCTCTAACAAGTACCCATAAGTGTAATGTGCATCCCCATGCATATAATCATCTCTATGATTATCCATTGCCAGCTTATACTAGTTATTCGCAATAACTAGGGACACGGAATATTATAACAAACATGTAAAACATATAATACTCAAGATAAACATTTTATATTATAAATGGTAAAAACGATTACATAACGGTATTAGTTATAAGTCAAAATAATTATACGCCTAGGGCATAACACCAACAATCTCCTACTTGAATTAGGCTCAATCTCATATGTATCGTATACCCATGGACCTAACATGACCATCATGCTTTGCTTGTGCAAGGGGCTTTGTAAGCGGATCCCTTATGTTATCATCGGTTGATACTTTGCATATCCTAACGTCTCCTCTTTCTATGAATTCTCGAATGAGGTGGAAACATCTAAGTATGTGTTTGGATCGTTGATGTGACCTTGGTTCCTTTGCTTGGGCAATGGCACCATTGTTATCACAATAAAGTTCTACCAGATTAGTGATACTTGGAACAACTTCTAAGTCACTAATGAACTTCTTGATCCAAACTGCCTCTTTAGCTGCATCGGATGCCGCTATATATTCGGCCTCAGTTGTAGAATTAACTATGGTACTTTGCTTGGAACTCTTCCAACAAATCGCACCTTCGTTAAGCATACACACAAGCCCCGATTGTGATCTAAAATCATCTTTGTCAGTTTGGAAGCTTGCACTGTGTAACCTCTTACAACAAGATCATCTTCTATCCCTCCAAAGACCAAGAACACATCCTTAGTCCTTCTCAAGTACTTAAGGATCGTCTTAACTACCATCCAATGGTTTTCACCAGGATCAGATTGGTATTGACTCATCATGCTTAGAGCATACGAGACATTAGGTCTAGCACAAATCATGGCATACATGATAGATCCAATAGCTGAAGCGTATAGAATCTCATTCATCCTCTTTCGCTCACCAGTTGTCTTAGGACACTGAGTCTTGCTAAGAGTAATACCATGACCCATTGGCAAGTTTCCTCTCTTAGAATTTTCCATCTTGAATCGTCTAAGAACTTTTTCAATGTAAGTACTTTGACTCAAACCAATCATCCTTTTAGATCTATCTCTATAGATCTTGATGCCATGGATGTAGGCGGCCTCACCCATATCTTTCATTGAGAAACACTTCCCTAACCAAGACTTGACAGTCTGAAGTGTAGGAATATCATTTCCAATGAGTAAGATATCATCGATATACAATATTAGAAATAGTACTACGCTCCCACTGAACTTCATGTATACATATAGTTCATCTTCGTTCTTGATGAAGCCAAACTCTTTAATCGATTCATCAAAACGAAGATTCCAACTCCTAGAAGCTTGCTTCAACCCATATATGGATCTCTGCAACTTGCATACTTTGTTAGAATTTCTTGAATCGACAAACCCTTCAGGCTGTGTCATATATACATCCTCAAGTAGCTTCCCATTTAGGAATGTTGTTTTGACATCCATTTGCCATATCTCATAGTCGTAATATGCGGCTGTGAGTACGCCAATCCAATTCGCGACCCTTTGAAGGTGCATTTTAATGTGATAGAATTGCACTAGGGGCATTTTGGTAAATTCTCGGTCCATTCTGAGACTTCCGAAAACTTTTTATAAGTCTCTTGCGAAGAAAGTACTTTTAAGTATTTTTCTCGGGCAAAAGGACCTATAAGGTATTATTCAGATTGGACTTATTGGGAATTAATTTGGAATGTTCCAGAATCAGGTTTTGGCGCCAGAAACGGTTATGGCTTGCTTAGTCGTGCGACATCTTGAGCCATGGAAAATGGGAGCAGAAGGTCGTGCGACACACCATGCCCATCATCAGCAGCCTATAAATAAGACTCTACCCCTCTCATATCTGGATCCCTCTTTTGCATACTGTTACTCTGCCAAATTAGAAACGAAGCACGCACACTGCAAACACACAACCCTCTCTCTCCTACCCAAATTCCTTCAATCCTTCCCCAATTCAATTCAATCCACATACTACCACTTGGACCTTCATACCACTACTCCTCCCAAGCTCAATTCACCTCAGAAGCTGCTTGTTGAAGGGTTCTATACCTGACTGGGTATAGGATTCGTGGATCTTCAAGGGTAACTTACCAATTCCCTACTTCTCTCTCTTAGATCTTGTCATTTTTATAATTCAATCAATTTATACTCATTTGCTTTGGTAATTAGACTCCACCTGTCTTAATTATTGAACTCCAATAGCCATCTCTCTGTTTAATTGATCTGAGTTGTTTAATTTCTTGTTCATAGTTTGATTTTATTGAATTGGTGGTTTGTTTGCCAAGGGAGTGTGGATCTCCCCATATCCACACCCCTTTGGTCATTTCATAGTTAATTCGTGGTTATATAAGTTGATTTGGTATTGTAATTTGATTTGATTTGATCTCAGTGTGATCTGTGCTCAGTTTGTAAGGTTGCTGCAGATAGGCATCCTGTGTCACGCGACACAGTCTGCCCTGATGAGTCCTGTGTCACGCGACACAACTCGCCAGGCAGTCACGCGACACATCTCGCCCATCTGCAAGAACCCCTTTTCAGTTGTAAGTTGCTTTCAGATTTGTAATCTGGGATGTGGCCCCCCATTGTTCTAAGTGGCTCACAAGTTGTAACAATCCCATTCAATTAATAAAATTCATTTACCACATTTGTTTGTCATTGTTGTTTGCACACACTATGAATGTTTTGGATGTTTATTTCGAAAGACTCGTTTATAGATGAGGCGTGTTGGGTGAACCCTCAAGTTCTTTCCAACACGTAACCTGACCCCCGAAACCTTTTCTCTCTTTTCAAAGGTTTTTCAAAGTGTACCATAAAACATGGCGTGGCGACTCCCATTTTCATTTTTAAAATTTCGGCGAGCATACATTCAGTGGCGACTCCGCTGGGGACATCTTTTGAAAACCTGTTTTTCAAAATTAAGAGGGTTAATCTTTCATTCATTTAAACATCTAATATGTTTCATTCTTGTGTGCATCATTGATGACCTTGTGTGGTACATGCATTTTATGGGATTGTGAGATTTGTGTGCCCTTGTGTGCTTCATGTTGTATTGTTGCTGTGTTTTGGTGTTGTGAGTTGTTCCTTGCCATGAGTAGGCAGGGGCTGGATTGCTGTTTTAGGTACTGGTTCAGTGGCTAGGCAGGTCATGCGGCAGTCTTGGACAGTTCTGTCCTGTGTCACACGACAGAACTAGCCACTGAACAGTTGTGCAGATTCTGGTTTGAGGGCAGTCCCTTTGATCAAGTGCGAAGTTGATTATTGTGCCTTGTTATTCTGGGTGTGTGTGTGATTTATTTTCCGTTTGTTTTTCCTTTTCAAATAAAAGAAAATAAAAAAAAATGGATTCAAAAAATTATTTTTCATAAATAAAGGAACATATCCATCCTCACACTACATCACATAGATTTAGAACCCTCGAGTGCGATTGACGGTATCGCGGACGGCCATGCAATTTGCCTACGCTTGAGCGCCTGAAATCAAACCTATCCCCCTAGCGCATCATAGGTGGCGCCACACTTTAAAGCTTACCCATGGTTGGTTTTTGGATACAACATTTCAAAATTACACTAAAATGAGTTGTTTCAAAATTTATAATAGGACATACATACCTATTCCAAAACCTAGCACGTGTGGGCATGTTGCCAATGCAACATGGTTTCACGTATGGACATGTCACTCTCGTGACATGTTCTAACGAGAGATCATGCCGCATTGTCACCGTGCACCGACGAGAGGTCATGCCGAATTTTTCTTTGAAATTCTTCAAGAATACCCGTTATGCTGCCCAAATTTCCCCAGAAATTTGGATTACTCGTCCGTCCTATATTGTGCTTAAGTTTTGTTTAGGTGTTATTACCTATTGTTAATTTCTATGCAAAATATTTGGTGTAATTTGAATGTTGCGTCCCTAGGTTCCCCCGAGGTCTAGTTTGCATAAATAAAGGCTTATCCTTTTCCAACCTTATTTAGGACTTAAAAGACACCGATTTCTACTTGAACGTAAATAAGATGTTTGCACGAGTCAGTCCTTCCCTTTATTCTTCCCTCTCCCATACCATCCTAAAAAGTCTCTTCCTCTACCACCTTATCAATCCATATATATACCCCTGCAGTTACGGCGAGTTTGATCCGTTCCTCCGTCCCGGGTGCCCGTTTAGTCCGTATTGTCGAGGCGGTTTGAGAAGTTTCTGGAGTTTCAGTTGATTCAGATTCAGAAATGGCAGGAAGTGGTGATGCTTTCTCTACTCAGTCGATTGGGGATTCTGCCTTGATGGGTCAGTCAGGTCTGAATGACATGTCCATGGAAGAGATGAGAGCCACTCTGGAGGCCGCTCTAGCTAGGGAGCGTGAATCTCACTTGCTTGCTCAGAACGCCAAAGCTCGGGAAGAAGAAGCCCATGCTCGTTTTGTTGAGTCCATGCGGGCCAGGGGAATTGCGGTGCTTCGTCGGGGTGATGGTTCCTACGAAGAGATTACCGAAGACGGCAACAATGGGTTTGGATCTGCCTCCCCTATGCAACCTGCTTATCACTCCGCACCCCAACCCACTTACCATGCCATGCCTCCTCCTCTGAATTATGCTCCTCGTCCTGACCGAATGTCCTCGCCGGAAGTGACCGTGAAGGTCCGAGGAAGGGTTCCTCCCCCAGTCTCTCAAATACACAGCCAAGGTGCTCAGTATGGATTTAGCAAACGTAGTAGCCAGCCGTCAAACTTCTTTGACTTGACTTCCTCGCCAGCTCCTAATGTCTCAGTGCCTCAAGATCAATATGGGTTTCAGTTCCAAGGAAGCTATTCTCAGCCTCAAGTCAGTGTGTGTCAAGATGGTTATCATCATGGGCAATTCAGTCAGCAACAGAGTATTTTCCAGGCTCCGCAGCAGCAAAATATCCAATATCGCTTATCGGGCAGCCAAGTTTGTCAGGACGGATTTCCGCAGTATCCTCAAAGTCAGTCTCAGTTTTGAAGTAGCTTCTCCCAACCTATGGTTTGTTCTCCACTCACTCAACACTTATATGGTTCCACTCCGTACTCAGCTTCCTGTGTGAGCGTCGGATTTTCAGCTCAAGGTCAGTTTGGATACCAGTCAGCTCAGTTTGGTCCGCAGCAGCCGAATGTCCAGTTCAACGGGTATGACATGTATGGGAATAGGGTTCCGAGTTCAGTAAGTTTGTTGGATAACAACATCAATGTTCCCAGTACTTTTGGCCTCCCCCCAGCTGCTCTGCCTATTAGGCATGTTTCGGATTTTCCATCTGCTCTTACAATACCCTCCTCGACAGTTGCTCCTTCTATTCCTCAGATCTCGGGAATGACACCAGAGGTAACGGCATTGTTAAAGCAAATGCAGCAACAGATTGACAAGTTAACAGTGGGTTCCAGCGGTCTTAAAGTGGTTGACCCAACTCAAGTGACACCCCTCCCCCACAAATTTAAGATGCCTAAAATGGAATTTGACGGTACAGCGTGCCCGAAAACCCATATTGATACTTACGTAATGACGATGGGGGCAATGGGTTGTACGCCCGAGTTCATGGCTTCACACTTCCATCTGACCCTCAAAGGCCCGACGCTTACATGGTTTCTTGCCCTAAAACAAGAAGGTCACTCCACTTGGAGCCAGATTACTGAAACCTTTCTCGAGAAATACAGGGGAAATCTCGAGTGGCGCACAACCAGAGATGATTTAGTGGGCACTATTCAGAAGAATGATGAATCAATAACATAATTTTACAAGAGATGGAACGCCAAACTCAATGAGTTGTCTGAACCGATTCCTCTACAAAACAAAAAGGATATTTTCTTGTCCTGTGTGAAACCCGTGTTGCGTGAAGCTATCGGAAGAGGATGGTACCCTGACTTAAGGGAAATGGTTGGGATGGGTGCCCGAAGCGAAAACAGACTTTTCAACCTCACTCCGAGTACAAATGCTAGTGGTAATAGTAGAGGTGGAGGATTCCGTTATCGGACAGCTAACCCGGTCTCTTCAATGGAGCTGAAAGGAAGGGAGGTGGCCAAGGACAGTAGTGTCAACAATCTGGAAGGGGGAAGTAACAATGGGCAGAACCATGGAAGATTCCAGCCTAGACAACAACAAAGGTTTGAGGACTTGGGTATGACCACAGAGGAAGTCTTCAATGGTTTGCTCAGAATCGGAACGATTAAGCCACTAGATAACTACAGTCCTCTCCGCCCTAACCCCAACCTCGATGCGAGTAAATACTGCAGATTCGACCAGTACCCCGGGCATACTACCAACACTTGTTACACGCTCAAGAAAATCATCCAGGGATTAGTTGACGAGAAGAAGATTGAGAAGTCTCCCGGTCCCAACATCATCAAGAACCCTCTACCAGGCAACAATGTGAATCTAATCGATTTTTGTTAGGACTACTTTGTGAATGTGATAGAATTCGATGAGTCTGTAGGTGGCAACGGCAGTAATAATTGTAAGGAGCTCATTGCTGATGTAACCCGTTATTTTGATGAAATGAAAGACAATTTCTGTTACGTTTTGTATCTTGATGATTTACATGATTTAAATAATTCTGTTGATTATGATGAATATGAGGAGCGATTGGTTATCAACGCTATCTCTTCTGTGGTTCCAAAAGAGTCCCCACTCTCTTTGGAAGAGCTCAAAATAGAAGCTAGTTTGGAGGCACCGCTGTCAATAAATGAGATAAGGCAAGCAGCATGGCCGTACAACACTCGCTCAGCTCCGCTAACACTGGCTGAACTTAAAGAAGCTAGCAGAAGTTTTGTGGTTGAAGATAATCAGGAAGTTAATTTGCTAACACTATCAGGCAGAATGATGGGAGCAGATAATACCGAACCATCCGAAAAGGGCAAGGGAATTGCAGTTTCAAATCCCCAGGCTTCTCGAGATCCTTATAGGCTAGCTGGAGAGGAGGTAGTCCAGGATGATCCGATTTTAACTCAGCTAAAGAAAACTCAAGCCGACATCTCCCTGTGGTCGTTTCTTACATCATCTTATCCCCACAAGCTAAAACTGGAAGAAGCTCTATCCAAGACTAGGGTGTCCGTCAATGCAACCCCGGACGAGGCATGTCAGTTGATTGGGACAGCCCAGTACGGAAATATTATCACTTTCACGGAGCTTGATTTGCCATCCTATGGATCAAACCACAATGAGTCTCTGCATATTACCGTGCCTTTGGAGGGGCACCGAATCCCTCACGTGTTGGTAGATAATGGCTCAGCCATGAATGTGCTTCCAGCGAAAATGATGAGCATGCTGGATATTGATGCAACGAGTCTCAAACCGTCCAACCAGACTATCAAAGCCTATGATTCGACTTCCAGGGCAATTTTGGGAATTTTTTCTTTGAATTTGTTGTTCGGAGGTAAGGAAATGGTGGTGGAGTTCCAAGTGATTGATATCCCTGTTACGTTTTCAGCATTGTTGGGGAGGCCTTGGATACACGAGATTGGAGCAGTCGCCTCTACACTACACTAGTGTTTGAAATTCGTCCATGACGGTATATTGACAACCATTTATGGACACAGTGTCACCAATGGGGAGGCTAACACTAGTACTATGCCTGTAATGGAGATTAAGCTTGATCAAGAGAGTCTAATGCTTAGCGGGTTCATAATTGAAAAGCCGAAGGGGCAGGTCTGTGCTATCGATCTGACAACTTCCTCAGATAAGATTCCTCCTGTATTAAAGATGATGAGAAGCATGAACTACATTCCTGGCCTGGGCTTAGGGAAGCGCCCGGCAAGGAGACGATTATAAGCTTGAAATGCCTGAGCCTAAGAGAAACAAGCGAGGGTGGGGTATATCGTAACCGAAGAAGATAAGGCATATGACAAAGCTGAGGCACTCAAGGAGCGAATGACTCTCGCTGCCAGGAAGAGATATAAGAAGCCTGATGTGTGTCCTTACAGCTGGTCTCTTAATAAGCACTTTGTCAAGGAGAATGGGGAAATGTTCATTTGCCCAGAGCATAGGTTGAGTCAGATGGAAGAAAGGATGGATATGATGCGAAAGGTTTCTACCAGCCAAGAACCAATGAAGGAGATGTTCATTAGTCTGCCCAAGAGGCCAGGTGTGACTGCCACGTACGAGAATAGTTATCACTTTTGGGGGACTGACTATGTTGATCAGTTCGAGAAGCTTGCTTTAGATGAGCCTATGGTTCACAAAATTCGTGGCGCCGACCCCATGGATATATGGACGGTGATCTAGCAAACCTGTTTGAAGATCGGGGGCTGTCAGAGTCTGGATGTGTTATGCACACAGGGGAGATGCCTGCGGAGAAGGTTGTTGCTGCTAAGGATCCCCTGGATTTGATCTATTTCTCCTCAGATGATGATGTGGTAGCTATGCTTGAATTTGAAAATGAGCCAGCTGTGGACCCGAGCACTTTGGTGACAGTTGCAGAGATGCCATTGAAGAATTGGACTTTCTTCCAAGGACCAGTTGCCAGTAGAGAGACTATGATCGAGAAGCTTGGGCTCAAACCTCGTCCCGGTCCCTCTGCGTCCAACTTTATTCCCCATGTATTGAGTCATTCTCCCGAGTCTCTTGTAATCGAATTTGAGTCCACTGACAGGTCTGATGTCCTCACGACTGAAGACCATCATCGTGTTGTAGATGCCATCTTCCCATTTGCTCTTAATGAAATAATAGACCTTTCCAAGTATCCCTTGATTGCAAATTTAACGATTGAACGCTTAACTAAAAATGAGCATAAAGATTTAAAAATAATTAAGCAAGATTCAATCGAAAATAATGCAGACACAATAGACGAACAATTTTTAGATAATAATTCAAAGCAGGTTTATGACCGAAAGGAAAGCCGGGCCCAAGCTGCCGATGAGATATTGACCACGGTGAATCTGGGCAGCCGAGGAGTCCAAAGAGACACAAATTGGTAGCTTCTTCTCCTGAGTCGAGCGAGATGCCCTGATCAAACTACTCAAAGAGTTTGTGGATGTTTTTGCCTGGTCCTACAAAGATATGCCTGAATTGGACACGTCTATTATGGAGCATCGGATACCTCGCCAAGCCGATCAAGCAAAAGCTGCGAAGAATCAAGCCTGAATGGTCTTTACAGGTTAAGGAGGAGATTGAGAAACTCCTGCGGGTGGGCTTCATTAAGGTGATCGAATATCCGACCTGGCTTGCAAATATTGTGACGGTTACTAAGGCAAATGGAAAGGTGCGGGTTTGTGTAGACTTTCGAGATCTCAACAAGGCCAGTCCCAAGGATGACTTCCCTCTGCCAAACATTGACATGCTCGTAGATGCGACAGCAAACTATGAAGTCAAATCTTTTGTCGACGGTTTTGCGGGATATAATCAGATTAAAATGGCTGAAGAAGATCAGGGAAAGACAACATTTACTACTCCTTGGGGTACTTACTGTTATATACAGTGATGCCATTCGGATTGAAGAATGTTGAGGCTACCTATCAAAGGGTCGTCACCACTCTGTTCCATGATATGATCCACAAGGAGATTGAGGTGTATGTTGATGATATGATCATTCATTCAAAGGGGTCAGATGGGCAGCACTTCATTGATCTAAGGAAGTTCTTCAACAGGCTACGGGAGCATTCCATGAGATTGAATCCAGTAAAGTGTACCTTCAGGGTTATCCGTGGCAAGGTCTTGGGGTACATGGTCACAGAACGTGGTATCGAGGTGGATCCGAGAAAAGTCAAGGCAATCGTCGAGATGAAGCCACCGAGGACTGTCTCTGAGGTAAAGGGTTTTATGGGCCGCCTACAGTATATCAGTCGATTTCTCAACCAGCTGACTTCTATGTGCGAGCCAATATTTAAGCTGCTGAAAAAGAACCAGGAGGTGATTTGGAATGAAGAGTGCCAGTTAGCTTTCGAGAAGATCAAAGCTTATCTTGTCAATCCTCCCATCCTTTGTCCGCCTCATGGGAGCAAGCCTCTGCTTTTATATTTGACGGTCACAGATACGGCCATTGGAGCCATGCTAGCGCAAGAAAAGAAGGACTCAAAGGTAGAGAATGCCATCTATTTTGTCAGCCGCAAATTCCAGCAAAGCGAGTTGAATTATTCCGCTCTGGAGAAGACGTGCGCAGCTTTGGTTTGGGTGGTCGGAAAGTTAAAACACTACATGATGTCCCACACAGTGCATTTGGTCTCCAAAATGGACCCGATTAAGTACTTGTTTCAGAGTGACAGAGGCAGTATCTCCACCAGGCTTGCAAAATGGACTTTCTTCCTAGCAGAGTTTGATATCAAGTATGTGATCCGAAAAGCAATCATAGGACAAGCTTTGGCTGATCAATTAGCCGACTCTCCCAATACAGAAGTCTGAGGGCCAGATCTCCAGTTTTCGGATGAGGAAATCTTTGTGGTAGAAAGCACAACCGATGGCAGCTATTCTTTGATGGTGCAACAAATAAAAGAGGTAATGGCATTGGGATGGTTTTAGTGGACCTGAATGACATGCACACTCCCATCGCCATCAAACTAAACTTCTCAGTTACCAACAACGCAGTCGAGTATGAAGCATGCATAGCCGGTCTTGAGGCTGCCCTTGAGCGGAATGTTTACGAGTTGGAAGTGTTTGGCGATTCTCAGCTGATAATCAACCAAGCTGCCAATAGATGGAAGACGACAGATTCCTGTCTCCAGAAGTATCATGCTTACATTGCAGAGCTCGTTGGTCAGTTTAAGGAAGTGTCATTCCAATTCCTACCGCGAGATAAGAACAGATTCGCTGATGCATTAGCTACTCTGGCTTCTTTGGTGGAAATACCAGAAGGTAAGCCAATCAATCCATTCAGAGTCGGGAGACGAGAGAATCCGGCATATTGTTGTGAAATCAAACTTGAAACTGTCGATGAGCCGTGGTACAGCCAGATCTTCTAGTATCTCAAGCATGGTGAGGCATCTTTCCCTGTTGATAAAGAGGGTGACCTAAAATGTATCCGGGCCAAAAGTCTCCAAGCTCTGAAAAGGCTATCGGCACAGTATGTCATACTCGGTGATGAGTTATGGAAGAAAAGGGAAGGTTGTCCACTCCTGCTCTGCATCAGCAAGGAGAAAGCTCAGAGGGTAATGGAAGACGTTCATAATGGTGCCTGCGGACCGCACATGAATGCTCGATCCCTTATGCACAACATCATCAGACTGGTTTACTTCTGGATCACAATGGAGACGGATTGCATCCAATTTGTGCGGACTTGCGACAAATGTCAGCGTTTCTCCAATTTAAACCATATTTCTCCTCACGATATGTATTGCATGATAACTCCCTGGCCCTTTGCAAATTGGGGAATTGATGTCATCGGAAATATAACTCCATCCGGAAGCAACAGACATTCATTTGTTTTGGTCGCAGTAGATTACTTCAAGAAGTGGGTGGAAGCTGCGTCTTACAAAGTGCTTATGGCCAAGAAAGTTGCTCGCTTTATAAAAGAACAAATCTTTTGCTGTTATGGGGTCCCGAATGAAATAATCTCTGATAAAGGATCTCATTTTGAAGGAGAAATCGATCAGCTGCTCACCGAGTACAGGGTTAAGCGCCATAAGTCATCGCCGTATAAACTGCAAACCAACGGTGCTGTTGAGGCTGCCAACAAAAACCTTGAGCGAATTATCAAGAAAATGGCCAAGCGAGGATGGGATTGACCTGAGAAACTTCACCTAGCATTGTGTGGCTACCGCACTTCAATTCGGACTGATACCGGTGCAACTCCATACGCCTTAACTTATGGAATGGAGGCTGTCATGCCCATTGAGCTAGAGATTCCATCCCTCAGGGTATTGCTTGAAAATGAAATCAATGAGATCGATCGGCTCCAAAGCCGATACAATTAGTTGGCACTACTGTTAGATGAGCGCCAGATTAAAGGCCATGGAGCATAATCGGGCGTATCGAAGAGAATGACCCGTGCTTTTGACAAAAACTGGTGAAGCCTCGGGATATCAAGGTCGGCGACTTGGTCCTCAAGATGAAGCCTTCGAATCGAGCTGAGTGCATTGGGCAAATGGGCTCCTTTCGGCTCGGGGCCGTTTTGGTAAAGAAAATCTTCTCCTGAGGAGCTAAGGCAAATGACAGCACTTCGATGGCAATCCGTTCTCGCACCCCCGAAATTACCCGAATCCGAGAGGCGCAGCGATTGTGCCCCGGCATCTGGCATTCCATTTGCTTTGGTTGATGGAGGTGTCTCACCGTGCTTTTGCTTGTAGAGTCGCCACGCCCGTTTTGATTAAGCCCAAAACATTGAGAAAAGGCATCGCTTAAAAAACTATTTTTGTGTGATGAGATTTTTGAGTTCGGAGGTCAGGTTACTCCTCGAGAAGAGAATATTAGAATATTAGAGCTCACCCAAGTAGCCTCGTAAAAACGAGTCTTTCGACACCCTTTCTTTTTTTAAATGGTGTATGTGTGTGTGTATGTGCTTTTAAAAATGCATGCGATATCGGATGTCTACATTGTACACTGAGTATTGAAATGTATTGAAATAGTAATGGAAGGAAGCCTTACCAATGTTGGTTCGTGACTGTCTTCCATTGGGAAATAGTGTTTGAGGATGGAATAGTGTTCCTGATGGACCGAGATTGCTTCGGATGTGCCGGTTGTCATGTTCATGGACAGAGCTTCGGCGTGCCTCGAGATTGTCAAGTGTGCACTCGGGTAGTTTCGGAGTGATTGGGATCACGGTGGATTGTTGACCGGATTCGGGCGAGAGGTTCGGTGTGCGTCTGGGATCGTCGGCCATGCGTTCGGGCAGTTCCCGCGTGCGTCCGAGTCGCCAGTTTGGCTCGGAAAGGGCCTGGATGCCTCGGGAAAGACCGAGGCAAGGCTTTGGAGTACCATGAGGGGCCTCGAGAATACCTGGAGTGCCTCGGGCAGCGCGGGAGTGTCTCGGGATGCGCTCGGTAGGGCTTCCGAGCACCGCAAGGGAGCCTTCGAAGGCCCCACAAGAAACCGAAAGTGGACCGGGAGTGCCTCGGAAGGTCTTAGAGGGGGAGCCAAGGCTTAGGGAGAGAGGAGAAGAGGAGATGTGTGAAATGAGGGAGGGGGAGCCCTCTATTTATAGTTTTGATCTTGAAAGAAGGTTCATACGGACCTTCTGTGAAAACTAAAAATTTAGTTTTCCCAAATTTGAGGGAATAATGTGGACTTTAAGAGGATTTCGTAATTATGATGTACGGTAGCAAAGAGGTCCGTACGGACCTTTAGCATGCAAAGAGGTCCGTACGGACCTTCTATGCTTTTCCCATTTTTGCATAATTCCAAAAAGCCTGTATTTTTTTTTTGTCCCGCCAAAGGCCCCCTTGGTTTGGTTGGTGGTTTTTTGGACTTTTGAGGGTTTTTGAGGGTTCTTGAGGGTTTTTTGAGGGTTTTTTAGGGTTCCAAGTGTTCGAGACTGCGTTTGCGTGAGTCTGCGGTGTTTCCTAGTGCTCGTAAGAAGGGTGATCCAGATTGGGTACTTACAGAGCCGCCGACGACGTCACTTATAGAGAGGAAGTGGGGTCATCGATAAGATAAGGGTCCCGATCTAGATCGCGTGCATGAGAGAGGAGGTAACAGGTTGCTCGCAGGTTCGTGAGGACGTGGCGTGTGACCATTTAGGCCACTGGGGCCGGACCCCCGCTGATAGGATTCCTACGTATCCCTAGCGGGAATCAAGCCTGATCGTAGTTCGGGTGTGAGGGTGAGTGTTGTCATGTATGAGGATGTGTGATGTCCTCTAACTGAGACTCTGTGTGAGGACATGTCAGTGTCCTGTGGGTGACCATTTAGGCCTATGGGCGAGACGTGCAGGTGTCCTGTGTGACCGTATAGGTCGACAAGGCAGACGTGGGCCCAGTGTGTGACTGCCAGGGTCGGCCGGTGGTCCCGCGATAGGATTCCTACGTATCCCTGGCGGGAATCAAGCCTAATCGTAGTTCCGACTTCGTGAAATTGGGGGTGTATGTGGGCGTGGTAGGTGCCACGAAGTGTCGTGACCGCTGAGGTCGGCTGTGAGCGCGTGGTGGGTCCTCAATGGAAATTTTGCTGGTTTTTCAAGGGTAATTTAAAGCCTTCCTGCCGAGGATAATGATTTGGGAGGTTTATACGGTCCTTTCGGACCCTGAGTGGTTTAAAGCCTTTCGGCCGGATGGTGATGTGGGTGATTTATGCGGGGCTTCCTGATCGAGTGGTTTAAAGCCTTCCGGCCGCGAATGATGTGGGAGGTTTATATGGCCTTTCTGATTGAGGTTTAAAG
The DNA here is from genome assembly GCA_022495995.1 of Adenophora triphylla var. japonica. Lineage (NCBI taxonomy): Eukaryota > Viridiplantae > Streptophyta > Magnoliopsida > Asterales > Campanulaceae > Adenophora > Adenophora triphylla. The sequence goes on along the minus strand of JAFEMH010004302.1, from coordinate 40,103 downwards.
CCCTTCATGGCTGTAATATTGATTTGGTGAGGAGTGTCAGTGCATGATAGTGGGAGCTTGTCTGGGATAGTGATTCGTGAGGACGATTTATGCGGTCCTGGACGAGTGGTTTAGAGCCTTCTGGTGCGAATGATGATGAGACGTGTTATGCCTCCTCTAATTGAGGTTGTGTCGTGGCGTGAAGACGTGACTTGTCCTCCGATCGGCGTGAGGTTGTGTCGTGCGTGTGTGTCATGCGAGACGCGACTTGTCCTCTCGACCGTGTTTCGGTGCGCGTGAGATGTGTTGTGTCCCTGGCTGACCGTGCTTGTGTCGTGCGTGAGGATGTCCAGGTCCTCTCGACCGTGGCAGTGCGGCGTGAGGATGTGTTGTGTCCTCCGACCGTGTTTGTGTCGTGCGTGAGGATGTGTTGTGTCCTTCGACTCGTGTTTGTGTCGTGCGCGAGGATGTTTGTGTCCTCTCGACCGTGGTTGTGTCGTACGCGAGGATGTGTTATGTCCTCTCGACGCGTGTTGTGTCGTGTGTGAGGATGTGTCCTCTGACTGTGGTTGTGTCGTGCGTGAGGATGTGTTGTGTCCTCTGATTGTGGTTATGTCATGCGTGAGGATGTGTTGTTTCCTCTGACTTGTGGTTGTGTCGTGCGTGAGGATGTGTTGTGTCCTCTGACTGTGGTTGTGGTTCAGGAGTATGAACCTGGCGAGACCTTTTGTGAGGCGTGCTTGCTTTGATTTTGAGAGGCATGATTGCCTTGTGTTTTGATTTTGAGAGGCGTGATTGCCTCGTGTTTTGATTTTGAGAGGTGTGATTGCCTCGTGTTTTGATTGTGAGAGGCGTGATTGCCTCGTGTTTTGTCCTTGAGAGGCGTGATTGACTTGTGTTTTGATTTTGAGAGGCGTGATTGCCTCGTATTTTGTCCGCTGGGGAAAGGTTGGACTTACGATGACTGTCGGTGTTCATCTGTTGGGGACGTGTAGTCTCGTATGGGCTTTCAAGAGTTCCCGTTTGAGTTTTGTCCGCTGAGGAGGTGATTTCGGGCTTACTTTGATGGCCGGTGTTTGTTTCACCATTTTGTATTTTGGAGGCATTTTGTGCCTTGGGATTTGTGTTTGGAGGCGTTTGTGCCTTTTGTGTTTGTTTTTACCATTTAGTGGGCGAGGTTCGGGCTTAGGATGACGGCCGGTGTTTGGTTTATCGTTTAGTGGGCGATATTCGGACTTACGATGACGGCCGGTGTTTGTTTTGTTGGGTTAAGGACCAAACTGCATTGAATCTGCTGAAATAGGCCTTTGGACAGTCAGGGGCAAAAATTATAAGGGCAAAGGAGTAATTTGACCAAATAATGCAAAGAGGTCCGTACGGATCTTCTTTGTTTGCAAAGAGGTCCGTACGGACCTTCGTGAAATTTTGATTTCCCAGGCTTTGACCAGCTTCAGCAACGAGGCATTCCCATTGTTCCCCCTTCCAGTTCGTGAAAAACAGAGAGAGAGGGAGAGAAAACCTTAGTTTTTGATCAAAAATCCCTAAGTAAATCCTCCGCATTTGCTTGAATTGCTCGTTATGATGGAAAGAGCGAGAAGAGGTCATCGTCAAAGGGGCCCAGAGGCGATTGAACGGAGGTTGGACCTTCAAAGGAATTGCACTTCCTTTATGCCTTCGTCGAGGAATCCGGATGTCTTGTATCCGGATCCGGAGGTGCACAATATGCGAGATAGGACCGCCGGGGAGGTAAGAAATCAATTTTATCTTGATTCTTGTTTGAATTGTTATATGCTAGAACTAGGTTTTAATTCTTCACATATTTGGGGCTTTTTGTCATTGTCATGCTTTTTTGTGAATTTCGCGATGAATTGTTGAAATTGAGCATGTAAGAATCGTGGGTATGTGATTTTTGTGCAAAAATGTGGATATTAGCTCTCATTTGTGAAAATAAAGTGCCTCTCCTTGAAATACATGCTTTGGTGTCTTGTACCTTATGCTACTTTTTTATGCACATTGTGAAAAATTTCCGCGTAGGGACGGACTTTGTGTAAAGAGTGTGACAAGTGCCGTGTTTTTGTGACGGGTTTTGTCTTGAAAGGGTGTGCCGTGTAGGGACGGACTTTTTGAAAATGTGTCATGTAGTGTGCGCCGTGTTTTTGTGACGGACTCAGTGGGAAGTTTATGTCCAATGTGCGCCGTGTTTTGTGACGGTTTTTTTTTTTTAAATGTGTCGTGTAGGGCTTAATCCCTCTTTTGAGAAAATTTGTATAGTGTGTGCCGTGTTTTGTGACGGGTTACATGGGGAAAATTATGTGCAATGTGTGCCGTGTTTCGTGACGTGTTGTTTTTGTTTTGCCGTGTTGGGACGGACTTTTATGCTTTGCCGTGTTGGGACGGACTTTTATGCTTTGCCGTGTTGGGACGGACTTTTATGCTTTCGTTTCCTTTTGGTATTTTGCATTAAGTACTGTGATTGACGTACCTTTGCTGTGTTTACCTGCAGGATGAGGGGCCTTTGTTCGGAAAGGCCAAGAAGATGAAGTCTCGGGGGTCGCTCGAGGCGGTAGTTGAGCTGTAGCAGCATTTACCGGATATCTCCAGGGAGGGTAGGCCGAGTCCTAAGAGGCTGGTCTTTGCTTCTGGTTTGGGCGCGTTCATTGAGAACCTTGTCGGGATTGCGGAGACGAGGAAGAACAAGAGCATCTTCCTGGCCTTGTCTGAGTACTGGTGGGACACCACGCATACCTTCCATCTGAGCTGGGGAGAGGTGACGGTGACTCCCACCGACTTCGCGGCGATTACCGGGCTTTCCTTCAAAGGAGGGCCAGTAAGATGGTGGGACAGGATGTCCGATGGGAAGCTGGCAGAGCTGCTGAGCTTCATGCCTTCTCCTCGTAGGGGCCTGGGCATGTTATATGGCAATGTGGAGGCACAGATTACGGCCAACATCGGGGCCTATCGCCGGGGTACCCGCCTGGTGACGGCTGAGCAGCTGGCGCGCTCTTTCTTGTGGTTTGCTCTTTTCGAGACTTTGTTCTCGAATCACTCTACCTCGGATCCTTTTCCTCTACTGCAGAGCTTGGTGGATTTGGAGAGAGTTGGTGAGATTGCTTGGGACGAGGCAGGCTTGGCCGAGCTCTATTTTTCCTTGGACCGGTTTAGCCGAGGCATGGCCGCCTTCCAGGATGCTTTGATTTTGCTTGGAGGTATGAGTTTATTGCCGTTTGTGGATTTGTGCGCTTTGTCATTTCTCCGTTTTCTTTTGCCCTGAGCTTTATCTGCTTTTGTTGCAGGTGTGGTTTTATGAGATCTTCCGGTGCTTTCCGTGGGATCGAGATGCTGAGGCCGTGGAGGCCTATATCGCTTACGCCGGGCTGGCCCGCGCTGAGGAGGAGGAGGACGAACAGTGGGGAAGCTCACCATTGCCTATCGAGATGTGCAGGAGTTCCTGGAGAAGGATAGCTCGGTGGAGTTTGAGATGTATCCCTGGGCTCGGTATGGCGGTGACGAGCTTGAGGGTGGTCCCGTAGTGACGCAACAGAGGAAGATGCTGCGGGGCCTGACTTGTGATGTTATGTACTTGGGGGAGAGAGTCTTCTGGCAGCATGGCTCTGGTGTGCCCCCTATGGTTCTGAGGGATCCACCCTTTGGGATGATGCATCCCCGCGACATGGATGTGCTAGAGTACGACAGGTACCTGGGCGGCGTGAGTGCCGATGAGTTTATTTTGTATGGCGAGGAGTACATGACCTTCGTCAGGAGGAAGCTGAGGACGCCACAGGAGTTGGCGAGGGAGAGGTAGGATGGTCCACCACGTCCCCCAGATGTTCCGGTGCCTGGGCCGAACTTTACATATGTATGCGGGGATTCGTCGAGGCGGAGGGTGTCGGTACCCGTCCCTGAGTAGGCTCCTGCTGCCTATCGGGTTGACCCGGATGCGCCGGTGAGTGTGCTTACTCTTTTCCATCTTGACATCTTTTCTGTATTTTTCTCTTTTTGTTGAGTATGACTGTATCTCTTTTGCTGAGCGTTTCTTTGGTTGTTTGCTTGTGCAGGTCTCGGGGAGATCCTTTGACACGTTGACTCGCCGTTATGTGGCGATGTGGTCTGTCGTGAAGAAGATGGCGGGGAAGCTGTCTTGCCAATCATCGCGACGTGTGCCGGCGTACGAGCCGATGCCTTCGAGGCATTCCGTGGACGTTCCTCCGTCGAGGGCTAAGCCAGGGCCGCAGCAGGAGGGACCAGTTTGGTGGCGGCATAGCATGGATGCAGGGACGTCTTCGGGGGTCCAGAGGCCGCCGATTTTTCACCGCGCTCTACAGTACGTGGAGTTCTCAGGGAGAGGTTTCGTCGGAGCCTTCCTTCTTTGATCCTTTCACCGGGCTTGATCCTGCGGATTACTTCGAGTACTTGCCTCAGGAGGGGGTCCAGTATTCGGATGACGAGGGCGTAGCTGGCGAGTTTGCCGAGATGCCTGACTTCATGTTTGATGAGGTCGATGATGAGGAGTCGGAGTAGGGTGTATTTGCTTTCCCTCTTTCCATTTTTTTTATTTTTTGTTTAGCAACAGACATCTTGGTACCTGTAATAAAACACTTGTATTTGCACAGCAAAGTATTTTATTTTAAGATGTAATGTCGTATTTTGTGATTCCCGGGGATTGTCCTAGGAATTGTTGCTAGTTTATTATTTGTGCATGCCACGTGAGCTGGGAGTGCGTTTGTGGGTAGTGTATGCTTGCCGGAAATGGCTTTGGCCAGAATTTGGGCAGTTTGGAGCAAGGTCCTGCTGGGAACAGTGGCTGTTGTACTGTTTGCTTGAAATGTGGGACCAAGATGCAAGAAGGTCCGTACGGACCAACCTAGGGTGCAAAAAGGTCCGTACGGATCTTCCTTGCTTTTGGGGAAAGGATAAGTGTTTTCAGGATGTCTGAACTTTCCCCACTTCCCATTTGCAGTCATTTCGAGCTTTCTTCCCCATTTTCTCTAGGAACCTCCATTTTTGCCATGGATTCTTCATACGTTCCAAGAGTTTTGCCGAGGCTTTCGAAGGAGCGGCATGCATACTTCCTTGAGCGGCTGAAAATGTGGATGCGACACCGTATGAGGCATCATAGGCGGGCTTTCGAGGTGAGGTTTCGACTCTACTCGGTTTGGTCCCTTAAGGAGTTGGTTCCTGATTGGGAATTGCTGCGCCGCCGCGAGGTTCCCGGGACGTTAGGAGGCATGTGTATAGCTTCTCCTATAATGAAGTGACGCCCACTTTCGAGGATTTTCAAGCCATGGGAGGACCGGGAGGTGGAGGCCATCTCGCTTCCTTTGATTGGCGGTGTTGTCGTGAGCGTGAAGCTTGCATGCTTTCTTAGGACTTCGTTGGAAGAAGTGCAGGGTATGACCTTTGATTCGGGTCATATTGACATTTCTGCGTTGTCGGAGCGGTTCATGAGTGATGATGAGAGTGACGTCTCGTGGGATGCATTTGCCTTGTGCGTGATAGCGACGCTTTTCATGGTCAGCTCCCTTGGGGTTTGCGACGATGCTTTGCTGGATGTGGTAGGGCACTGCAGAGCCGGAGAGGATATTGTTCCGTTGGTGCTAGGGGAGACCCTTCACGGCATTGATCGTCTGGCGACTGGGGATAGGTTCATGAGAGGGGGAAGCCCCGCTTTGCTCACCTTGTGGCTGCGAGAGAGACTTCAGGCTATGCCCGAGGCTCCGATGTTGTTTAGCCTATAGCCGTTTGCTCGGCGACCTCTTGTATTGGATATGGATCAGTCCGCCTGGGAGAGATGGATGGCACAGCTTGGTACGTATCAGATTCGTTGGTGGGTTCCTCACTGGGGGATTGAGACTAGGAGGGCCTTTCAGGAAGGGTCTTATGTTGTCAGAGTTCCAGGTTTGTCTTGGTCCTCCTTCTACATTCCGTCACTTGTTTCTCGGCTAGCCGGGATGAGGCAGAGCCTTTGCTGGGCTGGGATGACCTTGCCACTATAGAGGTAGCTCCTCTCTGTATGGCAGCTCCGGGTGCTCTTTTGTATTTTCTAAGGGTATGGAAGTATTCAGCTTTCCCTCCTGTGGTGCTCCTTCGATGTCGGGAGAGTGTTGTATTGACCACCGAGTACCTGGATAGGTACGAGCAGCGTGTCGAGCAATCCCAAGTGGTTTTGGGGAGCAGGTGTGAAGCGATTCAGGGGCCCGATTGCCGTCGTAGCTATTGCCTTAGGAGTGCCAAAGCCTGGTCTGACCCTCATGATGTTACGGGAGACACTTTGTTTGACTACGAGACCAGAGTTGACCGACTAACGGAGAGAGGTCCTCTTTTGCAGACTCGCAGGGAGGAGATCCGAGCCGAAGCACGGGCGAATGAAGCCCTGCGAGCTATTGGATTGTTTGACTCTACGGGGAGGACCCCTAATCTCGGATTGAGAGAGGCAGAGATGGCTCACGTGGAGCGAAAGAAGACTCACAGGGGACGAGGGAAGAAAGGGAAGAATGGCGAGGGGACAAGCGCAGATGGCACGGAATGACCTCCTAGGTATCCATTCATTGCATTGTAAACACATTATTTGTTAAATGTATTAAGCTGTCTTTTAGCATGTTGTGAACTTGAGAGTAGACCGTGCTTGAACTCATCAAGAAATGTTGTAATCGTTAGTGATTTGTGATTTACTTTTAAAGCTTTGTCGAGACGCAAGATCTCTTGTTTGCTTTTCGTTTCTTTTGTGAGCCCTGATGGCGTCCAGCTTTGGACCTTTCTGTTGCATTTGCTGACTGAAGCAGTCTGGGCCTTGACGAAAATCCCTTTTCGCCTGGGTTTTGTGTTTGAATGGGAGGTTGGATGATCCCTTGACAAGTCGTTTTGACGGTCTTTTCCGTGGCTTCCTTGCCTCTTGTTTGTTGGCGTCGGGCTCTTGACCTCTTTTTTTTATAGCTTCTGCTTGAGCTTTTTTTTTTTGAAGCGCGTGAGGGCGAAGGCAAGCCCCTATCTTGGAAGTTGACATGGGTCAGTCGTTTGATGTTGAGTGACCTCCGGATGTCCTTTGATGTTGCCGCCGTCGTTTGACTTGGTCAAGGTGATGGTGGGGGCATGCTCTTGAAAAGTGCGTAGTTTGATGGAGGTCTTGATTGACATTCAAACTTTTGACTTTTTTGTGTGTTTTTAGACCAGACCAATTAAGGTTGCCTACGTTCCCCTGGACTAGAGGGCTCAGGTCTTCGTAGTTCGACACTACAAGGAGTGCCAAGAGATGCACAGTTGGTCTTCTTTAGGTGAAGTATCTGCGAAGTTTTCTTCCGTTGACTGGATTCATGAAGGGATTGCCGTCTAGGTCTCTGGCTGCCTTCATGGCACCTCCTGAGAAGATCTTTTGAACCACGAAAGGGCCGATCCATGTTGGTTCCCATTTTCCCAGCTGGGTTGGTTCGAGCGGGAGGCTTTTGAAAGTACCGTATCGCCTTCCCTGATGTCTCGGGACTTGACTTTCTTGTCGAAAGCTCTAGCCATTCGGCTTTGGTAGGCTCGAACATGTTCCATGGCCTTTAGTCGTCGCTCGTCTAGCAGAGCCAGTTCGTCGTGTCGGCTTCGGAGCTATTCGACTTCATTGATTTCGTTTTCCAGCAGCACTCGAAGTGAGGGAATTTCCAATTCAACGGGCAGTACTGCTTCCATCCCGTATGTCAGGGCGAATGGAGTTTCTCCCGTGGCTATTCTGACTGATGTTCGATAGCCCCAAAGTGCAAAGTGCAGCTTCTCGGGCCAATCACGTCCTCTGGTGGTCATTTTTCGGATGATCCGTTCGAGGGTCTTGTTTGCTGCTTCTACGGCGCCGTTTGTTTGTGGTCGGTAGGGAGAAGATTTGTGGCGTGTGACCTTGAATTCGGCCAGTGGTCTGTCGCATTCTCCTTCGAAGTGGGAGCCGTTGTCTGATATGACCTCGTTCGGGATGCCGTATCGGCAGATGATGTTTTCCTTGAGGAAATGTACGATTTTCTTGGAGGTGAGCACCTTGTAGGACTTGGCTTCGACCCATTTTGTGAAGTAGTCGATGGCTACCAAGATGAACTTGTGGCCATTGCTACCTGGCGGAGCGATTTTCCCAATGACGTCGACTCCCCATGTGGCGAAGGGCCAGGGCGTAGTCATGCAGTAGAGATCGTGAGGCAGTAGATGATTGAGGTTGGAGAACCATTGACACTTGTCGCAGCTTCGGACAAAGTGGATGCAGTCTGCCTCCATGGAGATCCAGTAGTAGCCCATCCGAAGAATGATTTGCATCAGGGCTCTGGCATTCATGTGGGGGCCGCAAGCCCCGTTGTGGACTTCGTTCATGAGCTCACTTGCTTTTTCCTAGCTGATGCAGCGTAGGAGCGGTCCTTGGTAGCGTTTTTTGTATAGCATGTCTCCAAGAATGACAAAGTGAGAGGCGAGGCATTTTAGGGCCATGATGCTCTTGGCTCTGACTCCTTCCTTTCGTTGACCTTCCTCGTTCATGAAGGCGATTTCCCCGTTTTTGAGGTATTGGAAGATTTTTATGCAGTGAGGAGGCTTCCGATTTGTGTCTCTTTGGCTCTTCAGCAGCTCTCAAACTCACTGTGATTGAAACCTTTCTCAACAGCTTAAGCCCGATTTTTCTCTCGTTTAACAGTATGCTTAAATGTTTGTTTAATGCATTCGTTCAATTAATGTGTCTGCTTTTTTGTTAGATGAGTTATTATTAACGGTTTGTGTGTTAGTTAAGTCATCATTTGCAATGAAAGGATATTTTAGAAAGGTCGGACCTTTTATTGAAAGCGTAGAGAAGATACATTGTTGATCATGGACTCACAATCTTCGGGCGTAGAGCCGTCAAATGACTCAAAAGACGTGAATTCCTAGACAACATGACTCGAAGCTAGACTCTAGGCGACGAGGGATTTGACCAGGCTTCATGACTCTTTGCGGGCTGTAGGTCAAGAGAGGGTGGCGATGGCTTTAGTGGCCATTCTTCAGTTGATACGGATCCCGGAGGATAGCTTGCATGTGGTTCGACTTGAAACCAGATCGCGAAGGTTTTTGGTTGCTCCTTTGATGATGTCCCTCTATTGGTGTTTCTATCAGACCTTGGGGGACCTTGATGGTAGAAGTCGTTGAGAGCTTCTTCCAAGAGGGCGAAGCATTCGCTGATTCGGAGTTGATTCTTGCTGATGTTGATTATCTTCATAGAATCTGCCTCTTTATCTGGGATCTTTACTTGGACGACATTTACGATGTCTGAGTCTAGGGGGCATGCTATCTCACCTTCTCTGATAAGGCCTTGGAGGAGGTTGCGCCACTGTTCATCTAGGTCAGACACCGGGATGTTGAATTGGACTATGCTGTGATGGCGGTCCCCGTGAGATCCGAGCATGTCGGCAAGAGGGTTGTCTTGCACCAGTGGGTCGGTGATGATCCAGTTTTCAAGAGGGTTTTCGGTGAAGTATGGGTCTACTCCTCGATCGAGCACCATCTGGGCATCCATCTCTTGATCCTCTTTCAAGCATTCTTCGCATTCGCATAACTCGAAGTTGTCGTCTTGGCCCATGAGCTCTTCAATCTCTAGCTCATTGCGGCTTAGAGCGTGGATGTAGGGATCCACTTTGTAGCTGGACAGGGCTGGAGACTCGCCTACAGAGGATTATTTGGTCATGTCGGGACCTTCTTCTGGGTCATAGCTTGCTGGCCAAGCGCTTGCCATCGTGCTGCTTCCGCGGATCACCTCGAGGTTTCCATTGGCATTGATGAATTTCACGTATTGGTGAAGAGTAGATGATACTGCTTTCATCTGATGCAGCCAAGGTCGTCCCAGCAGGGCAGAGAAGATTGGTTTGATATCCACAACTTGGAATTCCACCGACTTCAATTGTGCGTCGAATTGGATCCTCAGATTGATGACTCCTACGACCGGGCGTGGAGTGGAGTCATAGGCTCGGATTATCCGGAGCGAAGGTCTCATCAGGGAGCGGTCGACACGGAGTCGTTTCAATGTGCTCAAGGCAATGATGTTGACTGCGGAGCCGTTATCGATCAAGAAGTTCGGGAGGTAGAACATCTCTATCCTTATGAGGATGAGGAGGGCCTCGTTGTGTCTATTTTCACATATCGGCAAGTCTTCGTCTGTGAAGGCTAGACCGCTTCCGGTGCTACCGTTCGATTCAGTCTCCTCCGGGGAGCGTTCGATCCATCCATTGGTGTGTCTTGATCGTGGCAGAGATCGTAGGGAGACACTCGCCTTTGGGCGTTCTTGTCTGGATTCTCGGTCACGGGACCGTTTGACTCTGGTTTCGCATTCCCAGTCGTAGCGTGATAGCATGTTGACGGTTTCGGAGATAGCAGGAGGCTTGCTCTCGCCTGGAGTTTAGTCGAAGGCTATTGTGTTCACCTTGTCATTTCGGGGGAATGGATTTCCAATGGTGTTGGGGCCACGGGGGCGTTCCAACTTTCCTTCTTCGATTAGCCCCTGGACCACTTGCTTCAACACGAAGCAATTGTCGGTTGTGTGACCGGGGTAGTTGTGGAAGGCGCAGTGCTTGCTCATATCCATGTTGGGCTTGAGAGTCTTTGGTTGGAAATTCTCGAGAGGCTTGAGAAGATTTCGCTTTACCAATACTTCAAATACTTGGCCCAGAGGCATTTAGAGGTTGTTGAAATGCTGGAACTGTGGGATGCGAGGGGGATTGATGTTCCTCGGGGGTGCCTGATCACGGTTTACTTGAGCTCCGTTTTGGATGTAGTGTACCGTTCCGGATGCTTCTTTTCCTTTATTCGGAACAGGTGCTGAATTTGACAGGTTTGTCCGATAGCGATAAGACGAAGCAGGGGTTGCTGTTGTCTTCTGAAGGCTCAGGGTCTTTTCAAACTTGGTTCCGGCGTTGACCATGGCACGGAGATCTGGATAGAAGTGATGGCTGATCAAGGTCCTCAGAGATGGTTTGAGGCATGAATGGAAGATGTCCATTTGCTCTTCCTTGGAAAGCGGATCCATTATCTCGCTTAGCTTCCAGTTCCATCTTTTGTAGAACTCACCCACAGGCTCGTCGTCCTTTTGTTCGGTGGCTTGCAGATCGTGGCGGTTTGTCTCCCACTCAAGGTTGGCGCGGTACTTTTCCAGAAATATCTCGCTAATTTGGTCCCACGTGGAGCGGTTTTCTGCCTTCACGTTGAGGAACCACCTTAGCGCTGTAGATTTGAGAGAATGCTGGAAGTGATCCGCCATTTGTTGAGATTTTGCCCCTTTGGCTCTCATTCTCAAGACATAAGTGTCGATGTGGGTTTTTGGGCATTCTGTCCTGTCAAACTTTTCCATTTACGGCGTCCTGAATTTCGGATGAAGCGGGACCACCTTGTTTGGATCAGTGGGCACGAGGGAGTCCTTCCGAGAACTGGCTAGTTTGCCTTGCATGTCCTTCATTTGCTCGATCAACCAAGCCATGTGGGGATCGGCAGGTTGAGGCGGGTTGCCATTTTCGGGGATGGATACCGAAGATGGAGGTGGATTGGCCGATGGGATCGCCATTCGGGAGTCTTGGGGAGGTAGTTGAGTGTATACCATCCCGTACCTTGGAGTGTTGAAATTAAGGGCGTGGTTGCCCGGGCCGCTAAGGGTTGTGTTTGGGAATTGGGGAAATGTTTCATTAGCCCCAAGTGGCAGACCAGCGGGTGGTAGGTTTGAGATGTCGGGATATCCGCTTGGGATGCCTGTCCTGGTTAAGCATGGGGATTTTTGGTTATGGTTGTGAGGCTCGTATAGAGGCAGAGGATTGAATCCTGGGGGGATATCGAGATGCATTGGGATCCGGGGGAGCAGGCACGTATGTGTGCTGTTGATACTGAGCTTGGGGCGCAGGGCCGGGAAATTGACTGTGCTGAGGCGGGCATGTCGGAGCTGCTTGACTGATGCCTGAGTGGAGCTTTGAGCGAGAGCTGCTTTGTGTTGCTGGGATCTCGTAGCTTGGCGGAGGTGGGACCTGATGATAGCTTTCAGGACCCAGGGGAGCTGGTATTTCTTCGTCTTCTATGAGAACAAAGGTCCCATCAGGTTGGGGAACAACAACGGTTCCACGAAGGTGCAGGGTGTCTACGATCCAGGCTTGCTGCTCCTCTTGGCGCTTCTTGAAAGTTTCGAAGGCTCGCAGCACCTCCTCCATTGCTTGAAGGTTTCTTAGTGGCGGGGTTCCGTTCCCTTCACTGTTGTCTATTGATCCCGCCATGGGGGAGTAGCGGACTGTGCGGACCGCTGAACCGGAAGGGCTGTCGGACCTTGTGACCTCGATACTGAAAAGGCGGCTCCCGGGTATTCTCAACCACTCTCGATTCGCTGGAGGGGGTGATGGGTAAGGTTTAGACATGGGAAGGCCTTTTGGATAAAAAGGGGGAAAGCTCACGTGACATGCGGTTTTCGCTTTTATTTATTTTTATTTTTTTGTTGTTTTAATTTACTTAAAACAGTGTTTTCTCAGAATCCTAGGTAGGTTGGAAAAGATTGCTCTTCTTTTTCGCCACTATGCTAGATCCTGGGTCAGTGGAGACCATCTGTGCGGTTATAAGCCCCTCGTTTTGCACCTATATTTCGACATCCCGGGGTGGACAGCCCCAGGCGAGGGTCCTATAGGGCAAGCGGTTTCCACCGGCCTAAAAGAAAAATCGAACCTAAGGGCCGAGCCTGTCATGTTCGTTTTAATGCATTAGCCATGTGAATAGTGAGTCGGGCCGGCACCTGAGTCAAGATCTGATCGAGAGTTCGGCATGACCTCTCTTTACCTTGCGCACCTGTGACGTTAGGCGTTGGCTGGGTCATATCGTCATGGCTGACGTATTAAAGGCTTGATGACGTGGTGTCATGTAAGCATGGATGTATATCCGGGACGGAACATCGTCTGGGTGTAGCTTCGGAAATCAAGATCAGGTCAAGATTTTAGCATGACCTTTCATCGCTTTGCTTGCGCAAGGGATCTTGAGTTCCGAGCTTTGACTCAGAAAATGGCCGGCATGGGATATGTATCCAGGCTGTATGACACGGACTGGGTAAAAACCAACCGAGTCTGGATAGAGTGTGACGCAAGCGTGCATGGTTGACACTGGCTAGGATGGGATGTTTGGAATGATCCCGTGCGCGTCCGAGAGGCGTAGGAAGGCCAAACGAACTGCAACTGAGACCACTCCGGGTTAAGGGTTGTAGTGTGCAGTGTATCCGAGGCAGTAGTGCGCGTAGCGTGCGGTGTACCGAGGCAGCAGTACGAGTAGCGTGCGGTGTACCGAGGCAGCAGTGCGAGTAGTGTGCGATCTCTAAAATTCTTTTTCTGAGTAAAACATAAGTTTTTGAAGAATTTTAAATGTATGTATACAGATGTATATTGATGCATTTTTTTTTGTATTTTTATTTTTTTTGTAAAATAAAAACGTAAAGCACATGCATACACACACAACAGTTAAAGAAAGGGGTAAAATGAAAGTTTGACCCCTCATCATCGTTTTAAAAATCTTTTATTTTTGTTTAAAAGTTTTTAAAACAAAACGTCCCCAGCGGAGTCGCCAACTGAAATTACCCGGATCTCAGAGGCAGCGCAATCGCGCCCCGGCATCTGGCATTTCTCTTGCGTTTTTCGCGTTGGTCGAGTGGAGGTGTCTCGCTGTGTTTTTGCTTGTAGAGTCGCCACGCCGTTTTGATTAAGCCCAAAACATTGAGAAAAGGCATCAGTTTAAAAAAGAATAAACTGTTTTTGTGTGATGAGATTTTTGAGTTCGGAGGTCAGGTTACTCCTCGGGAAGAGAATATTAGAATATTAGAGCTCACCCGAGTCGCCTCGTTAAAAAACGAGTCTTTCGGTACCCCTTCTTTCTTTAAATGTTGTGTGTGCGTGTGCGCTTTTTAAAAATGCATGCGTTATCGGATGTCTACGTTGTACACTACGTATTGAAATGTATTGAAATAGTAATGGAAGGAAGCCTACCAATGTTGGTTTGTGTCTGTCTTCCGCTGGAGAATAGTGTTTGAGGATGGAATAGTGTTCCGGGACGGACCGGGATTGCTTCGGGATGTGCCGGTTGTCTGCGGACAGAGCTTCGGCGTGCCTCGGGATTGTCAAGTGTGCACTCGAGCAGAGTTTCAGCGTGCGTTGGGATCGCAGGGATTGTTGGTTGGATTCGGGCAGAGGTTCGACATGCGTCGGGATCGTCGGTTGCGTTCGGGCAGAGTTCCGGCGTGCGTCCGAGTTGTCGGTTTGGATCGGAAAGGGCCGGGACGCCTCGGGAAAGACCAGGCAAGGCTTCGGAGTACCACGAGAGGCCTCAGAATACCTCGAGAGTGTCTCGGGGCAGCGCAGGAGCGTCTCGGGAACGCTCGAAAGGGCTTCGGAGCACCACAAGGGAGCTCGGAAGGCCCCGGAATGAACCGAAAGGGACCGGGAGTGCCTCAAAAGGACTTAGAAGGGGGAGCCAGAAGGCTTAGGGAGAGAGGAGAAGAGGGAGATGTGTGAAATGAGGGAGGAGGAGCCCTCTATTTATAGTTTTCAGATTTGTGCAAGAAGGTCTGTACGGACCTTTGTGCAAAACTAAAAATTTAGTTTTCCCAGATTTGAGGGAATAATGTGGACTTTAAGAGGATTCAGTAATTATGATGTCTGGTAGCAAAGAGGTCCGTACGGACCTTTTAGCATGCAAAGAGGTCCGTACGGACCTTCTATGCTTTTTCCATTTTTGCATAATTCCCAAAAAGTCCTTTTGTGTTTGTTTGTCCCAGAAAGGCCCCCCCTTGGTTTGGTTGGTGGTTTTTTGGGCCTTTGAGGGTTTTTTGAGGGTTTTGGGTGTTCGAGACTGCGTTTGAGTGAGTCTGCGATGTTTCCCGGGTGCTCAAAAGAGGGTCATCCAGATTGGGGTACTTACAGATCCACACGCGAACGAACCAAGAACGCTTCTTGTTGGATTGCTAGATGATCCTTCTGATTATTGAAACATTTTCAATAATCAATGGCAAAAACAATGGAATTGATTTTGGGACTTTTGATTCTTAATCAATAATCAAAGCCTAGAATTTCATAAACCTAGAATAATGATATGTGTGAGAGAGGTTTAATGGCTGTACAAGGCTTATATTTATATCACACATAAATCCCCTAACAATTAGGGTAAGAATCCTTGTTAAACCAAAACCTTACCAGCCAAGGAAAACGCGTACGGACATAAATTGAACGCTGGCACGAGTCGTGCTCAAGAGCACGAGTCATGCCAATGGCAAAGTATGTCGCACTACATGTCAAGCCATTGGCTAAATCTGTCGCACCACGAGCCAAGCCAGGAAAGTCACGTGTGCTGATCAAGGGAACGAGTCGTGACCAAGCCAAAACACTCGTTCCATGAGTAGTGACCAAAATTCAGTCGTGCTAATTTATGGTTCGAGTCGTGATTCCTGGAATGAGTCGTGCCTCTCTCATGGCCAAGTGTGTCGCACCACATGCCATGCCAGAATTCCAATTTTCAGCCAGAATCAAATTCGCTCTTTGTGTGTGACCAAATAGGAATTATATTATGTTGGTAGTAAGTCAAAACATGACCTCACAAGACATAAGTGGTTTCTAGCAAACCATTATATCCACCCAATTAATATAACATCAAAGCTTGATTCCTCGGTAGATCAAATGTCACAATCCCTTTGTCCACGATGTCCAATTGAACATGAGTCATGGTCTATGTCAACTCATTCCATTCAATGCTTTCTCGATTCCGAATATGTTGATAATCCAAATGCATTTGATCTCTATCAAATCACTTGAGTGTGGCCACACATTTCATCAACACTATTCATCGAGGGGCCCAAGCAAACATCTCTCTCAACGAGAGGGACAAATTCCATCTTCACTTATCATTCTTCCCTACAAGAATCCAATCGTGCCAACATAGCCCTTATTGCTATCCGATTAAAGATAGTGTTAGACTATATCAAACACAATGTTCATCATGTGGAAGACGATGATAATCTCAGGTTCAAAGGATTCAATGACACGACTATCATGAGATTTAATCATGACAACAGACCATGTCATAAATCTCATAAGTAGGTCATGTCCAATACTTTTTCTCTAACAAGTATCCATAAGTGTAATGTGCTTCTCTATGCATATAATCATCTCCATGATTATCTATTACTAACTTATACTAGTTGTTCACAACAACTAGGGACGCAGTTCAATATAATAAATATGTAAACATATAATGAACAAAATAAACATGCTCTATAATAAATGATAAAGATGATACATAACGGTTCAAGTTTAAACATAACTATAGCCTAGGGCACTACACCAATACCAAGCCTGCTGCTCGCCTTGGCGTTTTTCAAGAGCTCTGAAAGCTTGCCAAACCTCTTCAATTGTTGGGAAATTTCTCGGGGGTAGAATTCTGTTTCCCTCACTGTCATATGTCGACCATGCCCTGGGAGAGTGACGGACTGCTTTGACGACTGAATCGGAAAGGCTGTCGGACCTTGCGACTTCGACACTGAAGAGATGGCTCCCAGGAATTCTCAACCACTCTCGATTTGCTGGAGGGGGTGAAGGGTAAGGTTTAGACTAGGGAAGGCCTTTTTTGGATAAAGGGAAAGCTCATGCGACATGCAGTTTCTTCTTTATTTTTTTTATTTTTTGTTGTTTTAATTTACTTAAAACCTGTTTTCTCAGAATCCTAAATGGGTTGGAAAAGATTGCTCTTCTTTTTCGCAACTATTTCTAGATCCTGGGTCAGTGGAAACCATCACTACGGCTATAAGCCCCTCGTTTTGCACCTGTATTTTGACCTCCCATGGTGGACAGTCCAGGGCGAGGGTCCTATAGGGTAAGTGGTTTCAACCGGCTAAAAGAAAAAATGAACCTAAGGACCGAGCCTGTCATGTTCGTTTTAATGCGTCTGTCGTGTAAATAGTGAACAGAGCCAGTACTTAAAGTCTAGATCGGATCAAGAGTTCGGCATGAACTCTCTTTATTTTGCTTGCACAAGGGATCTATGACTTTAGGTTTTGGCTAGGTCATATTGTCATGGATGATGCATTAAAGGCTTGATAACATGGTGTCATGTGGGCATGGACGTATATCCGGTACGGAGCATTGTCTGGGTGTAGCTTTGAAAATCATGATCGGGTCAAGATTTTATCATGACCTTTCATCATCTTGCTTGCACAAGAGATCTTGATTTCTGGGCTTTAACTCAGATTATGGCCGACATGGGATATGTATCCAGGCTTTATGACACGTATTGGTAAAACCCAACCGAGTCTGGATAGAGTGTGATGCAAGAGTGCATGGTTGACACTGGCTAGGATGGGAAGTTTGGAATGATCCTGTACGCGCTCAAAAGGCATAGGAAATTGAACAGCATCTAAGACCATCCCGGGTTTAGGGTTGTAGTGTGCAGTGTACAGGATATGAGTGCGCATAGTGTGCGGTCACTAAAATTCTTTTTCTGAGTAAAACAAAAAGTTTTTGCAGAATGAATTTTAAATGTATGTACACAGATGTATTATGATGCATTTTTTTTGTATTTTTTGAATAAGCAAAAAAGTAAAGCACATGCACACACACACAACAGTTAAAGAAAGGGTAAAATGAAAGTTTGACCCTCATCATTGTTTTAAAAATCTTTTTTTTTTTGTTTAAAAGTTTTTAAAACAAAACTTCCCCAGCAGAGTCGCCAACTGAAATTACCCGATCCGTGGCCGGACGGTCATCTCGCGCTGTGCGGCCGTTGTAAGTACCCCAATCTGGATCACCCCCTTTCAAGCACCCGGGAAACACCGCAGACTCATCAACGCAGTCTCGGAGACCTCTCTCTCTCTCAAAACCCTCTCAAATCCCTCTCAAAACCCTCTCAAACCCCCAACCAAACCAAGGGAGGAGCCTTTCTGGGATAAAAAGGGATAAAAGGACCTTTTGGGAATTTTCAGGAAATCAGAAAAGCAATTAAGGTCCGTACGGACCTCTTTGTTTCAATGATTACTAAATCCCCTTAAAGTCCACAATATTCCCTCAAATCCCGGGGAAAATGATTACTTCCCTGCAGAGTTGGTCCGTACGGACCTCTTTGCATGCAAGATGGTCCGTACGGACCTTATTGCTCAGGGAACACCATCATTCCAGAATATTCTCCATCATTGCAGATTCCCTCAAATCGAGGAAATCCAAAATTCTGGATAACCAAGAAGGTCCGTACGGACCTCTTTGCAGTTTTCCTACACTATAAATAGAGGGCTCCCCCTCCCTCATTTTACACACCTCCCTCTTCTCTCTTCCTCCCTTAGCCTTCTGGCTCCCCTCTAAGTCCTCTCGAGGCACTCCCGGCCCCTTTCGGATCCTTCTGAGGCCTTCCGAGCTCCCTTGTGGTGCTCCGAAGCCTCCCCGAGCGCTCCCGAGACGCTCCCGCGCTGCCCCGAGGCACTCTCGAGGTACTCTGAGGCCCCTCGTGGTACTCCGAGGCCTTGCCTGGTCTTTCCACGGTGTCCCGGCTCTTTCCGAGTCAAACCGACGATCCCAAACCACGCCGAAACTCTGTCCGAGTGACTCCTGCCACCACAACGCACGCCGAACCTCTGCCCGAGTGATCCCGACGATCCCCACGCACGCCGAACCTCTGCCCGAGTGATCCCGACGATCCCCACGCACACCGAACCTCTGCCCGAACGCAGCCTACAACCTCAACTCACGCCGAAACTCTGTCCGCAGACAACCGGTCCCTCCCGAAGCAGCCCCGATCCGTACCGGAACGCTACTTCGACCTCAAACACTACTCCCCAGCGGAAGACAGACACGAACCAACATTGGTAAGGCTTCCTTCCTACACTATTTCAATACATTTCCATACATAGCATACAATGTAGACATCCGATACAGCATGCATTTTTAAAAGCACACACACACACACACAACATTTAAAGGATATTAGGGGTATCCGAAAGACTCGTTTTACGAGGCTACTCGGGTGAGCTCTAATATTCTAATATTCTCTTCCCGGGGAGTCATCTGACCTCCGAACTCAAAATCTCATCACACAAAAACGGTTTAAAATTATCTTTAAACTGATGCCCTTTTTCAATGTTTTGGGCTTAATAAAAACGGCGTGGCGACTCTACAAATGCGAAAACAAACGGCGAGACACCTCCAACGCGAAAGATGCCAGATGCCGGGGCCGCGAGGCCTGCTCGGATCCGGGCTATTTCAGTTGGCGACTCCGCTGGGGAATTTTGTTTTAAAAAAAACTTTTAAACAAAACAAAAGATTTTTAAAACGATGATGAGGGTCAAACTTTCATTTTACCCCTTCCTTTAACTGTTGTGTGTGTGTGCACGTGCTTCATTTTTTATTTTACAAAAAAAATAAAAATACAAAAAAAAATGCATCAATATACATCTGTGCATACATTTAAAATTCTTCAAAAACTTCTATTTTACTCAGAAAAAGAATTTTAGAGACCGCACACTACGCGCACTGCTGCCTCGGTTACACCGCACTCTACTCACACTGCTGCCTCGGTTACACCGCACACTACGCGCACTGCTGCCTCGGATACACTGCACACTACAACCCTTAACCCGGAGTGGTCTCAGTTGCAGTCCGTTAGGTCTTCCTAGGCCTCTTGGGCGCGCACGGGATCATTCCAAACATCCCATCCTAGCCAAGCGTCAACCCTGCACGTTTGAGTCTTGAGTCACACTCTGTCCAGACTCGGTTGGTTTTTACCCAGTCCGTGTCATACACTGGATACATATACCATGCCGGCCATTTTCTCGAGTCAAGGCTCGGAACTCAAGATCCCTTGCGCAAGCAAAGCGATGAAAGGTCATGCTAAAATCTTGACCCGATCTTGATTTCCGAAGCTACACCTGCACGATGTTCCGTCCCGGATATACATCCATGCTCACATGACACCATGTCATCACGCCTTGATACGTCGCCCATGACAATATGACCCACCAACGCCTAACGTCACAGATCCCTTGCGCAAGCAAGGTAAAAAGAGGTCATGCCGGACTCTTGACACGATCTTGACTCGGTGGCCGGCTCGGTTCACTATTCACATGGCTAACGCATCAAAACGAACATGACAAAGGCTCGGTCCTTAGGTTCGATTTTTCTTTTAGGCCGGTGGAAACCGCTTGCACTATAGGACCTCGCCCGGGCCATCCACCCCGGGATGTCGAAATACGTGTGCAAAACGAGGGGCTTATAGCCGCACGATGGTCTCCACCGACCCAGGATCTAGCATAGTTGCGAAAAAGAAGAGCAATCTTTTCCAACCTACCTAAGATTCTCGAGAAAACATGTTTTAAGTAAATTAAAACAACAAAAAAAAAAATCAAAAATAAAAGAAACGGAAACCGCATGCCACGTGAGCTTTCCCCTTCTATCCCGTTAGGCCATTCCCGTGTCTAAACCTTGCCCGTCACCCCTCCAAATAACCGAGAGTGGTTGAGAATACCTGGAAGCCGCCTTTTCGCATCGAGGTCACAGGTCCGATAGCCCTTCCAGTTCAACGGTCCGCACCGTCCAATACTCCCCATGACGGATCAACGAGATAACAGTGAGGGAAACGGAACCCCGCCTACTAAGGAATCTCCGTGACAATGGAGGAGGTGCTGCGAGCCTTCGAAACCATCCAGAAGCGCCAAGAGGAACAGCAAGCCTGGATCGTAGACACCTGCGTCTTCGAGAACAGTCGCAGCTTCCCAACCCGATGGAACCTTTGTTCTCATAGAAGACGAAGACATACCGGCTCCCCGGTTTCTCAAAGCTATCGCAGTGTCCCGCCTCCGCCAAGCTACGAGATCCCAAGCAACGCAAAGCAGCTCTCGCTCAAAGCTCCCCTTAGGCGTCGGGCCAAGCAACTCCGACATGCCTCGCCAAGACAGTCCGCTTCCCGGCCCGCACATCAAGCTCGGTACCAACAAAGCACACATACGGGCTCGCTTCCGCCAGATCCCAGTGCATCTCGGTATCCCTTAGGATTCAATCCTCTGCCTCTATATGAGCCTCACATCCATAATCAAAAGTCCCCATGCTTACCTGGGACAGGTATCCCGAGCGGATATCCCGACATCTCCAGCTTGCCACCTGCTAGTTCGCCAATTGGGGCTAACGAATCGTTTCCCAGTTCCCAAACACAACCCTTAGCGGACCTAGCAATCACGCCTCAACTTCAACACCCCAGGGGTATGGGTTGGTATACACTCAACTTCCTCCCCAAGACTCCCGAATGGCGATCCCATCGCCCAATCCACCTCCATCTTCGGTTTCCGTCCCCGAAAACGGTAACCCACCTCGCATGTACTCGATCCCCACATGGCCTCGGGCCGGATTGAACAAATGAAAGACATGCAAGGCAAGCTAGCTAGTTCTCGGAAGGACTCCCTCCTGCCTACTGATCCGAACAAAGTGGTCCCTCTCCCTCCAAAGTTCAGGATGCCGGAAATGGAAAAGTTTGACGGAACAGAATGCCCAAAAACCCACATCGACACCTACGTCCTGGGTATGAGAGCCAAAGGGGCAACCCCTCAACAGATGGCAGATCATTTTCAGCATTCCCTCAAATCCACAAAGACTAAGGTGGTTCCTCAATGTGAAGGCAGAAAACCGCTCCACGTGGGATCAGATCAGTGAAATCTTCCTGGAGAAGTACCGCGCCAATCTTGAATGGGAAACAAACCGCCATGACCTGCAAGCCACCGAACAAAAGGATGACGAACCAGTGGGCGAGTTCTACAAAAGATGGAACTGGAAGCTAAGCGAGATAATGGATCCACTTTCCAAAGAAGAGCAGATGGACATCTTCCATTCCTGCCTCAAGCCATCTTTGAGGACCTTGATCAGCCACCATTTCTATCCAGATCTCCGTGCCATGGTCAACGCCGGGACAAAGTTTGAAAAGACTCTGAGTCTTCAAAAGGCAACAGCAACCCCTGCCTCATCTTACCGCTATCGAACAAACCTGGCAACTTCAACTCCTGCCCCGACCAAAGGAAAGGAAGCAGCCGGAACAGTGCACTACATTCAGAACGGAGCTCAGGTAAATCGCGATCAAGCAGCCCCAAAGAATAACAACCTCCCTCGCTTCCCACAGTTCCAGCATTTAGATAACCTGGAAATGCCCTTGGGTCAAGTATTTGAAGCTTTGGTGAAACGAAATCTTCTCAAACCACTCGAGAATTTCCAACCGAAGACCCTCAAACCCAACATGGATATGAGCAAGCACTGCGCCTTCCACAACTACCCCGGCCACACCACCGACAATTGCTTCGTACTCAAGCAGGTGGTCCAGGGGCTCATTGAGGAGGGAAAATTGGAACGCCCCCGTGGTCCCAATACCATCGGAAATCCATTCCCACAGAACGACAGGGTAAACTCAATAGCCTTTGACGAAACTCCAAGCGAGAGCAGACCCCCTGCAATTTCCGAGACCGTCAGCATGTTGTCCCGCTACGACTGGGAGCGTGAAACCAGAGTCAAGAGATCTCGTGACCGGGAATTCCGACAAGAACGCCCAAGGGCAACTGTCTCCCTACGATCTTTGCCCCAGCCAAGGCATACAAATGGATGGATCGAACGTTCCCCAGAAGAGACTGAGTCCAACGGTAGCACGGGAAGCGGTTTAGCCTTCACAGACGATGACTTGCCAATATGTGAGAATCGGCATAACGAAGCCCTCCTCATCCTCATAAAAATAGAGATGTTCTTCCTCCCGAACGTCTTGATTGATAACGGCTCCGCAGTCAACATCATCGCTTTAAGCACACTGAAACGACTCCGCATCGACCGTTCTCTGATAAGGCCTTCACCTCGGGTAATCCGAGCTTACGATTCCACTGCACGACCAATCGTAGGAGTCATCAATTTGAGGATCCAATTCGACGTACAACTGGAGTCGGTAGAGTTCCAAGTCGTGGAAATCAAACCCACCTTCTCTGCTTTGTTGGGACGGCCTTGGATACATCAGATGAAAGCAGTATCATCTACTCTTCACCAATGCGTGAAATTCATCAATGCCAACGGAGCGATCAAAGTGATCCGCGGAAGCAGTGCAATGGCGAGTGCTTGGCCAGCAAGCTATGACCCAGAAGAAGGTCCCGACATGACCGAATACTCTTCTCCAGATGATTCTCCTACCCTGTCCCGCTACGAAGTGGATCCTTACATCCACGCTCTAAGCCGCGACGAGCTGGAAATTGAAGAACTCATGGGTCGATGACAACTACGACATATGCGACCGTGAAGAATGCTTCGAGAGAGGATCAAGAGATGGATGCCCTAATGGAGATTGATCGAGGAGTAGACCCTTACTTCGCCGAAAACCCTCTTGCAAACCGGCTCATCACCGATCCCCGAGTACAAGACAACCCTCTAGCCGACACTCTCGGATCTTACGGGGACAGCCATCACAGCCTAGTTCAATACAACATTCCAGTGTCCGACCTGGACGAACAATGGCGCAACCTCCTCCAAGGCTTAATCAGGGAAGGAGATATAGCATGTCCGCTCGAATCGACATTGTAAACGTGCGTCCAAGCAAAGATCCCAGATAAAGAAGCAGATTCTATGAAAGTGATCAACATCAGCAAGAATCCACTCCGAATCAGCGAATGCTTCGCCCTCCTAGAAGTAGCCCTCAGCGACTTCTATCATCAAAAACCCCCAAGGACTGGTGGCAACACTAATGGAGGGACATCATCAGGGGAGCAGCCAAAAACCTCCGCGATCTGGTTTGAAATCGAACCGCATGCAAGCTACTTTCCGGGACTCATGCCAAGGGAAGATTGGCCACCTGAACCAGCCCCACTCCCTCTAGAGCTACAGCCATCCGAGAGTAATGAAGCCTGGTCCAATCCCTCGTCGCCTATAGTCTAGCTTCGAGTCTTGTTGTCTGTGTATTCACATCTTTTGAGTCTTTTGACGGCTTTACGCCCGACGATTGTGAATCTTTGGTCAACAATGTACAGTCTTCACGCTTTCAATAAAAGGTCCGACCTTCCTAAAAAATCATTTCATTGCATCTTTAACAAATGATGATATTAACTAATCAAAACAAGTTAATAACAATTCATCTGGCAAACACATTAATTAAATAAATGCATCAAGCAAACATTTAAGCATGTTGTCAAACGAGAGAAAAACCGGGCCCAAGCTGCCGAGAAGGTTTTAATCACAACGATTTGCAAGATTGCTGAAGAGCCAAAGAGACGCAAGTCCGACGCCGTTTCCAGCACACACCAGATTTTCCAATACCTCAAGAGCGGGGAAGCCACCATCATGAACAAGGAAGACTCACACACAGAAGGGGTCAAAACCAAGAGCATCATGGCCCTAAAACGCCTCGCCTCTCACTTCGTCATCCTCGGGGACATGCTATACAAGAAATGCTACCATGGGCCACTCCTACGCTGCGTCAGCCAAGAAGAAGCAGACAAGTTCATGAACGAAGTCCACAACGGGGCTTGCGGTCCCCACATGAACGCCAGAGCCCTGATGCAAATCATTCTCAGGATGGGCTACTACTGGATCTCCATGGAGGCAGATTGCATCCACTTTGTCCGAAGCTGCGACAAGTGCCAACGGTTCTCCAACCTCAATCATCTACCACCCCACGATCTCTACTGCATGACTACACCTTGGCCCTTTGCCACTTGGGGAATTGACGTCATCGGGAAAATCGCTCCGCCAGGCAGCAACGGTCACGAGTTCATCTTAGTAGCCATCGACTACTTCACCAAATGGGTCGAAGCCAAGTCCTACAAGGTACTCACCTCCAAGAAGGTCGCGCATTTTCTCAAGGAAAACATCATCTGCCGATACGGCATCCCAAATGAGGTCATATCAGACAACGGCTCACACTTCGAAGGGGAATTCGACAGCACGGCTGAATTCAAGATCACACGTCACAAATCTTCTCCCTACCGGCCACAAACAAACGGCGCCGTGGAAGCAGCAAACAAAACCCTTGAACGGATCATCCGAAAAATGACCACCCGAGGACGAGATTGGCCCGAGAAGCTGCACCTTGCACTTTGGGGCTACCGCACATCAGTCAGAATGTAGCCACGGGAGAAACCCCATTTGCCCCGACGTACGGGATGGAAGCCAGCCCTTCCCATCGAGCTAGAAATTCCCTCACTCCGAGTGCTGCTGGAAAACGACGTCAACGAAGTCGAATGGCTCCGAAGCCGACATGACGAATTGGCTCTACTAGATGAGCGACGACTAAAGGCCATGTAACACGTCCGAGCCTATCAAAGCAGGATGGCTAGAGCCTTCGACAAGAAAGTCAAATCCCGAGACATCGTGAAAGGTGACCTTGTACTCAAAGAAAAGCCTCCCCCTCGAACCAACCCACTGGGAAAATGGGAACCCACATGGATCGGCCCTTTCGTGGTTCAAAAGATCTTCTCCGGAGGCGCCATGAAGCTAACAGGACCTAGACGGCAATCCCTTCATGAATCCAAATAACGGAAGCAAACTTCGCAGATACTTCGCCTAAAGAAGAACAACTTGTGCATCTCTTGGCACTCCATGTAGTGTCGAACTACGTGCAGACTGAGCCCTCTAGTCCGGGGAACGTAGGCAACCTTAATTGGTCCGGTCTAAAAATACACAAAAAAGTCAAAAGTTTGAATGTCAATCAAGACCTCCATCAAGCTACGCACTTTTCAAGAAACACGTCCCAGCAGTCACCTTGACCAAGTCAAACGACGGCGGCAACATCAAAGGACATCCGAGGGTCACTCAAAGATCAAACGACCGACTCATCGTTTCCCAAGCCAGGGGGCTTGTCTTCGCCCTCACGCGCTTCAAAAAAAAAAAGAGCTCGAGCAAGGGCTCACAAAAAAAATACAAAAAAGAGCTCGAGCAAGGGCTCACAAAAAAAAAAAACAAAAGAAGCTCAAGCGTAAGCCGCGAAATTGAGGTCAAGAGCCCAACGCCAACAAGCGGCAAGGAAGCTACGAAAAGACCGTCGTAACGACTTGTCGTGGGAGCATTCAACCTCTCGGCCAAGCACAAAGCCTCAGCAAAGGAGATTGCCGTCAGTGGCCTGCATCGTCTACCCGCATAAGGCAACGAAAAGTCCAAAGATGGACGCCGACAAAGTGCACAACAAAAGCAAAGGCAAACAAAAGATCTTGCGTCTCGACAAAGCTTTAAAAGTAAATCACAAATCACTAACGGTTACAACATTTCTTGATGAGTTCAAGCACGGTCTACTCTCAAGTTCACAACATGCTAAAAGACAAACTTAATACATTTAACTAATAATGTGTTTGCAATGCAATGAATGGATACCTAGGAGGTCATTCCGCGCCATCTGCGCTTGTCCCCTCGCCATTCTTTCCTTTCTTCCTCGTCCCCGGCGAGTCTTCTTTCGCTTCACGTGAACCAACTCTGCGTCTCTCGCCCGAGATCGGGGTCCTCCCCGTAGAGTCAAACAATCCAAGAGCTCTCGGGACTTCATTCCCCGTGCTCGGCTCGGATCTCCTCCCCGCGAGTCCCGTAAAAAGAGGACCTCTCCCGTCGTCCGGCCAACCCTAGTCTCGTAGTCAAACAAAGCGTCTCCCGTCACATCCAAAGGGTCGACTGTGCTTCGGCACTCCTAAGGCAATAGCTACTACGGCAACCGGGTCCTGCATCGCTACACGCCTGCTCTCCAAGACCACTTGGGATCGCCTAACACGCCGCCATACGGGCCAGATACTGAGTCGTCAACACAACGCTCCCCCGACGTCTAAGGAGTACCACAGGAGGGAAAGCGGAATACTTCCATACCCTCAGAAAATACAAGAAGGCACCTGAAGCTGCCATACAAAGAGGAACTACCTCCGCAGTAGTGTAAGTGCTCCAATTTGAGCTTGTTAGAATTTTCGTTAGAAAATTAACGAAAGTTATAACATTTCTAACAATTCCTAACAATCCTAACTTTTCTAACAAAGTGAGGGTAAAATGGGCATTGTTATTTAAGGTTAAACCTTAAAAAGAATCTTAAAAAAGAAAAACAAAAGAATAAAACCACAAATAGAAATGCTGGAAACATAATCTGGCTGGTCAATTTGAATTTTGAGAAAGATTATTCCTTGTGTCCAAAGCCTCGAAGCAAAGAATTAATGAACAAAGGCACGCGATCCGATCCATCCGCGCGGACATGTTTGCATTTTCAGGAGGGCTATAAATTGAGCCCTCCAGTCACAAAAATAAGAAGGAAGAACACATTTTGCACCGAACCTCTGGCGAAATATAGAGAGAAAACAGTGAGAATTCACAAGAATTGTCACCTTTTTCTCTCCAATCTTTCCCAACTCATACTCATCCACTCACTCTCATATTAAAGCCCTAAACACTCATACACTCAAGCCAAACACTCAAGAACACAAGGAAGATTGGTAAACCCTCCTCTTCCTAACCCTAAATCTCAACCATGCATGCATCTTCAAACTACAAAATGTAGTTCTTTCATCTTCTTTCTTTAGATCTAAGAAGATCACCATGGAAGACCATCTCCATGGATGATCTTCTACAAAGATCAACATTATTTTCAAAGCTTTTCTTGCTTACTTGCAAAAATGCACTTTCAAAACCCTAAAAAACCATTTTCAAGCACTAAATCTTGATTTCAAAGGATAAAATTCCCCTTCCCAAGCAAATGAAATGCTTAGTCCTAATGTACCCCAAGGATGGTTTGGTATAGTTGATTCACCACTAAAATGTCTAGTGATCACTAACCAAAACCTAGGAAATGGGGACAAGCATGGATGCAAAACCCCCCTTAAAATCATATTTTCTTTCTTGAGAAGTTGCTGTCCAGTAGCAATTTTCTCAGACCTCAGTCCATGGTATTAATTTTTGGACACAGATGAACTTGGAATTTGGTGTTGACTACAAAATACTTTTTGTAGCCAACATCCAGAGCTTTCCAGACATATTTTTATTTTATTTTTTGGGTGAGTAAAACTCCTCTTTTCAAATTTTCTTTCAGAGGCTAGTTCATCAGCTTCTGGGAATC
Organism: Adenophora triphylla var. japonica; assembly: GCA_022495995.1. Lineage (NCBI taxonomy): Eukaryota > Viridiplantae > Streptophyta > Magnoliopsida > Asterales > Campanulaceae > Adenophora > Adenophora triphylla. The sequence continues at coordinate 12,095 of JAFEMH010004302.1, read as the reverse complement.
CAGATCTCATATCTGAGGTTTCCAGAAGGTTTTGACCCCTCAAATCTTCTCCAAAATGGAAAATTCCTTCACACAAACTTTATTTAAGGTGTCTAGAACAACTTTCATTCTCTGAGTTTATCCAGATTATGAAGTTTTAAGACCCTTGAATCCCTTTTAAAATCAAAGGTCCACTGCCTTTTTCATTCTGGCAGAAATGGCTCTCAACTTCAAAAGGTCTTTTGAGTACCAAATCTCAATCCAAAAATCTTCCAAAAAATCATGGGATCAGTTTAAAGTCTTAAAAAGATATCCCAATTTTTACTTTTCTGATTTTCAACTTATTTTGGCCAAAACACACACATACACACACACACACAAATGATTTTCAGCTTGGAAGACTCGTTTTACGAGGCGCGTCGGGTGCACACTAACGTCCTTCCCGACGCGTAACATGACCTCCGAACCTAACTCTCTGATCTCGGGCTTTTTTCAAAGTTTTGGCCTTCAAAATTAAAATGGCGTGGTGACTCCGTTTTTTCCGGTTTTATTTGGTTTTTCAAAGAAACGCAAAAACCGAATTTTTCTCGCGAAATGGCAACACATCATCACAAAGTGGCGACTCGCTGGGACTAAGCTTTTTAATAAAAATGGTATTCGGTATATTGGTGGAAACCACTAAATTTCCCGTTATCGCCTCCTAACACGAGTCGGGGATAAATTGTGGTCTAACAATCCCACGTACCGGTATCACCGTTTTCAAAAAAAAAAGCTTTTGAGGGTCAAGCTTCTGTCCCGGCTTTGAAAATTATTTTTGTGTGTGTGTTGATTTTTGTACAGCTTTTCATGTTGTTTTGGCCGCCTCGGAGAAATTCAAAATTTTGACTGGCCGGAATAATGTCCCTAACTGTCGGAATTTTCGTGCTTATATGCTCATTAAAACTTTCAAAAAAAAATTCAAAAAAAAAAAGGATTTTCAAAAAAAAAGAAAATTTCCAAAAAAATCATGCATCATATTTTTTAAGACACATAAAAAATTTCTATTTTACTCGTAAAAAGAATATAGATCGCTTGCACACTACGCGCACGTGACCGTACACCGCACACTACGTCCTTAACCCGGGAAATCCTTGTCGCGGTCCGTTTGGTCTTATTACGCCTCTCGGATGAGCACAGGACTACCCAAACATCCCATGGAGCCTCGTGTCGACCATGCACTTGTCCGTGACACACTTTGTCCGAGACCCGCTGGTTTTTAGTCTGGTCCGTGTCATGCCCCGTCCGTGTATAGACCTTTCCTTTCAAGCCTTTGTCGGCATACCGACTCAATATCTTTCGGGACCCTTATCGCCGAAGTTCGCCGGTTTTTCCGCCGCAGACTTTGACCAAGATATTGACCGGCGCCTTGACTTCGGCTCGATCGGCACAAATTATACACTGACTCCCAAAGATTGACACCGAGTCATCAAGGATTAATGACTATTCCATGCCTAATTACGGCTTAACCGACGACAAGTCAAGATCAATCGTGGACGCTTATCACCCAAATCATGCCGACTTTTTGTCGAGCCCTCGGACATGATCTTGACTTTCGACGTCGCCTTTGTCCGTAATTTACATCGAATGCTCGTTAAGACTCGATTACCCGCAGCACTTTTAGGATCGTTTTTCTTTTCGGTCGGTGGGACCCGCTTGCCCTATAGGACCCTCGCCCGGGCCGTCCCACCCCGGGAGGTCGAAATACAGGTGGAATACGAGGGGCTTATAGACGTAGTGACGGGGCCCACCGATCCAGAATCGAGTAGTTTGCGAAAAAGAAGAGCAATCTTTTCCAACCGATTAGGTTAATAAAACATGTTTTAAGTAAACGTGAACAAATAACTGCATGTTGCATGAGCCAAAAGCCCAAACACCTACCCTCCTTCCATTCCTGCACATATGAACCTTCGTGTCCTTTCCCCGCAGCCTCCGCACAAAGCTTGGTTTCGGCACCGGGTCACCGTTTGATCCGGTTGGGAAGAGTCAAGCGCGTCATCGCCTTCACCGTTTGCTCCGACTCCGGGTTTCAGAATGTCTCGCATCGCCCGGTAATGATGGGGATAACGTTGCTCCGTCCTCCAAAATCCCTCGACAGACTCGCATTGGATCCGGTTGGTGGAACAAATGAGACTTCGACATGAGGCTCAAATTGATAACCTACTGGGGGTATTCGCAAGTCATGGTTTGACTATCGTCTCAATTCCGATGGCACTTTTACCGCAAAGACAGAAGAGGGTTCTCCTCCTCTTCTTAACACTCCCGGATACATCAAAAATGCTACCCCAAGATTCCTATGTTTCCACCGCCGGACTCCCGCCCGCCGACTTACAGGCAACCGGCCCCCAAACAGCTAGGGGACGAAAGAGTTCGGTATACCGTCGCTTGTCCCCTCTCAAAGTGATGATCTCACAAATATCAGCACTGAGTGATGAAAATCGTGAACAGCTTGAAGGAATATGGTCACCATCAAAGTCCCGGAAGAACGCTGCAATGCATGCAGCCCGGATTGAAGAGGCCACACGCCACTTCGGGACCTTAACAATATCCCAACCGACCGGGCTACCTTGAAAGACAAACATGTGCCCGTTCCCCGGGACCTCAATGTCTCTCATTATCCGACAGAGCCCAATCACTCGCTACCAGATGAGTCCAGCAGCCAGATCCCCTGACCAGCCCACTCAAAGTCATTCCAAAGACCGCTCAACCCGAGGTCCCAAATCCGCCACCACCGTAGAGCACATTTGGTGGGATATTTGTGGACTGTCCCGATTGCCTTGAAAAGGGACTATCGGATTTGGATACACGAGGACCGTCCTCCTAAGAAAAAGAAAATTTCCTCCCAAGAAAAATTGAAGGAGAGATTCGAGGCCGGTGATAACAAGGTGAACGCCTGAGAGCCATCTCGGAGGATTTGATTATTATGTACTCTACTCCGGCCGCCTTCCTCAAAGCAAAAAGGGGTGAAAGAACGTAAAAGCCTTGCCAACGATGTAATTGAGACCTTCGGATACCGCAGTACCTGCAGTAACGTAAGTCCAACCCCTCGGGGTCGCCCAAGGTTCGCTTTGTCCAGCTCCCGAATATACACCGATGAAGAAAACCGACGCCGCCTGGCGCTCCCACTCAATCAACATGTTGACTAGAGATGGCAACCGCCACAAAAGGCATCAAGTATAACCCGGGGGCTTCGGCAAAGACTCTGCCTCGCAAGAAAAAGGCACGAAGTGACTGGCTTGATGACTCTCCGTCCCGAGACAAGGACCAAATCTATGATCCTCACCTATATGGGAGTATGATCACCTTCTGCGATGAAGATTTGCCAAGAGATGTCTCCCAACACAATGAAGCTTTGTACATCACTATTCGGCTCAACACCATGTCACTCCCTGGGGTATTAGTGGACAATGGATCATCGGTAAATGTCCTTCCCTCAAAGCATGATGAGGGCCCTCCGCATAAATGAAAGGCGCGTGATCCCATCTACCCGGACCGTCAAAGCCTACGACGGTTCGTCTCGTCCCATTCTGGGGACGGTGACTCGGAACTCGGTACGAAACCCAAATGGTGCCCGCAAAGTTCCATGTAATGGATATCTCCTCCGAGTTCACAGCCCTACTAAGGCGCCCTTGGTTGCATCACATGAAAGCCATAGCCTCCACTCTCCACCAATGCGTCAAATTCATCAACCGGCAGGAGACCTTGAAGTCATAAGGGGTGACAGCTTCTCATAGGGAACGAAGCCGAAACAATAGCCAAGAACACCCACAGCCAAACACCGGGCTACATCCTTCAAGAGGCAAGTCTCGCCAAAGCATCCTTTGGAATCTAGCGATGCCAACTATGTCGACACACTCAAGCAAGCGTACTCCGAAGAAGTTCGATTCATCAAATTTAATTGCTATTTCCAACACTTGGAGTCGTATCGGAAGGAAACGCTAAACGCCGCCATGATATGCACACAAGTCCCCGGTCCTCAATCACGCATTTGTCCGCATTCTCGCAAACCCATTCTTTGGCCTCGCCGGCGAGGAGATTTTCATGATAAAAGTCAGCAAACACCGACAGACTCGGCTCGAATCTATGAACGTCGTGTGGGACGTCCTCCTTGCCGAACTACCCGCCAAGCCTTTCCGCTCGAGTATGGGACATGAAATTTTTCTAGCAGCTTACCGAGACGCAATGCGTCCTTACATCCTGGATTGAGCGGTCGGATTGTGACGAAACGGAAGTCCCTGCACTGAGGAAGATCCCTACATCCACATGCTCGCCTTTCGGATGCCAAACACGGTTGATTCTGGTTCGACAAAGAGATGATAGCAACGACCGAAGAGGAGCACAGAGACCATGCCTTTCCCGAGTTGTGAAGCCACCAACAGCCGATGCGCGCTAAAGAATTGGGAAACTCTCTCAGCCCGTCCGCGACCAAAGAGGAAATGATCACCAAGCTTGGATTGGTCCCCCGTCCTTTCGTGTCAACCTTTGTAAAGTCCTCCGGAGTCTCTCATTGTTGAGTTCGAGTCTCTCGAGTCGTCCGAGGCCTCACGCCCCGAAGACTACGAGTCTGTAGCCAACGTTGTATTCCCTTCGTCTTCAATGAAATGATGAACCTTTCGAGTATCCCTTAATTGCCACTTTAACTAATGATGAATTAACTAATAATCTAAAAACAGCTTAATAACGATTCACTAGATGAAGAGGCGGACACATTAAATGAACAATATATCAAAGAAATCTTTAAGCAGTGTTGTCAGGAAAGAGGAAAATCGAGCCCAAGCCGCCGAAGAGATTTTGACAAGTGTGAATTTGGGAACTGCGGAAGAGCCTAAAGAGACGCAGATTGGTAGTTTCTTCGAAGGGACGAAAGGGTTGCCCTAATCGAGCCGCTAAAAGAATTCGTGGATGTGTTCGCATGGTCCTATAAAGATATGCCAGTGCCTCGATCCTTCCATAGTTGAGCACCGAATACCGCTCGACCCGAAGTCAAGCCGCAAAGCGTAAGCTAAGAAGAATTAAGCCCGAATGGTCCTTACAAGTGAAAGAGGAAATAGAAAAAGATGCTCGTATGTGGTTCATCGTGGTCATTGAATACCCAACATGGGCATCCAACATAGCCGACGGTGACCAAGGCCAACGGAAAGATCCGATCTTTGCGTAGACTTCGAGACTTGAACAAATCTACCCAAAAGACGATTTCCCCGCCAAACATCGACATTTTGGTAGATTCCACGGCCAACCACGAAGTCAAATCTTTCGTCGATGGTTTTGCCGGCTACAACCAAATCAAAATGGCAGAAGAAGATCAAGCCAAAACAGCCTTCACAACCCCTTGGGGCACATATCGCTACACGGTCATGCCATTCGGACTAAAGAATGCCGGGGCTACGTACTGCAGGGCGCTACAGCTGTTCCATGACATGATCCACAAAGAAATTGAGGTCTATGTGGACGACATGATAATACATTCCAGAGGATCGATGGCCAAAGACTTTGTTGATTTGAGAAAATTCTTCGGCCGCCTCCGAGACCACAGCATGAGATCGAATCCAGCCTAAGTGCACCTTCGGTGTAAGACGAGGCAAGGTACTAGGATATATGGTGACGTAACGGGGAATCGAAGTAGATCCCCGTAAAATCAAGGCGATAGTTGAAATGAAGCCACCACGGACACCGACAGAAGTGAAATCCTTCATGGGAAGACCGCAATACATAAGCCGCTTTGTAAATCACCGACCTCGATCCGCGAGCCAATCTTCAAGTTGATGAAAAAGAATGCCTACACGTAATGGACCCCGAATGTCGCCTTGCCTTTGAACGTATTAAGGCATACCTTGTGCAGATCCCCTCCGATTCTCTCGCCCACCACATCGGCAAAAGCCACTCTTGCTATATCTAACCTGTCACGGATACAAAGAATTGGGGCTATGCTAGCTCAAGAGAAAAAAGATTCCAAAGTCGAAAACGCCATCTATTTCGTAGCGTAAAAGCTCCAAGGAAGCGAACTCAATTACTCCGTCTTGCGAGAAGACTTGCACTTGCAGGTTTGGTCTCGGGTAGTGGGAAAGTTGAAACACTACATGCGCCTCACCCGATACATCTTGTTTCAAGGATAGACCCCATCAAATATCTGTTCGACAAGCCTTCCATCTCCATGAGATTGGCAAAATGGTCGTTCTTTTTGGCCGAATACGACATCGCTTATGTTTCAAGGAAATCCGTAAAAGGACGCATAATGGCGTAACATCTCGGCCGATTTCCCAAGTGATGAGTCCCGAGGACCCGAACCTCAATTTCCCGATGATGGAATCTTCGCTCTAGAAGGAGAAAATCGCGGCAACTCTTCTTCGATCAGGGCGTCAAACAAAAGGGGGAACGGGATAGGAATGCTTCGGTCGATCCTACCGACGAACACACCCCCATAGCAAGCAAGGCCGAACTTCGAAGTCACCAACAACGCCAGCCGAATATGGAAGCTTGCATAGCCGGGTTGGAAGCCGCCCTTGAAAGAAATATCAAGGAATTGGAGGTGTACGGTGACTCGCCCTCATCATCAATCAAGTCTCTAACAAAATGGAAGACCGTGGATCCGGGTTTGCAGAAGTATCATGCTTACATGGAAGAGTTAGTAACTCAATTCAAAGAAATCAGCCTTTCATTACCTCGCCAAGAGACCGAAACAGTTCGCAGATGCTCGGCTACACTAGCCTCTCTTGTCGAGATACCCGAAGGAAAGTCTCGTTAAAACCATTCGTAGTCTGGGAGAAGAGAAAACCCCGCCTATTGCTTCGAAATTGAAGCGGAAGCCGAATCGATCAATGATCCCCGGTACACTCGCATTTACCAAGCACTCAAGGATGGCGAGGCCTCTTTCAAAAACGAAGATGGGAATATAAAGAAGGAATCAAAGCAAAAAGTCTCTCACTCAAGCGGCTCGCCTCCCATTATGTTCTTTTGGGAAACATGTTATACAAAAACGTTATCAAGGCCCCCTCCCCGCGATGTATCAAAAACAAGAGGCTACCGAACTCATGAAAGAAATACATGGTGGTACTGCGGCCCTCACGCATGAATGCTCGAGCTCGATGCAAATCATACCGAGAATGGGGTATTTTTGGATCACCATGGAGGCCGACCGCATCCAGCTTTGTCAAAAGCTGCGACAAATGTCGCCGATACTCAAATCTTAATCACTTGCCTCCTCACGAAGTTATACTGCATGACAACCCCTTGGCCTTTCGTCACTTGGGGAATTGATGTCATAGGCAAAATCACACCATCAGGCAAGAACGGCCACGAAGTTCGTCCCGGTAGCCGTGGATTATTTCACTCAAGTGGGTTGAAGCTAAGTCCTACAAAATCCTCAATTCAAAGAAAGTTGCCCTCTTCATCAAAGAAAACATCATGTGCAGATACGGGTTGCCGGCCGAAATCATCTCGTATAATGGATCCCACTTCGAAGGGGAATGTGAAAACCGCCGGCGGAATTCCGAATAACCCGTCACAAGTCATCACCCTACAGTGCCCCAAAACCAACGGAGCCGTCGAGCAAAGAAACAAGACTCGGAAAATATCATCCGGAAAATGGCCGTCCAAGGCAAAGAGATTGGCCCGAGAAGTTACACCTGGCACTCTGGGGCTACGTAGACATCAGGGTCCAGAACGGCAATGGGAAACACCTTTTGCCCTCACATACGGAATGGAAGCCGTACTCCCAATCGAGCCGGAAATCCCTCGCTCCGTATACCGTTGGAAAGCCGTATCAACGAGGTCGAATGGCTCCGCAGTCGCCATGACGAATTGGCCCTACTAGACGAACGCCGATTGAAGGCCATGGAACACATCCGGGCCTACCAAGGAAGAATGGCCGGAGAGCCTTCGACAAGAAAGTAAAGCATCGGGAGATCCGAGAAGGTGATCTCGTTCTAAAAGAAAAGCCCCCACCCGTATCAACCTCTCTCGGCAAATGGGAGCCTATATGTGGTCGGGCCATATGTCGCCCGTAAGATCTTCTCCGGAGGAGCCATGCAACTCGCAGACCTCGACGGGAATCCCTTTCAGTACACCCAAAGGAATGGTGACAAGCCGCGCAGATACTACGCGTGAAAAAAAAACAAAAAAAAAACAAAAAAAACAAAAACAAAAAAAAAAAAACAACAAAAAAAAAAGAGTGCTAAAAAGAGTAATACCCAACTAGGTTAGAAACCCGAAAAGGGCAAATTTCTAGGTAAAAACAGGGTTGCACAAAAAAAAAAAAAAAAAAAAAAAAAAAAAAACAAAAAAAACAACAACAAAAAAAAAAAACAACAAAAAAAAAAGAGTGCTAAAAAGAGTAATACCCAACTAGGTTAGAAACCCGAAAAGGGCAGCACCTAGGTAAAAATGTGGTTGCAAAAAAAAAAACAAAAAAAAAAAAAAAACAAAAAAGTTCACCAGGTTGAACTACGAAGACCCGAGCTCCTCAAATGAGGGGAACGTAGGCGAAACGGTTCGGTCTAAAAACACAAATAAAAACCACACTTTGGCATCAATACAATTGATCGAGACCATGAAAGCGTCTCGAAAAACTCTAAAGCAATTCAAATATTCATTACAAGTTAAAAGCTCTTTGATGAGTCTAAGCCCGATTCATTCCTACAAGCTGCAACCTCGCTAAAAGAAAACTAAGATACATAATCAAACTAATGTGTCCGTCATGGCAAGAAAGGGATACTGGAAACCTCGCAGTCACTCCAAGCCACTCGCACCGGCTTCTCTCCCTTCTTCTTCCCCTCCGAGTCTTTCTCTTCGAACCGGAAAATGTCGGTATTCCTCCTACCAAGCTCGTATAGGAACAGGTCTATCAAACCGGCCTCCGTCCAGTGGCCTTAGTAGCCCTAGCGCCATCCCTCATCTCCTCCGTAACCTAGCACGGTAACATAGGAGCCCTCCTCTCCTGTCTTGACGTAAGCCTCGTAATCGGCCGCGCCGTCTCCGCTCCCGTCATGAGGATTGGCCCTCGCCTCGGCCCTCCTCCTCTCGTAAACCAGTCCTCCGCACTCCACAATGGGCCTCACGCCGTCCGAAAATAGCCACCCGAGTCTCTCCTGCATGCCCTCGTACCAATCCAGGTACCAAGTGGTCAAGAACACCGGTCTCGGACGCCTGAGAATAACCCGAGAAGGAAAGGCGTCATACCTCCATACTCGGGAAAGAAATGGAAACACCGAGGGATCGTCCATGGAAACAGGAGCCACCACCCTGGTGGCTACATCATCAAAGCCCTCCAAAGGAACCTGCTCCAAGCCAAACTGCCAAGAGACCAGAGCGGAATGTAGAAACCGGACCGAGAAAGCCCGAAGCATAACCACATGGGACCCGTCCCCGAAGCACTCTGCGAGTCTCCACCCGCCAATGAGGCACCAACCATCGATATCTTCACCTGGCGACCCGCCATCCAACGCTCCCACGAGCCCTGATCATCAAAATCTACATCAACACCTCTCCTGGCAAAAGTCCAAGGCCCGATCATATCGAGGTTTCCCGAAGAACCCCCAAACGCTCCATCGCCCACAGTGGTCAAGAGAAACGGGCTGCCCCCGTGCATGTACCGCCGTCCGGTAGCTAACTCGTCGAGAGCATGAAAAGTCTCCCCAAGAATCAAAGGAACGACATCTCTGCCTGTGCGACAAGTGAACGACAACATCCAAGAGACCGATGGCGTATCCCAAAGGAATAGACCATGAACAAAGGTGCCAAACATACAAAGTGCAAAGGCATCCCAATAGGCATCATCCACCAAGCCTAGGCCCCAAATCTGCCGGGAAGACCGGAAATATCGAGATGATCGGGACCGCGGATCATACCTTGCGCTTCCTCCGGGAAAGATGAAGGAGGACGCACACCGTCAACAAAAGAAGCTCCTCCGGCAAAGGGAACCGCCACCTCTTCCACCTCCGGACCTCCAAGCAAGGCCCGAAATTCTTCTGATACGGAACAATCTCGTTGAAGGAAAGGCAAAAGACATGCCTTCTAGTATCCCAAAACGAAGAAGAAGCTCTTAAGAGGTCATAATCCGGAACCAATTCTTTGAGAGACCACAAGCACCTCACCTTGTACCGTTCTTCAAAGAAAGACCTTCTCTCATGCATAATTTCCCGGGACCAATCCTTGAACTTGTTGAAAAATGACATTTGGGATTCTTGGGATAACTTTGAGGGAGCTTTTCTAAGGTTTTCCATGGTTTTTTCTCTCTTCCTCCCCGAAAATGGCCGTTTGACTGGAGGTTGAAGAAAATATTTGAATTTGAAATAAAGCAAAGCTGCATTTTAAAGCAAAATCAAAGGACAGTGTCGACGCATCCCTCCGCGCGGATGACATGTCTGCTTTCTATCAAAAATCTGCAACAGCTCTAGCCGCTACACCAAAAGAGGAATATTCTGTCCCGGTTGCTCGAAACCAGTGCAAAAAAAAACCTCCCCAAACCAGTCCAAACACTAACACCCTTGCAAAAAAAAAAAACAAGGCTCATGCAACATTGCATTCACACTGCATTGCATTCATAAAATAAAATCCTAAATAATTACATTCCAAAAAAAAAAAAAGCATAAATACAATCCTAAATTATTACAAAAAATGTGCATAGAATCCGTACAAATCTAAATATAAAAAAAAAAAGAAATCAATCAGAATCCCCAGCCGGATGTCTCCCCGGCCCTCTTGCGGCTCGGCCCGCCTCGTCAGAGCCCCGAAAGTCTCGGGCTCGAATCATCCTCATCTCCGCAAAGAGGCTCGTCAGACCAACCGGCACACTCCGATAGGGTAAAGCCGAGATCCCCGAAGAAATCGAATCCGAAGGTGAAGGCGTCCGACTCCCTAACACGTACGGAAGACGACCCACCATGCCGCCAAACGTGTCCCGCCCGTACGGATCCCCAAGAATGACGTGATCCGAAGCGCCGCAAGGCGCGTGATCAATGAGAGGAGAAAGAGGGAGTCTCGAAGAAGTCTCCGAGGGAATAGGAGAAGCCTCCCGTCCGACAAAGTGCGCCGCCGTGGTCTCTCGCCTCTAGCCTGAGGTGCCCCGCAAGCAACCATCCTCCGTATGAATCTCTTAGCCCCGATCACTTGCTTCGTCGCCTTCTCGACGACCACCTCCGAAAACCTCACAAAAGCAAAAGCGTCAAAAAAAAAAAAAGAGGTGATGCTAAAGATGATGAAACAAAAGAAAGAAAAGAAGGGGAAAAGGTGAAACCATACCTTCATACCCTGACGAGGCCGGAAAGCTCGTGGAAGTCGCCGGCCGAGGGATCTCGCACCCTCAATCGGACTCCCATCTGGATATAGGAAAAATCCGTCCGAGGGTACCGCGGGATCCCAAGCCCCTCCCTATCCAAAACTCCGAGGCATCCTCGGCCTCCTCAAGACGAACGTCGCATACGGCTCAATCACCACGAAGTCCGAGAAGTGCCGGCCGGCCGGTAATCATCCCAGTCACTTCTGGACCGATCGCTCCTGTGCATCATATCCAGCGGGAGGCTCCACCGGTGTCAACAATACGGCGAATTCACGCCATGTCGGCGCGTCACCCTCTCTCCCATAGTAGACGTCGCAAGTCGAGGCCCTCAAAATCCTCCGCCGCACTGTCCAGATCTCGCGCCCTTCAATGCGCTACCTCAAAGCGATCCTGTGGAAGAATATCATCCCCTCATCTGTCTCGGCCTCCGTCAAAGGAAGGCAATCCGCGTACCCGAGAGTCGTACGCCCCGGAGCTTATCTTTTCCTGGCATGCTTGGGACTAAGATCGCATGGCCGGATACGCCCGACGTACGCCAGCCGCCTCCACACCGTGACGTGGAAAAACTCCATCGCCCATACCGCGAAAGGCAAAGATCGAATCAATCCAAGTGCAAAAAAAAAGTGCGTGCTCAAAGGAAAGAGGGAAAGCAAAAAGAGAGCTTATACCTCCAGAGCAAACTCGAAGCAAGACATATGGAGCTCACAGCCTTCCCGTATCTATCAAGAGCGAAGTACAACTCTACCGGCTGAGCCCGGCCTCCCCCCAGGAAATATCTCCAACCGTCTCCATGTCCTCCAAGGACCTC
>JAFEMH010004301.1:0-217011 GCA_022495995.1 Adenophora triphylla var. japonica | reverse complement strand
AGGTGATGAAAACAACAACACCTTTGAAAGGGTACATGTTTTTCACTGTATATCTTAGAAATGTAAATTGCAATAGAGGTCACAATGACAACAGATTAAGGCTGAGAGGGGAGATAGCTACAGAAGAATTTTCTGTGTCTCTAAAGAATAGCATCTACTGATTTGGTTGACTTGGGCTTTGTACAAGAAAGACTTGGTCAAATCCATAGGAAATACACATCTCATTTCCAAGCATGTTACTACTTAAAGAGTCCACTTTTTCATATTTAAAAGTGAAAATGAGATTAAACCAAATCAAAATTGATAAATCCAAAGACAAAATATGGGAACCAAAATCTTTAAAACAAAACTTAAATAATCAAGTTTACAGGTACAAAATTTCATTCATTAAAAACAACATACTCAAAAGCTGACTATTTCGACATTGTGGAAAGAAATATATTTGAAAAAATGGACATTAGTTAGGAATAAAGCAAAAGAACATGATTCACCTTTTGAAGCTTAATTTGTGATCGGCGCCGGATAAATTAAAACCCTAATATATGAAAAATGAAAAGACACTGAAAGATCATCTGGGGCTCAACAATATCCTCTTCAGAAGGAATGCAGCTCTTCAGCTAGATCAGTAATCGCAACAATTCTCTCTCTCTGAGTGGCTGGTAGTGCCGAATGTATTTCCCTTCTGGGACTCTACCCACCTATCAGCTAAACCATCACCTTGAAGCATACTGACAACTTCTGACATCTTAGGGCGGTCCATTGAAGAAGCTTGTGTACAGAGCAGAGCCACCTTGTGTTAGCTGCTCCACCTCTTCATATACGTATTTACCAATTAGACTAACATCAATAAGTGTTTCCAACTTCTTTTCTATTAAAAATTGCTTTACCTGAAGTTACAAACACATTAGTCAGTACCTCAGAAGAGCTGGAAATAGTTATGCCACAGTGAGTGAGATGAGGTCTATTCAAGTGCCATATTAACAAAGGTACACAACCATAATACAATCTCTTCCGTCCCAAAATGAATGTTCATTTTTTAGAAAATTTTGTCCCAAAATGAATGACCATTTCTCTAAATAACTTTAGCTCTTTAAATGTCTTCTATTTACCAAATCTTTTCTTAGCATTTCATTGTAGACTTACAAAATTAGAAGTGGATAACGAAGAATATCAATAATTTTTACATATTTATGAATTCTCTAACATCTTACAAAATGTCCCTTTAAATAAAATGGACATTCATTTTGGGACGGAGGGTAATAATAGAATAATATGTCGAATAAAGGATGTGCTATGTGCTTATTGCAGCTTGTAGATGAGAAGCATGGACACTTCATTATTGGAAGGAGGAAGCTTTATTTGACTTCTAATGAATTCCCACAACGGAATTTGTACAGTAATGGGAAATGAACTCAAGAGATTGTCATAAAACAAGAATGGAGAGTGATTACCCAATCAGAATATCCAGACATTCTCAGCATCTGCACGCTCAGCAAGATCAAAAAGGCCTTTGTCCGTGTGATAAGCTCCAGAAGCATAAACACCATATGCATACACATCTGCTCTTTCTTAGAAAACTTTCCGGTGGTGAGGTACTTTGGAGCCGTGACACCAGCGTAATCAGACCGGGTAAAATAAGAGCATCACTTTCATACATACATTGAGCCAAATCCCCAAAGTTTCCTAATGACTACTTCAAACTCCTCATTTAAAAAAAAATATTTGCTGTTTTAATTTTAAGCGGTGAATATATAGCAGGGATGCAGTCATCATGTATATTAAGCAAGCCCTTGCAGAACTCAGTGCGATTCGCTTCTGCTTGTCAACCAATCAAGAGCAGACTGCCCTTCACGTCGTTCTACCATACAGATCAACCCGTTTAACATGAGAATACTGAGCCCTTCCATTTGAATGTATAATTAAGTGGAGCATCAAGAAATCTAGACTTAATAATCACTTGCATAAATAATTCATAAAACAAAAAACAAAACTAAAAAACTAGGAAAAAAATTAAGTAAATATAAAGATCAGGGGAGATGTTTCGAGATAGGCCAGCGTTAAGAATGTACCTTTTAAATGTGAAGCTTGACTAACTACCATTTCTCATATATGGGTAAATAAGTACCCTTTCTGTAGATGTCATGCAAAAGCCACTTGCAATTGGAGTAGATTTTTTAATGTACAGCTTTGCCAATTGCTTCTACTTCTTTTTGGAATTGCAACTTTCCACCATAAATATGCCTTTTGTCATGTGTTTTTATGGCTACCACAGAGTCATCAGTCAAAACGCCTCTTGATAAACTCTTTTTTTTTTTTTTTTATCGAATCCACAGCTGCTCAAACAATTATGTGGCTACTATAATTATTAGTTGCAACTTGAATTTCAGGAAGGGAAAACCTCTTAAATTGTCCAAGACGACGATCTGAATGTTCAGCATCTGCAAATGGGAAGGTAAAACTGATAAGACATCAATGGAAATCCAATATGATGCAGCTTTTGCATTTAGAAGAAAGTACTGCTATCCGTTCCTCAGAAGCAGTTCCTTAGTGACAACTTCATATTTGATACAAACCTCATGTTTAATGCCTTTGGTTGTATTACGGACCCACTTAAATTTCAAGGCAAGATCCTTGTGCAGTAAAGAATTGGAAGAAGAAGAAGAGAAAGAGAATCACTTTACACATAACACGGACAACAAAACCTTAGTCCCAAATGATTTGGGGTCGGATAACATGAATCGGACATATGGACTCCTCAATGAGATAGGTGAAAAGAAAAAAAGGAGCGATGGAAAAAAAAGTTAAAAAAAAATGAAAGCAAAGAAGAAGTTTAAAACTGAAGACACAAAAACATAAACTTAATCACCCTGTATTATACTACAAACTAAAGCTGCCGTTCATGAAATTCTGGAGTATTTGTTACAATTTGGAACAAACCAATACAAAAAGATGACATAGTTTGATAGTACGCAAGTACCGCTTTCAAAAGAAAAGATGCATCTCAAATGATAATATCACTACTAGAAAAATGTCTTTTAGAGACTATTTGTTTGGGACAACAACTTTAATAGCCCCTATTGAAAAAAAAAAAAAAGAAAATGAGACAACATTTTCTAGTGGTCCCTTATTTTAACATGTTATAAGTATGTCAAGGACCGTAATTGTTGTCTCTAAACTATTTGTGACACCCACTTAATGAGACCCTTATTATGTCCCTGTTCTATCCTAAATTCAAACAGGGACAGTATTAAAGGCTATTTAGGACAGTAAACAACTGTCTCAATAACTATGTTTATGGTATTACCTGTGACAAGCCTAACTTTGGTTGAAAACAATGACCCCATTGATTTTACAAATTTCATTTTCTTGACAGACGGTATGAATGACATGCTCCTTCCGGCAGCATCCTTTTGATGATACCCACCAGTTCCAGCATTAAAAACCACCAGTTCTCTGGCGCAGTTCATGTCCCCAGAATCTCTAGGCTCTGCTTCTGTGGATAAACCTGAAGCCTCTTGTCTGTCATATTTTCCACCACTAATCTCCGCATCAATTAGAGAAAAACTATTTCCCTCCTGCAATGATAACGCATATTCAAGCCTGGTGACAACCTGAGTCATTGTTGGCCGCTTTTTCGAACTGCTATTTAAGCAATGTTCTGCAATTTGTGCAAACACGTTCAAACACTCTGACAAGATACTCCCTCTCAGATGAGGGTCGACAATCTCATGTAATCTTCCTTCCTTGATACAGCGTTTGGCCCATTTGGCTAAACTCCATTGCTCCTCCTCCAGTTTAACATTCACTGCCGCCCTCCCACACAATGTTTCAAACATTACCACCCCAAAAGCATACACATCAGACTTTCTCGTCAGCCTGCGGGTCAATAGATACTCAGGATCCAAATACCCAAATGTCCCTTTAACATGAGTACTAACATGTGTGAAAGGTTGTTCCGTGGGCCCAATTTTCGACAACCCAAAGTCTGAGATTTTAGCTTCAAGATTCGCATCCAACAAAATATTTGAACTTTTAACATCTCGATGAATTACTCTAGTTTGGATATCCGTACCTGTGTGAAGGTAGTCCAACCCACGAGCGCCACCTATGCATGCCTTCAGGCGTTGCTCCCAAGATAAAGCTCGGTTTGAGCTACCAATCTTATGCAAATTATCAGCTAAAGTGCCACCAGGCATATACTCATAAACAATAACCATCTCAGGCTTTTCATCACAATAACCGATAAGAGAAACAAGATGGCTATGTCTAAACTTTGAAAGCATCTCAATCTCAGTCCAAAACTCAGGAGCTCCTTGCTTGGACCAAAACCCCAACCGCTTGATCGCAACTGTAGTTTCCCCATTGTCGATAATCCCTTTATACACTTCCCCAAATCCACCCTTCCCGATGACCAACCTTTCATCAAAATTTTGGGTTGCAGATTTAATCTCCGCCAGTGAAAAGCAGCGACACTGGGAAGCTGACAATGATGAAGATGATAAAGATGAATTGTTTCTACGCTCATAATCTTGTTCTTCTTCCTGATGCTGTCTCAAGTAATAGAAAATAATATTCAATGCAGTGATCAAAATTATGAGACCAGTGATGAAGAACATACTCCCCAAATGAGGTGGTTTGCAGATTGGCACTCTGTAATTTAATCACCAAGGAATACAGAAGCAGCAGCTAAGAGGGTTTAGCTATATTGTGAACAAGAAAAATTCTTGTGCATTCAAGATCTAAAAGAAGTATCCAACTTTGGTGTGGACACTTTTGCCCACACTGGATATCTTTTTCTTCTTTTGTGGACAGGAAGCTTCATTGTACTGAGTTGACTTTTAGAACCAGCATGCTTGTATTTCAAATGTAAGGAGTAATGACTTGGGGCATCCACTCAAATTATATCATGCTGCATATATAGTTTCTAACTTTTATTTGTACCAAAAAAAAAAACTCTTTACATTAGAACTCTACTTCATCTGTCATTCATGTAAGAATCAGTTGGAGCTAACTTTTAAATATTTGTGAAAAAAATTAAAGAAAATATTTAAAAAAATTAAAGAACTATGAATAATTACCTAATTTTGACGACCCAATTTGAAGATGGTCAGCTGTTGAAATCTTGAATGGTCCAGACCAGACCCCTCAGCTTCTCTCTTTCCCCGATTTCACCCTTTCTCCGCAGCTTCTGAGCCACATTTTCGTTGGTGAAGGTGATTGGTTGAACGGCCTTGTATTCCAATGAAATCAACATGTGCATGCTTGGCTGTAAAGCACATTTGATTGTACAGAAAAGGTTGAAGGAGATGGATTTGAAGAAGCCCTTTTTTTTTTTTTTTTGGGATTTGATTTGGATTGAGATGAAAATGAAGGTTTTGAGATTTTGGTTTGGCCCGTGATGCTGCCAAAAATAATGGCGGGCCCCAAAGTTTTGTATGTAGTTTGCAGGTGATTTTTCGGTATCGACCATGGTCCTTGGATCATCGTGAGAATGAGAATGAGAATTTCGACAATTATATTGAGAAATATCGAGAGTATAAAACAAAGAAAATGAGGCAATGTACTTTACAGAGCTAAGGACCCAAAGGGCCACTTTTCAAATCAATATCATTTTAATTCATTTGAGATTAAAATCTCAAATAAATTCAAGGACCCAAAAAGAGATAACGGAGTTAACAGATGGAACGGTTGCTAATTATCTAAAATCTCTCCGTGATTTCTCGTACTCAAATCGTAATCCAAACATCAATTCCGGCCAAAATCAAACACAAATCCACGCGAGTGAGGTCATCGGCGAAGAGATTGAAGATCGCCTACGATAACCTCAGTTCTAGATTTGCGTTATTCCGATTTTGTAAGGTATGTTTTAATTTTTTTATTTTTTTTTAATTGGAATTCGTTTTTGGCCGGTGTTCATCAATTGATATAAGATATTTGTTCTTGAATTAGGTTATAAAATTTTTTTAACAAATTTTTGAATAAAAAAATTATTTCATTCCCCTTTCAAACCTAAATTGAATTTTGACCTTGTTTATCAAATGTGAGAAAGGGACTTTATCCAGTCTTATAGACAGTGTTATAGGTCACGGCATTGTGTGAAAAAATTTATTTCGAGACACTTGAATGGTCCTATAGCAAATGGTATCGGACCTTTCAAAGGCATTTTGATTGTGTTTGTTGATGTCTTATGTGATGCATAACGAGTCTTATAACAATTGCTATAGGATCGATCTAGTGTTTATATGATTACGAGTTTACATGCTTCATTTAGTTTTCAATTATTTATGTGGCGAGAGGACTGTTCCGGGTCCTATACCATTGCTATAGGACATGTTATAGTGTGCATTTGATTGTTTGATTAGGAGATAATTTGATTCAGTTTGATTGTTTGATTATGTGGTATATGACTTGTAATAGGTCTATACCCCTTAATAAAGGATCTGTTGAAGTGTTCATATGATTTTGAGGCAAATTTCTTCATTATATTTTTATTATTAATGTGACGAGAGGACTGTTCCGGGTCCTATAACATTTGCTATAGGACACTGCTCTATTTTGCTTTTTGATGTGAATTTGCCTTGATCCAGTAACAATTGTTATATAAAATCATGTATACATGAATTGTCCTTTAACATGCTTCATTTTGTTTCCGATTATTTATGTTGCATAGGACTGTTCGGGTTACATAACCTTTCTTATAGGACCTGTTATAGTGTGCATTTGATTTGGAGATGATTTGATTCAATTTGATTGTTTGATGATGTGGTATATGACTTGTAATATGTCCTATACCCCTTGCTAAAGGATCTGTTGTAGTGTGCATATGATTTTGAGGCAAATTTCTTGATTATATTTTTTATTATTACTATGACAGAGGACCTGTTAAAGGTCCTATAACCTTTGCTATAGGACCTGCTCTATTTTGCTTTTTGATTTGGATGTGCCTTGATCCAGTGACGAATGTCGAATTACGTCAAAAATAAATTCCAACTCAAACTACCTACAATTGATTTGTAGATAGGGTAAGTAGGGTCGAACCACCGAGACACGTATTTCAAAGTAGAAAAGATTATTGCTAGGACAAAGATGTAATAAAAACGAGGATTTTGGTTTTTTTTAAAAAAAAAACTAATGCTTTTGAATAAATAACTAAATTTGTATAGAAAAGATTTCAATAATAATATAAAATGGAATTTCCAGGATTGGGTTCACAATTATACTCAAATTTCAATAATCATCAATCAAAGTATACTTGGGGTTCGTTCTTACAAAATTATGATTGGGACACTTAGGCGGGTGATTTGCAATCAAGTATTTCCAATTAATCTATTCCCTTGGCCCGTTCATAGATTAATTAGAAACCCATTAAGAAAAGAAGAACAACAAGAACCACAATTCTTATGAATCTTTTGGCGGGGATTCAACAAATTGTCATTATCAAGCAAAGACTAATTACAATTGAAAAATTGGCGGTTCTCAATTATAATTCAACAATATTCAAGAACACATATGGCATGCAACATACATATTCCAAAACTCCATTAAAACTACTTGATAATCCCAAGTCCTACAATGAAAATAATGAAAATTAAAACTTTAAAACATAAAATTGTTACCTCCAATCCCAAGAACTAGATGTTTTAGCTACCAAAGGAAAACATGATAAAAAAACCAAGAAAAATGAAAAAAAGAAAAATGATGATAATATATTGATTTTTTTCAGAATAGTGTCCCTTCCACTCTTAATATAACAAAACAAGTGCTGCCTTATATTCCTAAGTTTTGAACATGAACAGTACCGAGTAAACACATGATCAGTCTCCATTCCATGAAGCCCAAGCAAAGCCCAATTCCTTTCAAACTCAGCCCAACTCCTTCCTGCAATCCTTCGGCCAGCTCTTCATTTGGGCCGGTCATTTGATGTCCTTCATGTGGCCATGCCTTGCATTCCTTGCTGTTGGCTGTTTGGCCTTAAATGTGCTCCAGCCTTAGCCTTGGCCTTGTTGTTGGAACCCCTTTTTATTCGGTTCGTCCCACAATTACACCGTCGCTTTTTTTCGCATTTTGGACCTTATAAAAATTTCGGTTGCACTTTATTCTTGAACTTTCATATTTTCGCTTTACCCCTGACTTCTAGAAAATCAAATTTTTTCTCTCAATTTTCCAAAATTGCAATAAGGTCCTCGAACTTTCAAAATGGGCACAAAATGCTTCTAATTTGCTCAATCTTCACTTGGATCCCTGAAAACTAAATAAACACTAAAAACACCCATTAAAACACACAAAACTCAAGGATTAAGCTAAGAATAAGTTTATAAAGTATTAAATGGATGAGTGTAAAACTCACTCATCATCCAGTAACATTTGTTATATAAAATGATGTATATATGAATTGTCCTTGTTTGTGGCTTATGTTTTATTTTTTGTTTTTGTATGAAAAGGTGGAAAACTACGATGTCTGCAGATAAGAGAATGACACGTATGCAGACAGAAAAATCAAGTGAAGATGAAACAGTTAGATCAGCAGATGTTACACTGTCTCAAGATAAGAGAATCATACGTTACTCACCAAAGAAAACGACAGAAGCAAAAAAAAACAAAAGCAAAAGGAACAACCAAAAGTGCAAAGGGACTGACCTGGATCCCTTGTTTTAGATCAAACCTCCATTCTATATCATCTATCCTGACAGAGGTTGATTTAAGGGAATATCATCTAAACAGGTTGAAGATATCACCTTTCTTCAACCTATTCAATTCTATAAACTCAAACAAAGATGTGAACTTGAGGAAGATGGACTCAACAATAGAAGATTTGATCAGATGCTACAAGCCAAAAGAAAAGAAATTTTTGCTGGGCAAAGTTTTGGTTGGATTGAGTGCAAGTGATGTAACATCTATATTCGGGGTTGTTTCTGGAAGTGAATTGATAGATATGAAGAAGAAAAGGGATAGGCACTCACTTGGGATAGTTGAGAGGCTTTTCCCCAACTGTAAAGCCAATAAAATAACAATGAAAAAAGTGAAGGAAAACTTGAGAAGGCTGGTTAGTAGTGATAGAGAAGTTGATATAGGAGACGTGGTGAGATTGCTGAATCTCATAGCATTGGGGTCTGTGTTCTTTGCTTCAAAGGGTGAGGTGATGTCTTCGGGGTTTTTATATTATGTGGATGATTTGGAAAGGATGAAGAGCTATGATTGGTCAAGAGCGATTGTAGATAACTTGATTCAGTCTCTAGATGAGAAATATAAATCACCGATCCTCGTTGTTGGCCGTGTATCAATCTTCTAGGTAATATCATTTTAAATTTATATCTCTAATTTTATTTTAGTTACTATTATTTACTATAAGTAAAATTATATATGAATGATCATATTTGTCTTTATTTTGTAAATGTAGTATTGGTTTAACGAGCACACAAAGGTGATCAATGCAACAAGAAACTTGCTTCCAAGGTGTATGAAGTGGGAAGTGTCAATGAAAATTGCCAATTTCAAGGATTTTATCAAAAACTTGAGAAGTGATCAGGTATAAAACACGTTGACGATGTTATGTAGTAAATTGTTTAGTATTATCATATCCTATACCAGTTGCTATAGGACCATTCATAGTGTTGTCATGTCCTATATCAACTGATATAGGACCATTCAATGTCTTATAGAATTGGTATATGCTTTTTTTGAGGTCCTATATCACTTGATATAGGACCATTCAATGGTTTTTTAGCTGCGAATATGAGGTTGTTAAGTCCTATACCAGTTGATATAGGACCCTTCATAGTGTTGTCATGTCCTATACCGATTCTTTATACCATTTGCTATAGGACCATTGAATTGTCTTATAGTTGTCTATATTATGTTCTCAGGTCCTATAGCATTTGCTATATGACCATTCAAAGGTGTTATAGCAAATGTATGGGCTGTTAGTAGTTCTTATAATACATAAATTCAGTTCTTATATCACTTGTTATCGTTAAATATATTCATTCGATATAATAATTTTATCATAGGTTCAAGTTGAAGAGATCGCATTGACAGATGAAGAGAAGGTGTTGTTGATAGAGAAAACAAATGAGGATGGAAAAGACGATGATTTTGAAATGTCAGTTGTAAAACATGGTACTGAAAAATAAAATTAGGGGAGGGGATGAAGGTGAAGGAGGATGTAAGAATCTTCAAGATTTAGTAGATAATTTTGAATTAATATTGGGGACCAATCTGACACCTCTTGATAAAGGTCGGGGAGTGGGTCAAACGAATTGATTGAGTTGAGGAGTGAAAATGAAAATTTGAAGGTTTGGAAAAAGCTAAGTTCTTTGGAGCAGGATAAAGGAGTACGAACTGAAAACGAACAACGCGATTGAAGAGGGGCATGTTTTTTTGGCTGCTGAGGTTGAGTTGAGGAGAACATTTGACAACGCGCTTAAAGAAAAGGACAGAGAGATTGGAAAACTTAAAAGTTTGCAAGAGGAGAGAGACAGAGAAATAAAAATTTGGAAGAAAAATTGGCTGAAAAGGAAAAGGAAAGTTTGGAAAAGAAACCAAAACGCGATGAAGAAAAGTGCATGGAAATTGTGGCTGTGGGAAACCAGGACAAGAAAGTTGATAATATGGGCTCCATGGAAAGAAGAGTAAAGGAAAGAGGGGATAAGAGGAAGAAGAAGGTCGATCCACGATTACACATACGACGAAGAAGAGGAGGCCACAAGTTTCAAAACATCGAGGAAAGAAGAAACAAGAAAAAGAAGAATTGGGTGGGAGTAAAATGATTTTAGATGTTGATGACTTGGAAGATAACGGTGTTTTCTTACCAACATTTAATGAGAACTTCGGTCTCACAACCAAGTCCATGGATGAGGCAACAAAGAGAAAATTCTGATTTATGCGGAAGACTCGCACGTCCGTAAGTACCACTTTTATTAAAAATTGTTTTCATTTATTAAAAATCTTGATGATAATAGAAATGTATTTTTTTTTTGTTTCCAGTGATAGTGTATCGTACATTTCGGGATTGCATGTGGCGATGTGCCAACTGTGGGAATTGGCTCATGATAAGATGGCCAGGAAGGCTGCTTGGTACAAACATTTTTATCCACTGAACTATTTTGCATGAATGCTCTATTTTACTTTTTGATTTGGATGTGCCTTGTTTGCTTTTTGCTTATAACACTTGCTATAGGACTGTTATTCTCTTTTGTTAATATGATTACGAGTTAACATGCTTTATTTTGTTTGCAATTATTTATGTGGCATAGGACCTGTTCCAGGTCCTATAACCTTTGCTATAGGACCTGTTATAGTGTGCATTTGATTTGAAGATGATTTGATTCAGTTTGATTGTTTGATGATGTGGTATATGACTTGTAATAGGTCTTATAACATTTGCTATAAGACCTGCTCTTTTTTGCTTTTTGATTTGGATGTGCATTGATATAGGTCCTATAACCTTTGTTATAGGACATGGATGAGTATTGATCCAGTAACAATTGTTATATTATTAATGTGACAGAGGACCTGTTCCAGTTACTATAACCTTTGCTATAGGACCTGCTCTATTTTGCATTACCTCTCGATTTCACTCCATAAAGCATAAAGCTGATAATTAGGACTTAACAACGTGTTTTTTTTTACAATAATAAATATGTGGTTTAATACATATGCCAGTGAACGCTGACTTGTTACTCATTAAATGGAATTTTAGGTGACGGATGCTTACCTAAACATTTTGAGGGACAAATACAAAGAACTCCCCTCCATGCGGTGGGCGTCAAAAGGCCGAAAAAGTTAATTTTGTCTCAAGTTTTGCTACCGTAAGTCTTATTTATTGATTTAAAGATACTTACGCCTCAAATTTTTTTTAATTAAAGTTAATTATCAGCTTTATGCTTACATTTAAAATTTATTTGTTTCCAGCAATGGTTGAAGGACAAGAACTCAGAAGAAATACAGAGAGGAATCAACAATGTCATCAAACAATTTGCGGATGATGAAACAATTTTTATATTGTTTCCAATTCACTCATCAAGGAATGATCGTGGTGTCAAGACAAATGATCATTGGACATTGCTAGTGCTTGACACAGAAAATGGGGAGTATAAATTTTACAATTCCATGAAGAGGACAAAAGGAAAAGACCACTACGCAACACACGGAAAAATAATGGTAATATTTTATATATGAGTTGTAATATGTTGTGTATAATGTTACAAGGTCCTATAGCAACTGCTATAGGACCATTCAAGGTCCTATAGCAACTGCTATAGGACCTTTAAAATGCTTTATAGCTTTGTATATGACGGTGCCAGGTCCTATACCAACTGCTATAGGACCATTCAAATTTCTTTTTTTAAACTTTTTGAATTCTGATACCTGGTGTTTGATTTCACGTATAATAATCGATTCCTTTCTTTCAATTTCAGTTTGATCATGTCAGGGCACTGTACAAACGACTAGAAGAGACTCAAAAGGACGTGGATACTTTCATAGATTTGAAACGCGGAGACATTCCACAACAGCGAGATGATAGTTTGGATTGTGGAATAATCGTCCTAATGGAAGCAAAGGAGATGTTTGATAGAGGTGTTATTAGCAAGACATATGAAGACGATGCTGTCTCGAAGTATAGGGGGAAAATGATACATGATATTTTATCAAGTCCACATTGTCCTCATCATTAATAAATTAAACATCTTAGTTTCTTTTTGGATGGAATGATAAAAATTGGTGGTTGTTGAACAATTTACTTTTATATTTGATATATGTTGGTTAAATATATTCCAAATATTTTTAAGGTCTCATATTGGGTTTTCTTTATTAATTCTTAATCATCAAAAACTGAATTCAACAAATTTATAAATGAGTTTAAATACTTCTCCAAACCCTAAAACAAATAGCCCAAGAAAGTACCAAAAATAACCCTCATTAAGATAAATCAAAACATCAGCAATGAAACATAAAACGTAATAAGGAATAATTGCAATTTGACCGTGAGGCGTGCGCCTGGATGAGTTCATGCGGCCGCCTCAGCGACCGTGGCTAGCTGATCCTTCGGCCCTTGGTGAGAGCGCACGGCTTTGTGGGATGCGGCCGCTGGAAGGCCGAGTTGAAGGCTGCTTTCGGTGCAAGTTGGGGCGGGCGCTGAGGCCCGATGGGCCGCCTTTGTCTGTCTATTCTTTGGAACACAACATTGAACTGCATCAATGGTCCTATAGCAAATGGTATAGGACCTTTCAAATGCATTATTGCTTGGTATATGATGTTAGGAGGTCCTATACCAATTGCTATAAGACCAATTAAAGGGCTAATAGCTATGTATATGATGTTGGCAGGTCCTATACCAATTCCTATAGGACCAAATAAAGGGCTTATAGAGTTTTGAATGATGTTGGCATGTCCTATACCAATTGGTATAGGACCAATTAGAGGGCTGTTACTACAGGAATAAGTCTGTTACATTTCCTTCATACGTAGGTAAAAAAAAAACAATTAACAACAAATATTTTAGGATATCGAAAAAATCAATTAACCAAAATTCTGAAATTAAAATGAGTGTATAACATTGTAATGAACATGTGTGTAATGTCAAATAGGACGTTTAAAGAATTAAATTAATAATTATTTGAATAAGAAAACAATGACTCAACTAAAAGTAATTTGCAATGGCTCCTTGCATGATCTTTTATTATGATAACCTTCTTTTCCGCATCGACGACATTTCATCTTCCTCTTTGTACCTTCTCCTCTAGAAATGTAGCGATTTTTCCTTGGCCTACCGGGGGGCATTTTGTTTCAGGAGGAAGAACCACGGATTCCCCATCAACTACATGAGGACATAATGTAGAAATAGCTGGAATTGACAGAGCATAAGATTCCCTGTAATTCCTTACCTTGAAATAATCTTGAATGAAAGAAGAAGAATTGTTCTTAAACCTGTTGAAGACGAATATGGAATGAACACACGGAAATCCATTCTGCTGCCACATCCCACATGAACATGTGTATTCCTGTATGTTGACAACCATAGAAGGATCTGAATGAACTTCAAATACATATTCATCGCAAGCATGAATGATCCATGACCTTCCTTTGTCTGCACATTCCAAGTATACCTTCTGGATGGATGGACACAACACATTTGCCCATGAATTTGAGTCTTGTTTACGTCTGCACATTCTTGACATAATCTTCAAACGTATACTGTCTATCAACTCTACAACAGGGAGAGATTTATACTCCTTTATCATAGCATTAAATGACTCAGCCGCATTTGAGTACAATTCTCCATAACGATGACCTCCAAAATAAGCAGCTGCATAGTTTTCTTTCGGAAGATTGTTGAAAAACTCAGACAACTTCGTACCACCCTCATTTATGATTTCGTCCAGAAGAATTTGAAAGTGCTCAGGTGTTGGAGCTTTTGAAAGCTTAGAAAATTTGTGAAGAATATTGGACCGCACCTCCTTCGATAACCCACCAAGTTTATTTCTAAGGTTGTTTTTTAAATGGAACATGCAGAATGAATGGTGTGAAAACGGCATAACCTCATGAACCGCAGTAATGATACCCTGATGACGATCCGAAACAAATGTCACTCCTCGCTCAGTTATGTAAGGACGGAGATTTTGGAGAAACCACGTCCAATTTTCAGTATCCTCCGATCCAACCACAGTAAAAGCAACATGGAATAGGCCTACAATCAAAACAATTCATAAAAAATTAATTTATCATCATAAAATATGAATAAAAACAAAAACCAATATATAAAATGTTAAAACATAAATAAGTTGTCTCATATCACATGGTCTAAGACATTTGATTGGTCATATAGCAAGTGATAAAGGACCTGGAAACATCATAAACACAGCTATAAAGACCTTTGAATGGTCCTTTAGCAAATAATATAGGACCTGCCAACGTAATATACAAAACTATAAGACCTTTGAATGGTCTTATAGCAAGTGGTATAGGACCTGGCAACTTCATATATAAAGCTATAAGATCTTTGAATGGTCTTATAGCGATTGGTATAGGACCTGACAACTTCATATATAAAGCTATCAGACCATTGAATGGTACTATATCAAGTAGTATAGGTACTCACACAATCATATACATATGTTATAAGACCTCTGAATGAACCTATATCAACTGGTATAGGACTTAACAACATCATATACAAAGGTATTATACCACAAACTCAACTTAATTCTGATGCTACATATAAAAAAAATTAAAAGCAATAATAATAAAATTCTCATACCATTATCTCCATCTTTCGCTGTTGCTGCAAGTAGGATACCCCGAAACATTCCAGTCAAAAATGTTGCATCCAAAAATAACAAGGGACGACAAAACTTAAATCCCTGCAAACATGCCCCAAATGCAAAAAAGCACCGCTGGAAACGAGAAGTCACAGGATCAGACTCAAACTTCACACAACCATCTGGATCCACCTCCCTAATTTTATCTGTATATGCTTTAAGCTTATTATAAGCCAACTTTGCATCACTAAAAATAATGTTTTTCGCCTTCTCAACTGCTCTCCAAACAACCTTGTAATGAACAGTGAGGCCATACTCTGTTAGCAACAATTTTACAAGAGAAGCATGACTAACATTTGGATCATCTCTAACTTTATCACGGATAACACTGGAAAGAACTTCACATCCCATCCTTTGCTCAAAATCACAACTAATCGCATCCTTGCATATATGATCAGGAATATATTTCCTTATGTAGAAATATCCACTGCATTTTTCAATTGAGACATGTATCTTCCATGGACAACCTTTTGATTCTTTGTGTGAGCATACAGCCGTAATACGAGTAGGTTCATTTTTCACATAATTGAAATCAAACCCCACTTCCGTTGCAAACTTTCACAATGCATTCCTAAATTCACTAGAGCCACCTTCAAATATCTGCCCAATATTTTGTATTGCGTCTGCCCATTCCGCACTTCTCATTCTCTTTTCTTTGTGATAGAAGAATTTGACATTATCCTCATTTCTACTACTACTGCCTTCGCATAAAGTGGAAAATGAATTCTCGAAGGAATCACTGACATTACTAACATAGATACTCAAATCATTCACATTTATTTCTAGTAGCTCAATATTCCTACGAGCAATCATAACACCCATACAGATGAAATCTTGCTCACTAGCCAACATGCACGACCTTTTCTCAGCTAAAAGATATGACATCGAGATTGTCTCCTTTTTCAAACTGTTCCATCTATTGCAACTAAATTCAACAATAGATTCATAAGAATCAAATTGATCAAACCTAGTAACAACAGAAAATCTTCCATAATTCAACATCACATTAGACTCCATTGAAGGTAAAGTTATTTTATCTGCAAGTAAATTCAATCAAAAAATTCATATCAAACTCAAAATTCTGAAGAAAAAAATGAAAATTAATACAAAATATAAACTGAATTCAATCAAAATCATAATTCGGATGTAATACCTTTTTTCCTTATTGATTGAATTGGATGAAAGGATTGCAATTTCAAATTTCTTCAATAGCGAATACGGATCCTTAAGAAACGGCATAAATTAATGCATGGATTAAGCGATCGCGAGAATAGATGTTAACGGTGCCGTCAATGTCTTTGGCCGGTATATAGCATATTGGGGTTTAAAGGGAATTTGATTTGGAATATAAAAGGGAGTTGTCTTTTTAAATTTGGGCTGGATTTTTTTGGGTTATGATTTGAGTAATATGGGTAAAGAGGAATTTTCCTACTAACTACACTACCGGTTTCTTCATATTTGTTGAATATACCGATGCAAATATCATGAAGGACCTTCTGTATAACCGGTGCCACATTAGTTGTATGACCGGTCCCTTCATATTTTTTGGATCTACCGATGCAAAATACGGCTCCCCTTTACTGGTCACTCATTTGGAGACGTACCACTACCACTTGTTAATGACAAAATTTGAATATTCTCCTAACTTCAAAAGTCAAAAGGGAGTTAGGTTTGTTTCATTTTTTATGAATAAATTTTATGTGACTAATAAAATTAAAATTAATTTCATTATATTAAAATATATATTTTTAAACCCTTTATAAATGGACTCAATGTTGAAATTTTTGAATAAAATTAGAATTTTTATTTTTTATGACCAAAAATATAATTCATTTTAAGAAATAAGATTTCAATTTTATTTATAGTAATATTGTTAGGTCCAACCGGTTGCTTCTCCTTGGTCTTGTTTGGTTGAGTCTCCTTAGGCTGACCAGTTTCTTCCTCCTTTTCTCAACCGATGTTGTGTCACCGGTATTAGCATCTTCAACATCACTCCCTCCTATATTTTTCTTATTTTCTTTCTCTTTAGCCACTTGTTTGTCAATCATACCCTGATCCAAATCAAACCAAAGGTACAAACAACGTCTCACTTTAAATTACAAAATGATAATTATTAATAAAGAAAACTAAATAGAAATATTATTTTTTCCATCTCAAATAAATACTTTAAAAATATATTTCTATAAAAAATTATATTATTCATTTCAAAAATAAATATTACTTTCGACTCAAAATGAATAATCAAAGAATAATACTACATTTTTTATCCAAAATAATGAGCATTACTTCCTTCACCCCAATGAATATTTTAAAAATTAATACTACTTCATTCGCCTCTAAAATTAATGTTTGTAATGTTAGTGCATTCGTCTCAAAGTCTCAAAATATGACATTAATTTTTTAGACGAATAAAGTAGTATTTTTTTTTAAATATTCATTGAGACGAAGAAAGCAATATTTTTTTTTGACATATAAAAAAATTATACTTTTTAAGAAAAATAATTCCTTCAATTCAAAAATGAATATTACTTTTGTCCCAAAATTAATACTCCCTCCGTCGCAAAATGTTTGTCCCATTTGACTTTTTTGTTGAACTTTGACCACAAATATATGACAATTTAATTATGTTCATGAAATTCTAAAAATTTCTATTGATTCACCATTAATAATATTATCAACAACAACTTTTAGAATTTCATGAACATGATTAATCTCTCATAAATTTGTGGTCAAAGTTCAACAAAAAAGTCAAATGGGACAAATATTTTGGGACGGAGGTATATTTTCTATATCCAAAAAAAAAATTGCTTCATTTGTCTCAATGAACATTTTAAAAAAGAATACTACTTTACTTGTCTAAAAAATTAATATTCATTTTTTGAAACGAACACAAATATTATAAACATTAATTTTTACAAAAGAATACTAAATCGTCTAAAAAAATAAATTACTATCTTCGTCCTAATGAATATTTTATAAAAATTTACTTCATTTGTTTAAAAAATTAATGTCATATATTGAAACGAAGGCACTAACATTACAAACATTAATTTTTGAAACAAATGAAGCAGTATTATTTTTTTAAATATTCATTGGGACGAAGAAAGTAATGTTCATTTTTTAAACAAAAAATGTAGTATTATTTTTATTGTTATTCATTTTGAGTCGAAAGTAATATTTATTTTTGAAATGAAGATTATAATTTTTTATAGAAGTATATTTTATAAAGTATTTATTTGAGATGAAAAAAATAATATTTCTATTTAGTTTTCTTTATTAATAATAATTATTTTATAATTTAAAGTGAGACGGAGATTGTATTTTGGTTTGAATCGATTGGATCGGTCAATGTGGACAAAAAATTAAAAAATGTTTTCTCACTTTCATCGGCTAGGTAGGAAAGGTCAGCCGGTTGCCTATTTGAAAATTGAAAAATGTTTGACTCACTTTAATAAAAAAATGTTTCACTTTCATCGGCTAGGGAAAAAGGTCAGCCGGTTGCCTATTTGAAAATTGAAAAATGTTTGACTCACTTTCATGAAAAATGTTTCTCACTTTCATCGGCTAGGAAAGGTCAGTCGGTTGCCTACTTGAAAAATGTTTGACTCACTTTCATCGGCTAGGAAAGGTCAGTCGGTAGCCTATTTGCCGGTTACTCAAAAATGTTGACCGATTGGCCTTGACCGATTGTTTGTGGCCTTGACCGATTGTATTTGTTTGACCGATTGTATTTGCTTTGTGTTTGAATCGGTTGTGGTCGTGGGTTGGCTGACCGATTGGGGACTGGTTTGAATCGATCATCCACTTATTATTGATCGGTCAACAATAATGTTAATGATTTACCGACTCTTAATTTGTCGATCTTTGTCACAACCGATTCTTGTGACCGATTGATAACATGTCGATACATTTTCCAATTTTATATATATAGAGAATATATAGAGCTATATAGAGAGATAGCGATGTGGGATTAATTCCTCTTGTAACAAAACGTAAGGACATTGGTTGATTTAATCCCACATCGCTATCTCTCTCTCTATCTCTATATATTCTCTATATATATAAAAGGAATTAATATCCTGATTCAAATTTGCCACAATTTAAGAGTGTAATTATAAAAGTGCCACTCAAATTTTGGCAAAAAATTTGGCGCTTTAACTGTACATAGGATGACCTGCTTTAATATATAAATAGATGCCATATAATGGTATTTTGATATCTATACAATAGTAACAACACAAGCCTTTCCACAAATAGTAATTTGGCGCCTAAAAGTGTCTACATCAGCCACCACTATTTATGGAAGTACTAAACTGCAACGTTTTGATTAATAATTAACAAAAAAAAAATTGTATTTCACGGATTCATAATAAAGAGACTGTTTGTATGGGTGAACGTGTGCCCATAGATTTTGTCCTATCCAGTTTTCCAAGTACCCAATCATTGAACTACATATATTTCAGCCTTTTGTTATAAGAAAAAAACCAAAAAAAAAAAAAAAAAAAAAAAAAACCACGCATTGCTGACAATTTTTGCCTAAATGTGTATCTTAACATTTTATCTTTTCCATTTTCCAATGTCACCCATCAAAGAACAAGTAATTGGTTGACAGATGTACAAAACCAAGGAGATGATGCCCACGTGTTCCTATTTTAAACAATTTTGTATTTTATGGAAAAAGAATAAAGTGACTGTTTGTATTCCTTAATTCGTATAGATTACATAAGTGAAAAAAAATTAACTTCAGAAATATTATAATTGTTAGCTACATAGTCACATTTATTGCTTATCAACTGAATCTTTAAATTGACGTAATCTGCAGTACTTTTATGAAACAGTAATATATTAGTGACCTAATTTATTTCTAAAATTTTGTGGCCTTTCATCACTGAAAAATAATATGCATTAGCGATTACTTTAAAAGTACCAAAACCTCTAGGTACTCTTAACTACGTATATCTCCCACTAACATCTTCGTATGTCTCCCCTTCTCATGTCCCTGAAAGTAATGACAAACTGTTAGCACATTTCTGCGAAGTGTGTACATACATGTAGCTATTTTATATAATAATCACACATCAATATTTTGTACAAATGTAAATGTGTTCAATTATTTATATAATACTAATTAGAAATTAGAAATAATTACTAAACACAATGAGCATATCAGATACAGGCTGTCACATGAAACAAAAAAACTTTCTCAGTTACCCCTTGGAAAACGTGTGATTGTAAATATAACAAAACATCCCTTTTCACTTTAGTTTTCCCAAGGATAAAAAATGATTAGGAAATGGCTCTTTGGAAACCAAAATGAAACCAGCCTATCCTCCTTGGGATACAAATATGACTCTCAATTACTTTCTATAAATATGTTCATATTCCCTCTTGACTGCCACACTTACTCACAACTTTGTTCACCTCCCAGAATACAATGCCTCCTCTAGGTTCTATGATCCGAGACCTTAATCCCTCTAGGACCACATGGGCTGTTACTGTTCGAGTGATACGCAAGTACCACTTACGCAATCGTGAAGATATGGTTTACGGTTTGGACTTTGTGATTCACGACACTGAGGTATTCATTTCATTCAACTGCAAAGTTAGTTCATTCCATATCTGCTGAATTAATTTTACCTACTCTGCATTTCTGCTATGTTCAATCTATACTATACTAAAAACACATGACATCCCAAAAAAGGAAAAATGGCGCCCAAATCTGTCACCATCAACTGTTACTATTTATGGAAACCTTAAACTACGCCGATTTGATAAAAAAAAAACCCCCCCAAACATTATAATTGCTGATAGCATATCACTACATGTGTCTGTATGACTATGCTCTTCCATGTTCTTTTTTCAAGGAACTTCCGTTTGGGTACAAGTGGTGGCAACGTTGCAAGCATGGTCACCACGTGTAGTCATTATACAAATTAGTGAATATGAGCTGTGAGGATACCATGTTTCACAAATGTGAGGATACCAAGCCAACGTGTTGATGATATTTCACAAATGTGAGGATACCAAGCCAACGTGTTGATGATATTTCACAAATGTGAGGATACCAACTGTCCATTATTTTGCCAACGTGTTGATGATATTTCACAAATGTGAGGATACCAACTGTCCATTATTTTGCCAACGTGTTGATGATATTTCACAAATGTCCACAAATAGCTGAAACAAGCCGACAAGTGGAAGAAATTTATAATTTCATATACTCCCCCCGTCTCTAGAAAAGTGTCACCATTTTAGGTACAACATGCAAATTAAGAAAAAAGTGGAAAGAAAAAATATTATGAGTGTAATTTGAAAAGAGGAGAGAGAATTAGTGGAGGAAATAATAAATTTAAAAAGTGTTGTGAGTGTAATAGTGTTTTAGGAGAGAAAATGAGTGGAGGAAATAGTGAATGGGTGTAATAGAATATTAATAAACCATTTCCATTTTAGGAAAGGGGACGCTTCAAACGGGACACCATTTTGGGTAAAAAGTGACGGATTTCCTGGGACGGAGGGAGTATGAAATTTGAAGCCTACATAAGAACATAACCACCCACGCACTATCATTTTTGGAGAGAGAAATGGAGTAAGTAAAAGAAAGGGTGAGAGAGACGGAGAGGTAGAGAGAGAAATCTCTAGAAGTAGAGAGAGAAAGAGAAAAATCCCACCTTTAGTGAAGAAGAATCTGTGATGACGATGTTGCGGTCGATTGTTTGGGGGTAATCGAGAAGACGATGGAGCTTGGGTTTTTCAAACGTGGGAGAGGTGGCGTAGAGAGAAGAGACGTAAACCTCCCTCAGATCTGTTATTTTCGGCGGCACAAATCCCGACGATTCTAAACAGAACCTGATCCCGACTCTACTCAACCAGGAGAAGCCATCGCCGCCAAACGTCATCGCAGTCGACTGAAACAATCAACTCCGGCGACGATAAAGTCATGGGGGACCATCCATCAAAGCAAACCATTACCGACATCGAATGAGCTTTTAAATGGGACTAATGGCATGAAAGTGAAGATAATCGGAGCTAAAAATTGTGGCATGGTTGTGGTGGAGAAAAGGGCTGTCGAGTGAGAGAGGGTCATATATATATATATATATATATAGAGAGAGAGAGAAAGATCGTGTGTTTATGTTTTATTTACTCCCTCTGTCCCAAGAAAAGTGTCACCATTTTAGATTCGGCATACAAATTAAGGAAAAAAGTGGGAAGAAAAAAATGTTGTGAGTGTAATTTGAAAAGAGGAGAGAGAATTAGTGGAGGAAATAGTAAATTTAAAAAGTGTTGTGAGTGTAATAGTGTTTTAGGAGAGAGAATGAGTGGAGGGAATAGTGAGTGAGTGTAATAGAATATTAATAAAATATTTCCATTTTAGGAAAGGTGACGCTTCAAACGGGACGCCATTTTGGATAAAAAGTGACGAATTTCCTGGGAGACAAAAACTTGGGTGAGAACAGCATGACCCGTCTCATCCATGAGACGGGTCGGTTCCATACCCATCACCCGCCCAACAAAGCCAACCCACACCTCCGCCCAAGCTTTTTGCATATGGGCGGTCGCCCAAGCTGGAATCAGCGGCCGCCCAAGCTGGAATCAGCCCACATTTGCCTTGGCCCAATCCTTCAGCCAACATAAAGTAATAGTTTGTATACATTAAAGTAATAGTTTGTATACATTAAAGTAATAGTTTGTATACAACATATATACAGAAAAGTAATAATGTTTTTTCCTATGTTTTCTTCGTTTGACAAAAGTAATACTTATTATAACTAAAATGTAACAAACGTGTTATTTATATATAATAGTATTTGTACATAATTGTAACACATATGTATAGGTATCTATATGTTTTCATGTAAAAGTATTACATTATCTATAGAAATATGTTACAATTTCATCTATCAAAGTGGTACATTTACTTTTATAAACTATTACATTCATATACATAAGTTATTACATTTCAAAAATAATACATATAGTTTGTATTACATTTGAAAAAAATGGGTAAAAACGAGCTTTTATTTTTTTAAAACAGGTATTACGTTTACTTATGACCAATGTTACTTTATATGTATACAGTCATTACATTAAGAGATGGTAACTATTACTTTTGCTCTGAAAAAAATAATATAAAAAAAAATTAAAAAAAAAAAATTGGCCTATAAAAGGCTGCCACGTGGCGGGTCATGCCCCATGGATCATGGGTCGACCCGTCTCATGCATGAGACGGATCCCATGTTCTCACAGGAGACCGGCTCTTCCTGGGACGGAGGGAGTATATAGAGAGAAATTGTTTGTTATTAGAGAGAGAGAGAGAGAGAACGAATTGGGCTGGGGTTAGGTTAATGAAGGAGTGGATTGGGGACCTGTTTGACATATAAACACTTATTATTATTTTTGGAATTTTGATTTTGCTGCTCAAATTTAAATATTGATGTTAAATTGAAAAAAGATATATAGAATTATGCTTAGTAAATAGTTAACGTAAATGAATATGCCGTACTCTTGGTATATATACGGTATGAATATATGAAAAGTTTCAATTTTAAAAAAAAATCACATTTGATTTTATTTGTAGATATTTTAATTTTCAAAAAGAGAAAATATAGAGCTTACTGAAATAATAAAAGGATGGAGAAAAAAATTGAATAGGTAGAGATAGTGTATGTATAATATTTTTTATTTTTGGAAACTAAGATACTATCTATACACAGTCTACTTATTTTAAGCAAATAAAAGAATTTATGAAACTAAATTGATTAGGTCGAATATATGTAAATAATGTTAATTTCTCATTACAACCTTCCATCTTTTTCATTTATGTTTCCATTAAAAAATTTAAATTTATGCGATAATTGGGGAAGTTGAATGCAAATGTATAATCATAATAGACATTCTCCATTAGATAGTTCTTCTTTTATTTTATTTAAATTGATCACTATTAAATTATGTGCAAATATAATGTTGAAGAGAAATTATTTTGTCCAGAGATTTGGTGCCACCGCCCCCTCAAGGTTGTGCGATAGCCTCTTAGGCGGTTTGGGCCGGTTGGGCATGGATGGTCAGGGATTGTCATATTGGGACGGTTTGGATCATATGCGGTTTGGCTCTGTTGCGGTTTGCCTCTTGTGCGGTTTTGGCCCTGGTGCGATTTTGGCTCTGGTGCGGTTTTGGCCTTGATATGGTTTTAGCTCTGGTGCGATTTCTGGTACGATTTGGTGGATCAGGCGGTTTTAGATTGTGTTGGATTTCTATATATTTTCACTTTGATTTTACTTAGCTTGCACTGATAAGCAAGTGATTGGTGTATGACATTTCAATATCTTAAATTTATAATTCTTATTAATAATCAAAATAGGTGGTTTTCAAAGGTATAATCATAATAGACATTCGCCATTAGATAGTTCTTTTATTCTATTTAAATTGATCACTATTAATAAAGGATAGTTATTAGGAAAAATTAATTATTTTGGGACTTTTTATATGAATAGTACGCTCAAAATTACAACATATTCTATTTTTGATAGGAATGGAGTATAAGATTTAAAAAAAAATGTGAAGAAGAGATAATTCTATTGATAATTAATATTTGTTCTGTCTCTTAACAAATGTTTTAAAACTATTTATATTATTTATGATGGAGTAGTATATAGATGTCATTATAAAAATGTGCTAAAAATTGTTAGTGAGTAGAATTTATAAGAGAAATAATTGTTGTAAATATACAACTGTCACATTAAATTATGTGCAAATATAATGTTGGATTTTTCCCTTAAGGATGCAAATGGGATAAGGAATATAATAGAAATAAACAAGAATATGTATCCCTAAATTATCTTTTTTTTTTCTGGAAGCAAAATTATCTTAATGACCGAGATCTTCAAATTATAAGTAGGTAAGGTTATAAATTACGTGAAATTGTGATCTCTTTAGAATTACATTTAAATATTTCTTCTATTGATCTTATCTTGAAGAGACATTATTATGTCCATAGATTTGTTGCGACCGTACCCTCAAGGGTGTGCGATCGCCCCCTAGGCGGTTTGGGATGGCTGGGCATGGATGGTCTGTTATTGTCATATTGGGGCGGTTTGGATCATATGCGGTTTGGGCTGGTGCGGTTTGGATCGGGTTCGATTTGCCTCTGGTGCGTTTTTGGCCCTGGTGCAGTTTTGACTCTGGTGCGGTTTGGTTCTGGTGCA
The DNA here is from genome assembly GCA_022495995.1 of Adenophora triphylla var. japonica. Taxonomy (NCBI): domain Eukaryota; kingdom Viridiplantae; phylum Streptophyta; class Magnoliopsida; order Asterales; family Campanulaceae; genus Adenophora; species Adenophora triphylla. Next base: position 191,492 of record JAFEMH010004301.1, on the reverse strand, counting down.
ATTTTTTACTCTGGTACAATTTTTGCCTTGATGCGGTTTTAGCTCTGGTGCGGTTTCTGATGCGGTTTGGTGGATCAGACGGTTATGGATTGGGCTTGATTTCTATATATTTTTACTTTGATTTTACTTAGCTTGCACTGATAAGCAAGTGATTGGTGTCTGACATTTCAATATCTTAAATTTATAATTCTTATTAATAATCAAAATAGGTGATTTTCAAAGGTATAATCATAATAGACATTCTCCATTAGATAGTTCTTCTTTTATTTTATTTAAATTGATCATTATTAATTAAGGATATTTATTAGGAAAGATTAATTGGGTAGGGTTTTATTTAGGATCATTGTAAAAATTGTGTGGGTTTGGCCCAACATAAAAATAATAAAAATAATTATTTTGAGACTTTTTATATGAATAGTATGCAAAAAATTACAAAATATTCTATTTTTGATTGGAATGAAGGAGTATAAGATTTTAAAAAAAAATGTGAAGAAGAGATAATTCTATTGATAATTAATATTTGCTCCGTCTCTTAACAAATGTTTTAAAAACTATTTATATTATTTATGATGGAGTAGTATAAAGATGTCATAATAAAAATGTGCTAAAAATTGTTAGTGAGTAGAATTTATAAGAGAAATAATTGTTGTAAATATAAAACAGTCACATTAAATTATGTTCAAATATAATGTTGGATTTTTTTCTTAAGGATGCAAATGGGATAAGGAATATAATAGAAATAAATAAGAATATGTATCCCTAAATTATCTTTTTTTTTTTAAAGCAAAATTATCTTAATGACCGGGATCTTCAAATTAAAAGTAGGTAAGGTTATAAATTATGTGAAATTGTGATCTCTTTAGAATTACATTTAAATATTTCTTCTATTGATCTTATCTTGAAGAGACATTATTTTGTCCAGAGATTTGTTGTGACCGTCCCCTCAAGGATGTGCGATCGCCCCCTAGGCGGTTTGGGATGGTTGGGCATGGATGGTCTGTGATTGTCATATTGGGCGGTTTGGATCATATGCGGTTTGGCTCATATGCGGTTTGGCTCGGGTGCGATTTGCCTCTGGTGCAGTTTTGGCCTTGATGCGGTTTTGACTCTGGTGCGATTTGGTTCTGGTGCGATTTTTTTACTCTGGTGCAGTTTTGGCCTTGATGTGTTTATGGAGGTTTTCCAAAATGTGTAATACATATCTCTTATCCCTATTTACTAATAATTGCTTTCTTAATATATATATATATATATATATATGAATGTGTAGTTGTATGTGTTGTCCTCATGAAGATCAATATTATTAAATTTTGTATGTTTTGTTTATGACTGTATATGAAGCATATTAATTTGTAATGTTCTTTTTGTGTTTAATTATCATTGAGTCCATTTTGGGGGAAACTTGTTTCTCCATAAGTTATAAAAAGTCCACTTTGTAATTTTGAGTTTCGAGCGTAAAACATTGAGTTTCGAGCTTAAAACACTGAGTTTAGGCGTTAAAATACCTAGAAGTTAAAACATCGAGTTTAGGCGTTAAAACACCGAGTTAAGGTTAGCAACTAAAACATCGAGTTTATGTCTTAAAACATCGAGTTTTTGTCTTAAAACATCGAGTTTATGTCTTAAAACACTGAGTTTTTGCCTTGAATTTTTTAAAAACAAGACTTTTTATATGTTTGGGGGAAACAGAGTTCCCCCAAAATTTTCTGATTATCATTTTTTACTTTTTGTAAATAAAATTTTTTATATCTTGCCGCCGTGCATCACACGAGTGCTGCACTAGTTCTAAGACTACCTACAGTGGCGAAGTGAAATGGTAGTTGAATTGATTTCATACGGAATGAAAGCCTGCAATGGTAAAATGAAATTGAAATGAATGAAGCAGTGGTGAAAACTTTCATCCAAATGGAAAGTTTTTCTTTTTTTCCTTTTTTTTTTATTTAACAAGTGTCAATGTTTAATTGGTCGGTTGTACTTTTGAAAAAAAAAATGTCCCAAATCTTTGAGCTGAATTATTATCTAGTAAATTAATTTTTTTTTAATTTTTTTTTTCACCAAAATTCATAATTTTTTTTTCCCTACAAATTGATATAAGTTTCATTTGATTTAGACATAAAAAAAAACACTCATTTTTCAATTTGAGCTTAATTATCACCTAGTAAATTAATTTTTTTTTAATTTCTTTTTTCACCAAAATTCATCATTTTTTTTCCCTACAAATTGATATAAGTTTCATTTGATTTGGACACAAAAAAAAACACTTAGTTTTCAATTTGGGCTGAATTATTACCTAGTAAATTATTATTTTTTTAATTTTTTTTTTTCACCAAAATTCATCATTTTTTTTCCCTACAAATCGATATAAGTTTCATTTGATTTGGACACAAAAAAAAAACACTTAATTTTCAATTTGGGCTGAATTATTACCTAATAAATTATTATTTTTTTTAATTTTTTTTCACCAAAATTCATCATTTTTTTTCCCTACAAATTGATATAAGTTTCATTTGATTTGGACACAAAAAAAACACTCATTTCTCAATTATCCTTTTTCATTTTAGCATTCATTTAAAAAAATCATTATATTTTTTTAACCTATAAATTGATGCAATATTTTTTTAATTAAGTGTGAAATATTTTTTTAATTATAAATAATAATAATAATTATTATTATTTTACTAATCATAAAAATAAAGAATATAAATAAAATAAAATAAAAGTAGTGGGGTATAGAATGATGAATTGGAGGGAGTTGAAATTTAATTTAAGTTAGTCATTGGAGTGGGGGTAAATGAAATGGGTAGATGAAATATTAGGTGGATGAGAAAAAGTGTAAAAAGTGTTAGATGAAATGGGGGAGTGGGATGAAACCACTGTGGGTAGTCTAATAATAAGACAAACTTTTTTTTTTTTACAACTCATCTTCTTCTCTCTCTCTACTCCCTTTAATCCTCTCTCTCTCTTCTCGGTCTTCTCTTCTCCGGGCGTCGCTTCTCTTCCCCCAAAACAGGCGTCGCTTCTCTTCCCCCAAAACAGCCCCGACTTCTGTTACAAACAACGCCGTCTTTGCCTCCCCTCTCTCTTCTGCCATGGTCGCAGCCCCCTCTCTTCTTCCATGGAGTCTCTCTCTCTCTTTTGCCGTGGCTATAGGGAGGGAGTTTGTGGGTTGGATTTCTTTTGCGCTTTTATTTGTGCAGCAGTAATGAGAGAGTCAAGGTCGAATAATCAAATTCATAGAAGCCTCACTCTAATCATCACATAATTGCAGCAACACGATGTTATTAACAGTTCCTGCACATAGGTATCTCTTCTCTCCACTCATCTTTTCTCCCTCTTAATCCAATCTCATATCCCTAAATTTCTAAATTCTCAACAAATTTAGGGCTTTGAAATTGAAACTCTTTCAAATTTTGAATGATTTCTATCAATTGCAAAACTGGTATACTTTACACTCGCATATCTATTTATCTATTTCATGTTTTGTAGGTAAAACTTGACCAATTTAGTCTTCTAATGGCTGATTCAATGAAAGATTGAGAGTGTAGTTACTATCTCTTCTTGCACATTTGTTAGATTGTATACTTGTGGTTTGACTACACAGGAAATGAAATGTTTAAAGTTTCAGTATCGGAAAATTTATAAATGACTTGATGAGAATGTATTAGTATAACATATTTTGGGTGTATGTTTCTACCCATTTGGGAGATTTTGTGGAAATTCTCGAGATCTGTCTCTATTTAAAAGCAACCTTTTCATCAACATTCTTCTTGGTTTTGCAGGGAACTGTTCTTGTGTGTTTGCGTTGGCTAGATGGAACAGCACAGAGGCAGTACAAAAGGAAGATTCAGAAACTGATATTAGTGGGTATGTAACTATTCCGGCGTTACTCTCCTTGGATTTCCTCTCTCTTAGTTTGATTTGTTTATGCTTTGCGGGCTTGTGTTTAATTTGTACACATGAATGGTCACTAAGTGGCGGAGCCAGATTTTTCTTGAGGACACTACCACCAAGTGAAATTGTAAGCTTCCATTTGCATACCTTTTGCATGTGCTGATTATTTATTATGAGCTAAGAGTATGCTACATTGATAATTACTGCTGTTGATGGAGGTCGTTGAATTGTTTACAGCTTGTTGAAGTTTGACTGTACTATAGTTTTAGGCCCCTTTGGTACATACTTTTAGTGTTAAAACAAAGTTTTTTTTAAACTCCAGTTTTTTTGGAACTTTGGTTTTCTAAAACAGAACTTTTCCTTGTATTTGATGCAATTTGTGAATATTTATTGATGATTTCAGTTTTGAAGTATGTCTATGTGTGTTTTTGCGCTTGTCTGTGTGTATTATCTTTGGTGAATATAGGTTTACTTTTAGCTCATTTTGAGGAATGGGGTTACAATTTTATAATCGCAACAAGACCAGAAGAATAAAGAACCTTAACTAAAAGTTTTGAAGATTTTGTAAGACTGTAAATAAAAGGATAATTTTGTTAAGTATTCAGAAACATTAATATATCTGGTTATATGTCGTGCTTTTGATAAATCAAGATGTACGAGAAATAGATTAAAAGACTTTACACTACCTGAATAGTAAAGCTGGAAACCAATATCAAGGCTCAACCAACTAAATTTTGTTGGTATGAAAAAACAAAAAGGTTGAATATAGGATTTTAGGTCGCGCTATTGGATCCCTCCCTCCCACGTACTTGGGGTTGGATTTAGGAGCATCCTCTAAATCAAAAGTAATCAGGAAGGTTATCTCTTGTAAGAAGCACTCTCTTGGGCGATTGTTACTCGTGATAAGCTAATGAAGAGTGTTAGCTAATCACTGTTGTATGTGTGTGAGAAACAGGTAACCTGCTTCTGTTGCATTGACACATAGCAGGGGCTTATGAAGCATTGCTTTTTTCTTCGTTTGGAATACTTAGGACTTTGTTCATCTTTGAAAAAAGTTTTCTAGCTATTTCATATGGCATTCACATTTCTACTGCGAGAAGAGTACTTTTGGATGTTGCTCCACATTGCGCATGGACCCATTGGTGGGAGAAAATAGGAGAAACCTCGAAAGACTGCTTTAGCTAAACTTAAGTATTACTTTTCATGCTTAGAACTTTTTTTCTTTTTCTTTTTCTTTTTGATTAGGTAGTACTTAACCTATATATTTTGGGGAAAGGGGTTGAATACTTAGTTATTTTGGTTCACTCTTTTCTGCATTCCCTTGTTTCATCAACTCTTGGTATGTGTTGATCTTCTTGGGTAACAGCTTCTTGCTTCTTTCCCTTGGCAAATTATTATTGTCATATTTACTTTAGGAAGAAAACGAATGAATAAATTATGGGGAACTGAACAGTACAATCTTACAGTTGCCGTACATGCACAACAGTAACAAGGCAGTTTACGTGATCAAATCATGTATTGGAATCCAAAAGCCATGTGTTCCAGCTGCTAAGGTCGGACCCTTTTGGATCTTTCTATTGCTTTTCGTCTTCAATAATATACTTCGTAAAACATTATCATTGAAGAGGATAAGCTGAAACAATAAAAAAAAACTGAATATTTTCTCAAGTTTATATGATAGTAACATAAGGATGCTCGCAATATTTTACTTTACGCTTTCGCGAGTAATAAAAGACCTTTGAAATTCCTTGTGTGCTTGTCATGCATGCGCCGTATGTCAAATCTGTGTCCATACTATAGAAGATGTGCCAAATGTGCGTCCCAACAGTATAAAACTTACTTTTCAATAAACCAGCTTACTGGGAGTCGGACGAAAAACAAGAAGGCTCTGCCATGGTAGCATGCTATTTATCGTTTGGTAAATTTAGGTAAAAAGCTCAACATCTATAACGGGTAGATTTTAAGTTTACAAAATTGAAAATCTCAGTGTCTCTCAACTTCGATGTATGATGTCCTATTAAATCTTGTGTGTTAGTGTTGAGTGGTGTTTACTTATCTATTAGTTGCTGGTAGTTCGTACAGGCATAACCCTCCCCCTCCCATGGTGAACACAACAATTGAAAACATATACTCCCTCCGTCCCACTACACACTACACACTATTTGCACAAAATCATATAGACTGAAGGAGCACATGCAACGTTGTAGAGAGGACACTATACTGAAATTAAACATATTTTTTTTAAAACTAGGATTGTAAAATTCTTCTTGTTGTTTATGATGCAGGAAATTAGAAGACGCTGGCAGAATGATTCCACATTTCCCATGGAAAGAAAGCTGATGGTGAGAATGTTATTTTAGTTTCAGTTTGGCGCAGCAATTTGAGGTCATTACTCTCAAACACTTCTAAAAAAAAAGTGTTAAATAAGTGTCTTTGTTTTGTTCGTAATGGCAGTGTTTGTGTCATTCTGGATTGTTAGCAGTCTATAAAAGCTTGCTTTTGCTTGTTTATTGGTGTAATTAATTGTCACCTTATCAGGTCTAATGACCCCCCTACTATATTTTTATATAAATATTAAGAGCATCTTTGCATTTGTTGCAGATAAATAAGATTTACTCTTTTTATGCTTACTTTATGATTTATGGCTTTTAAATGAGTATTTCTTTGTAAATTTCTTCGGGCTCTACTGCACATCTTCAGCGTGGTAGTTTTGCAGATGTACATATATTATATGCACGAAATTTGAGCTTTATTACACCCTCAGTCCCACAAAGTTCTTGGTGTGGATCCTTTGGGTGATGATGAAACAACGAGGAAAAACTATCTGAAGAAAATCGTTTTAGAATAACTTTACTTAAATTGATTTTCACTTTTATTGGAAAGACTGTGAATGAAACAACAAATGTTGTTTACAAAGAATTTTTTCAAAATTTGTAGTTGTTATTGTCAATTCCATTATGAATATTTTTAATGACATTTTTAGCTACTTTTTTTATTTAGTTTTCGTTGTTTCTCACAGTTTGTTGGTCGTGCGTTTAACGCACGGGTGTTATACTAGTTATCCTAAAAGTTTCGCAACCCAAATTTTCCTGCTATTGTTTCCCTACGGGAGTTTAGAGATACGTTTTGGGAGTTTCTCCCTCTCTCTGTCTCCTGGTTCGTCCGTTTCTCTCTCTCTCGCGCTTTGTTCGACGGCTTTGGGATTTTCACTCAGAAGTTGTAATCTTCCGCGATTGTTCGACGGTTTGGGATTCCCGATCAAAGGTAAGCATATCTCTCTCGCTTTTTGTCTCTCTCACGCCCACTCCACGCATCTCACGCCCTTTCCGTATATGGCAGCATCGCCACCATTGTTGGCGGCAGATCTGGAGAATCTGATTCAGCTCGTCAACCGACTGCAGAGAGCGTGTATAGCCCTAGGCGATCAAGGTGGTGGTAAGGAGAGCGCTTTGCCTACCTTATGGGATGCCTTGCCTTCCATCGATGTTGTCGGTGGCCAGGTATGGATCTCATACCTCCAATTTCTTTTCATCTCACCGATTGATTTAGCTGTGTTTTGATTAGATATTGTTTGTCTCCATTTAGTTTTCATTTCATTGTCTTTTGAGTTGAATTTTGTTTAAAGTTGTTGGAAAATGTAGAACTGACAGTGGTTAGAAAATTCAACGCTTTGAATCCAAACCTTTCTTTGATCGTCTTCAACAATTTCCCTTCCAACCTAATTCAACTAAGTAATCCATATCTCTCTCAATTTCAGGTACAATTCTTCCCCAATTTAGTTTATTTTGATTTTGTCAATTTTTATGAACCTAGGGCTTTCCGCCACTTCACACCAAGGTTCTAAAAAGCACTAGGCGGATGCTAGGCGGCGGAGCCGGGCCTAGCGCCTAGGCAGGGACTAGTCGGGATTAGTCGGGACCTAGGCGGGACTTAGAACTAGGCGTTGGAGAGGGGCCTAGCGCCTAGGCGGGGCCTAGGCGCCCTTAGGCGGGGTCTTTTAGAACACTGCTTCACACAATAAGCTTCTTCTAGTAATTGCTAATTGTAAATTGATGCATTTGATTCAAATTTATTGTTCCTCAGCGAATTTTTCTTCCAAATGGCTGTGATTGGAGATGCTGACCAAGAATACAAGCCGCAGAAGAAGAAAACTTCTTCCGATGAAGACGATAAAAGGTCAAAATTTTACTTTGATTATTGTTGGATACAATTCTAATTATGCGTTGAAGTGTGTGTATGTCTGTAAATTGAGGGTTGGATTGTTGGCTCAAGTAGGGAAATGAGGTGTTTGTGTGAGTATGTATTTGGAATGGATGTTTGGGTGTTTGTTCATGAAGGAGGAAGAAGATTGTGCCAGAAAGTTTGATGAAAGCTCTGATGAGGCCTGGAGGTGGTGACACTAGGCCTGCTGATGGTGATCAGGTAGAATTCTAAGTTTGTTCTGCTTTAGCTATATACACCGGGCATGTTTATGCTTTAATTGAAGGCTTTTTTGTACCATTCTCGATTGTCATGGTTACATGAACTAATGAAATTCCCACAAATGAAAGCTCATTCATAGTAGGTGCATAGTGATTACTCAAAAAGCAAAGAATAAATTTTTTATTTAACACATTTTTCTATGAACCGTAAAAGCAAACATGGCCTAACTTAGCAGCATTTTCCAAATAGTAAGTTTGGGTATTTTAAGTGATTCCGGAGTATACTAAACTTGTCTCAAGAAATAAAATACAAGCACATGGTGATCAGTTTTGTAAGTGGATTAATTTTATTCAAGAAGTTTCTTATATTCTGTAGGTCATATATCATTGCACTATCCGTACGCTGGATGGGGTAGTTGTTGAGTCTACTCGGTCAGAATTTGGTAGTGAGCTCTTTGTTTCACTTGCAAGCTTATATCATTTTACTTTGAGGTGAAGGTACCTCTCAGTCGTAATGTACTGAAAAAACTGTTAATCAACTGAGAGAACACGCCTTTTGTTTGTCAGGTTGTTAACATTAAACATGTTTCTCGTCATTGTAAATAGAAAACCCCTATATATTTACATACTCGTATTTACTTTGCATGCTGTTTTAGGGAATACGAGATTTATGTTGTACTCCTAGAACACATGAGCCTTTTTTCATCTAAAACCCATGCGCCAGTTAATGTATTTCTCAAGAGGGATAGAAACATAAGAAATCATGCATCTTGAACATGTTATGTTGTAAATTTTGATTGACCCATTAGACTTGTGCCAAACTTGTGCTGAATCTTTTATTGCCTTCACTTAATGTCATGTAGGTTAGCAAGCATCCAAGTTTAGCTATAAAAGTTTGAAGAGGTCCTTTGTTGATAGCTAGATAGCTGAGTTCTGGCTTTATGATCCTTGCTCATTTACATTTTAAAACATGTTTCAACCTTTATCTTCCATTGAAAAGTAACCGGATTAAATGGGTTTTGCATTTGTTAATATTACTACATACTTGTTGGTCTTAAAGAACCTGATAAGTCTTTATCACTAATGAACATGTGTGTAAATATAGAGATCTACTCTTTTTAGGCACTTAAAATATTGTTTTTATTTTGTATGCATCTTGATAATGGTCACATTTTATCGTTTCTCTTATTTCAGCTTAAGATGAAGCCCGAAATGCACTATGGTGAGGATGATTGTCCTGTTCCTGTTATTAATAGCTTCCCAAAGGATGCAGAACTTCATTTTGAGATTGAGCTGATAGATTTTCACAAAGTGAAGGCAAGAGCTACCATTATCTTCAGTGATGCATTGTACCGCTTCCATCTCATTTTTTCATTTTCATTGCAGAGGGACTTATGGACAGAGCATTGAGATACGAAGGAATTATAAAAAATGATTCTGCTTTTCCAACGTCAACCAAAAGTTGAAAATAATTTTGATTATTTTTGTGTTGTCTTTTGTCTGTTTTGTTTGTTGCATGCACACTTTAGCATAAGGGAAATGCAATATGGTTATGACCATTGGTCAGCTAATTCAGTTTCCTTCAAATTTTCAGGTCATCAGTGAGGATTTGGGAGTTTTTGAAAAAGGTAGTATGTTGCTGTTAAAATGCTGTCTCACTCATTTGATTAATCATTATTTCACGATCCTTGCCCTGTGCCAGAGTTGGGTGGGGGGAGTTTGGATCCAAAACATTTGAACAGGTGACTGAAGATCCTTAGAATGAGAGTTATTCAAATAAGTATATGGTACTAAGGTAGGCAAACTCAATGATTCCTTTGTCTAGCAGCAGTCATTTAAAAAAAATTGACCACTTTTTAGTCTGTTGAAATGATCATTTGGCCACCTTTTAAAGCCTGATTCGTAGTATCATTGTGTGTATATCCACAGCAACTACAATCTTTTGTGGCTTGTATTAGGATCTTGGTTGCTCTGTGCTTCAGTCCAAAACTTTTAACAGCTTTTGTTGGCATTTACTTGATAGGTTGTAAAAGAAGAAAATGGTTGGGAATCACCACGAGAGCCTTATGAAGTAAAAGCTTGGTAGAAGTCATTCCAGATTCACTTTATCTTGTCTTTGGTTGTGCTCAAAATATGTGAGGTTTACTTAAACTGTGGTTGGTTCAGGATTTCAGCTAAGACAGAGGACGGGAAAGTGATTCTATCACATGCAATTGGAGAACCATTTTTCTTCACTTTTGGAAAATCTGAGGTTAATAATAGTAATGTTTTCCTGCATCTTCTATTTTTTCTTACATTGTTAGTTAGGCAGTTATATTTTTTCTTTGTTTTGTAATTTTCCGCTCCAAGATTGTCCTGTCTTTCGTCCAGTAAGAACTTCAATTTTCATCTGCTGGTTATATTCTGGTCAATGATTCAGCTTGATGAAGAGGCAGTATCCCAAGCTATTTGGTAGGAGTACTGTCAGGGTGCAACTGTCACGGATAATCATTTTTCAGTTAAGATTATGACTCTCTTCTTGTTTCTACTTTTTCATTCTAATCCATGTCATATCCCTACTAGTACGCCCTATCTTTATGACAGATTTCTCATCAGTGCCTCTGCGTTTCATTATACTTTAATCTCTTGTTTGATGCGTACCATTCTCAGACTTAGGGTGCATTTGTTTGCTCTTAATGAACGAGTCTAAATGAGTTTTGAAGACTATTAGTCTTCAAAACTCATTAAGACTCGTTCATTAAGAGCAAACAAATATACCCTTAATCAGCATCATGGGTTATGCAACCATCTTAAACGAAGGCACACCTGATTTATGCTATACCTGGTGATATACTCGTTACAGGACCGGTAATTGGCACCTTAGCCACATTTATGCCATAAAAAACCTCATCGGTTTCTATACATTTATCCAACTAAGATGCCTAAACTGCTTAAAAACAAGTCTACTGCTGCTACAACCACTAGTACATCTGCAAATTTGGTCTGCTCATCAAGTTTTGTACCTGCTGGCCTGTCTGATTCTCAGTACAAATCTATTATGGACATCATCAATCTTGAAACTGGTACTTCTGTTCCAGATCCTCAGTCTGACATAACAGGTATGTCACATTTAGTTTCATCTTTTAGTTCTAATTGTTCAGTTCAGTCATCATCCCAAATCACCAAAGACAGGATCATTGACACGGCTTCAGATCATATTACTTCCTTCTTTCATTTTCTAGTTAATCTTACTCCCATTCATACAAACAATCATCTTCCAAATGGTCAAGTGTCTTCCATTACTCATAAAGGCACATTATATTTAACCCCTGAGATTGTGCTTCATGATGTATTGTATGTCCCTGAATTTAAATTCAATCTCATCTCTGGTAGCAAACTGACTACCGACAATCAGTTTTGCCTTCTTTTCTTTTCCAACTATTGTCTGTTTCAGGACCTACTGTTCAAGACTGTAAAGGGGATTGGTAAATTGGACAAAGGCCTATATAGGCTTGTCTTTCCATCTTCACAGTTTGTTCCTCCTACTGCAAATCATGTTGCTGCCATATCTACTTCTGACAACCCAAGTTCTTGTTCTTCTGCAAATTTGTGGCACTTGTGGTTTCTATACAGGCTTGGCTGAGGATGTGGAAATAAACTCTGTTCCAGATCTTCAAGAACAGGTGATTTAGCTGTTCTTTTTTTCCCTGTACATTTCTTTATTAGTATGACGGCCTACGTAAAGCAAATTTGTGATAGCTTCTGATTAGTAGATTTCATTACTTCTGTTTCTCCTTAATTACTATTAAAATTTGAAGCACCTTAATGCAAGATGTTTCATGTTATCATCCTATTTGCACAACTAAAGTGTCCAAAGTCTTCGTTGGAATCAAACTATTATGGTTTGAGTTCTCACCTTGTGAAATAGTGCACTATTAGATCCCAGGTTTAAACACTAACAGTGTATTAAAGAATTTCTCTTGATTTAAACCTAATAGGTGTATATGACGATCTTTCAAGATTACAAGTTAGGGACAAAGTTAAAACATTTAGGTCCCATTCAACCACAACATAGAATCACTTTTGTGCTCCACAAGGTTCTGAATTTGTACGTTTGTTGAGTTGAGTACTTCTACTTCTACGTTTGTTGAGTTGAGTACTTCTACTTCCACTCAATAACATAACTAGTTGCTGTGTCTATCCATTCCTTATGTTTTGTGTGACATATGGGCATGGGTCATTCTGTTGCTCTGTAGATTGATGCTTAGATGGCATGATAATCCAAGCTAAAGCCATGTCTTGTGGCCACTAGATTTCTGGTGTTCTCTGTTGAAAATAAATTCTGAATAGTTAGTTTGTAACCTTTTGACTTTTTAACTGTACAGAAAATAAAGTGATAACTTGAGTTTGAAAGGTTTAGATGGTGGTTGTTATGATCAGTATCATTGTTCCGATAACATTTGACAGGGAATTGCATTGTTTTCTCAAACCACTGACATAGGCTGTTTCTTTTTGTTTATTTTGCAGGCCACTTTCACAGACATTCTGAAGCTACTTGGCATGCTTCTTTTCTTATGCATTTACTTGCCAAATTCATTTCTTGCATTTACTCCCTCCCTTCCAAATGTATAGCCCCATTTCAAATAAATGACAATAACTGCAGTAGAATTGAATATTACTTTTAGCATATAGAGACTAAGTCATGTAGATATATGTTTATGGTTTGAGTTACTTGACATGATTTTGTACGAGTATTTTTAAGATAGTTAAATGCAAGTGTTTTTGTTTTAATAATTGTGTATATGGTGATGCCTAGATTGATTACAATATAGTATTTTTTTTTGCCATATTCTTGTTTGTGTTTGTGTTTGTGTTTGTGTTTGTGTTTGTGTTTGTGTTTGTGTTTGTGTCAATGGTTATTTGGGAGGAACAAAATCGTCCCAAATAGTTTTTGGAAGGGCAATCGTAGCCGTGCCAAATGTATTTCGAGAGGCAATCAAACCGTGCCAAATGTATTTGGGACGGTGAACAAAAGCGTGACAAACGTATTTGGAAGGGCAGGAAAAATCGTGCCTAATGTATTTGGAAGGGCAAATAAAACCGTGCCTAATGTATTTGGAAGGACAAACAAAACCATCCCAAATACGTATTTGGGACGGGCCATTAAAAACCGTCCCAAATACCCGTAAATAAGACAGATCTGCTCAACTGTCACCATTTCCGTGCCAAATACTTTTTGGGACGGTTTTGGATTGTCACAAATGTATTTGACACCCTTGTATTTGGGAGGGTGTCAAAACCGTCCCAAATACTTTTTGGGATGGTTTTGACGGTATTTGGGACGGTTTTTGGCCTTCACAAATACCCCTTTTTCTTGTAGTGACGCTTCTTGTTTGATTGCTAGATGATCCCCGATTATTGAAACACTTTTCAATAATCAATGGTTGTTTGGTAGAATGAATCTATGTGATTTGATCTTTGATTCGTAATCAAAATCATCCGATTAATGTTTCATAAACTCTAATTTTCGTCACATATGGCTGGAACAAAAGGATTCTATTTATACTTGTTATAAATCCCTAACCTTTAGGGAAAAGAGTCCTTTTTTCAAGCCAAAAACGGGTTTTCAGCGCCGCCAGGACGAGTCGTTCCGTAGGGGACGAGTCGTCCCCTAAATCCTGCAACCTGATTCATTCGTCCCTTTGAAGGGGAATAGTTGGGCCAAATGGGGACGAGTCGTCCCCTCGGGGCACGAGTCGTCCCTTGAGCCCAGAATTCACCCCTTTAGCCATTTTTAATCCGTTCTTTTGTGTGTGACCCTTTAGGAATTACTCTCTCCGTCCCACGTCATTGTGAATCATTTTTTCGGGCACAATAATTAAGAAATATTATTAAGATAATGAAAATGTGTGGTAAGAAATGAAGAGAGAGAATGAGTGGAGTTAATAGTAGGTTGGTTGAATAAATTGTATGGTGAAAAATGAAGAGAGAGAATGAGTGGGTGGGGTAGGGTGAATATAAAATAATAAATTTATTTCCTTTTTGGGCAGTTTGCATTCACGTGGAACAGACCAAAATGGAAATAAGTTTGCAATCACGTGGGACGGAGGGAGTATATTTTATGTTGGTAGTGAGTGAAACATCATCCTCACAAGACATAAGTGACTTCTAGCAAATCATTATGTCCACCCAATTAAATATAACATCAAAGCTTGATTCCTTGATAGATCAGTGTCACAATCCCTTTGTCCACAATGTCCAATTGAACACGAGTCATGGTCTACGTTAACTCATATTGTTCAATGCTTTCTCGATTTCGAATATGTTGATAATCCAAGTGTATTTGATCTCTATCAAATCTCTTGAGTACGACCATACATTTCATCAACACTATTCATCGAGGGGCTCAAGCAAACATCTCTCTCAAACAGAGAGGGACAAATCCCGTCTTGACTTATCATTTTTCCCTACAGGAATTCAATCATGCTAACATAGCCCTTATTGCTATCCGGCTAAAGATAGTGTTAGACTATATTAAACACAATGTTCATCATGTGGAAGACGATGATAATCTCAGGCACGAAGGATTTCAATGACATGACTATCATGAGATTTAGTCATGACAACAGACCATGTCATAAATCTCATAAGTAGGTCAAGTCCAGTACTCGTTCTCTAACAAGTACCCATAAGTGTGATGTGCATCTCCATGCATATAATCATCTCCATGATTATCCATTACCAACTTATACTAGTTGTTCACAATAACTAGGGACACATTCAATATAATAAGCATGTAAACATATAATGAACCAAATAATCTTTCTCTATAATAAATGATAAAGATGATACATAACGGTTTAAGTTAAACATAACTAAAGCCTAGGGCATTACACCAACAAGTAAGTCTAAGCATGAGAATAAGCGGTGAGCGAGAGGTACCCGTGGCAGTTTGCGACATGATTGGTGGAGCTAACATGCGACAAGTATAGGGCGGTTAGAAGATGGGCTTGGCGATAATACGAGTATTGCCCCCTTACCTAGGATTGTCGCATGGCGACAATCGTGACTAGCAATGTTAAGTGACTGATATGCTGCCACGTAGGTACCTACTACAACCGTCAAAATAGTATGATTTGACAAGGTGAACAGTGATTTCCCATTAACTTGGGGGGGTGGTTGGCACCCTTAGTGGATGATTGACATGTGTCTAGCATGTTCCTTTTTTGCATGGTAGTATATAAACCTTAGAGAAAACACTATTTGTAACTCTCTCTCTCTCTCTCTCTCTCTCTCTCTCTCTCTCTCTCTCTCTCTCTCTCTCTCTCTCTCTCTCTCTCTCTCTCTCTCTCTCTCTCTCTCTCTAAGTTCCATTGTTATTCCACCTTGCTACCAGCCACTTACTCTCACGCCGGAGGGGTTTTGCCGAGCCACCCCCGGCTTAGTTCACGTTCTTGCTTGTGTGTAGGTGACGGGGTTGACCATTTCAGAGAAGGACCAGCCGGAGCATCCATTGCTAGCGGTTTAACTTCAGTTCCTGTGCAACACATTTGGCTGTGTAGCATCAAGGGGGTATTTCTAAGAAAATGCTACCTTCACCAGATAAATAAATAAACATTTATTACTAAAATCGCTAAAAAAAAAAAAACTTTATTACTCCGTCCCAAAATGAATGTCCAATTTTTTATACAAAATTGCTCTTGATCTATAGCAAATTTGATATATTTTGGACTTTCATTTAGAGAACCTTTTCCCAGGGTGAGAAAGGATATTTATATCAAATTGTTACTAACCTCATTCTCTGAAAGTTCAACTTTGCCATCAAATTGTTACTAACCTCATTCTCTGAAAGTTCAACTTTGCCAGCTCTACAACTCAAGTCAAGTCAACTAGCCCCAATTGTGAGCATCCATAACCACAAAATAAAATTCATTGATACTGATTACTGATCTTGATCAGCTAACCCTTGGGCTATGTCCTCCTTTTCCTTGCTGGCATTCACGTGACTTAACCACTGCAGTCCACTCACAACTCAAGTAGCTATGGCAACTTGTGGAAGTCTGTTGTTGTTCTTCATAACTAGTTTTATAATAATCATTACTGTGTTGAATATAATTGTTTACTTCCTGCGGAAGCATCATGAAGAAGACTATGGCAAGAGAAGCAAGTGGAAGTCTGCTTGGGGTCAATCATGCCACCGCTTTTCACTTATGGAGATTAAATTGGCGACCCAGAATTTCGATGAAGGGTTGATCCTTGGAAGGGGTGGATTTGGGAAGGTTTACAAAGGGAGCATTAATAATGGCAAAACTACCGTTGCCATCAAGCGGTTGGAGCTTTTGTCCAAACAAGGTGCTCCTGAGTTTTGGACTGAGATTCAAATGCTTTCAAAGTTCAGGCACAGCCACCTTGTCTCTCTTATAGGTTACTGCAACGACCAACAAGAGATGCTTATTGTTTATGAGTATATGGCTGGTGGAACTCTTGACGATAATCTGCACAAGACTGGTAAAAATCCTCCATTATCTTGGATACAACGCCTCAAGATATGCATAGGTGCTGCCCGTGGATTGGACTACCTTCACACGGGTACGGACATCCAAACTAGAGTTATTCACCGTGATGTAAAGAGCTCAAATATTCTATTGGATGGAAATTTGGCAGCTAAGATCTCAGACTTTGGGTTGTCCATAACCGGCCCTGCGAATCAGGAATGTACCCATGTTAGCGATCATGTTAAAGGCACATTTGGTTATCTTGATCCAGAGTATTTCTTAACCGGCAGGCTTACAAGAAAATCTGATGTGTATGCTTTTGGGGTGGTCTTGTTTGAAGTGTTGAGCGGGAGGCCAGCTGTGGATGTAAGACTGGATGAGGATCAATGGGGTTTAGCCTTATGGGCAAACTATTGCGTCAAAGAAGGGAAACTAGATGAGATTGTTGATCCTAGTCTCAGGGCAAATATATTACCCGATTGTTTGAAGGTCTTTTCAGAAACTGCAGAACAATGTTTACAGAATAATTCAAAAAGGCGGCCTACCATGGCTGAGGTTGTCACTAGGCTCGAGTTTGCATTAGAGCTGCAAGAAAGAACACATCTTTCTACAGAGGATGCAGAGACCAATAGTAATGGTGGGGATTACGCCAACCAAGAAAATGCAAACTCGTCCTCAGAATATGATGCAGGAGAAGACTGGGATTCAGGCGGGCGCCTCACATGACACCAGGCGGACGCCTCAGGAGGCCTCAACGTGGGCATTCTTTCTGGCAGCCAGGCGGGCGCCTCACCACATCCCAGGCGGGCGCCTCAGCGAGGAACCGGTAAGGCCTTGGCTAGTGACGGCGAGGCGGGCACATGAGATATTCCAGGCGGGCACCTCAGATGGACGATCACAAGCAGCATGGACACTGGACTCCAGGCGGGCGCCTCGCGTCGACTGCTAGTTTCCTTATTTCGTTTTAATTCCGTTTTTACTGATTTTTTAAACATTAAGTTGGGGTTATTTTGGTCTTTGTTTCCTTATTTCGTCTTAGGGTTTTGGGGAAGTATTTAAACACTTTTAGGGCATGTTTAAACTCAATTTTGATCATTTTAATTCAAAGGGGTTTTCTCTCTTTTTCTGGTGGATTCCAGTTTATTGTGTTTCTAGGGTTCATCGCTTGCGAACTCTTGTGTTTAGTGCGCTAATCACGAATCTATTGCTTCCGTGCTGCGTCAGTTGGTATCAGAGCAGGCTTTATCCTGTCTTTCATCACCGATTCGTTATGGGGGATCAAGCAACAAAAGCAGACATCGATGGTATAACCACCGCTGTTGTGCAATCGCAGCGAAAGCAATTAAACAATAACCAAGAACACACACACAAAATAAGCAATTGAGAAATCGAAAGAGATGTAATTTAGGGTTTTGAACTATGACTCTGTTTTATTATGTGCAATATCTCATAAGTTTTACATAGGGTTAAATAGCATATATATACTAACCAAACCCTAGCCCAAACAAAGACCAAATAAAACAGAAAGCCCAAGATCCGAAACCCCCCGCTGGCATTGAGGTGCCCGCCTCAAGAAGGCCCAGGCGCCCGTCTCAAAGCTACCACGCCAATGCCAAGCTACGGCCGCCCAGGCGCTCGCCCCAGCCTGCTCCATGCGGCCGCCTCAAAGCTGCACCACACGGCCACAGATAAACCTGTTTAAACCGAGCCATAACATCCAACAACCGCAATTGCTGCATTGACAACACAGTTTGCGGCGTTGGTGGCTACTCAACAGGATCAAAACGCTCGTGCTAATCGAAACCGGGGTGGCGAGAGAGACAGGGAGATTGAATAGGACCGACACCCTAGGAGGGTAGAAAATCGGGATGAAGAGGATTCTAGTTCCAATTCCGATGATGAGGTTGATAGTGATGATGAGCCGGGTCAGGGTGGAAATCGACACCGCCAGGATTATAGGATTAAGGCTGATATTATTCTATGGAACCATGGGTATTGAGGATTTTCTTCAGAATGACGTTGATCGTTTTTTCGAGGTTATGGTGGCAATCCGATTGAAGAGTACTCTACGGTCTGGTGGAAAAAACTTGTTGGTCAGAGGCGACGACAAGGAAAGGGGCCAATTAAGACCTGGAGACGTATGAAGCAGTTGATTTCGGAATGATTTTTACTGGCAGATTATGAGCAGACTTTGTATAAACTGTATCTCAACTGTGTGCAGGGTAAGAGAACGATTGATGAATATACTACTGAATTTCAGAGGTATACTGCGCGGGTTAGGGTTGAGGAGACCGAGGATCAGAGAATTGCTCGTTACATTAATGGGTTGAAGGGTTCAATACAAGAAAAAATGGGTTTGCATCAGGTGTGGACTTTGACGGACGCTTCCGCTCTAGCTTTGAAAGCTGAACTTATGGAGAAGTCGAGCTCGAAAATTTTTACCCCTTTTCGCAGGTTTCCACAGCAGGGTAGTTCTGAAGCAGTAGCTGATAAAGACCCAACTCCGCAGGCCAAGATTACAGTCAGTGCTAGTAGTAGCGCAGGGAACAAGGCTCCAACACAGAAAACAACAAATCCGTACGCCAAGCCAACAGGGGACAAGTGTTTTCGTTGTCATGGACATAGTCACAGGTCGAACGTTTGCCCCACCCGGAGAAATGCTATAGTTTTGCATGAGTACGACGAGGAAGAACCCGAAGTTAATGAGTATGAAGGGGTCGAATTTGCTGAAGAGGAGTCTGAGGAGTGGGTCGGATGTGTGCTTCAACAAATACTGCTTTCTTCCAAGGACAAGGGCCAACAGAAAAATCTGTTGACAGCACACTGTTCTGTCAAGAACAAGGTATGTAATATGATTATTGATAATGGTTGTACTAAAAATCTTGTTTCGCAGAAATTGGTTGAATTTCTAGGTTTAAAGACTGAACCTCATGATAACCCTTATAGTTTGGGATGGGTGAATAAAGGTTCGGAACTACGCGTAACACGAACTTGCAGGGTCCCTATTTCCATTGGCAAGCATTATAAGGAGGAGGTCATTTGTGTCGTTCTGAGTATGGACGTATGTCACATATTGCTTGGTCGCCCATAGCAGTATGATCATGATATCACTTATCGAGGTAGGGATAATGTATTAATGTTCACATGGGATAACCGTAAAATTGCTATAGCTTCTGTACTGCGTTTTGAGAAACAGGTTGAGAAGGAGAATTTGGTCGTGATGCTTATACAGAATGAGAAAGATCTGACAGCAGCTATTGCAGAAGCCGAGTACTTTTGTCCGATAGTGGTTAAAGGGCTGTTGGGTTCTGTTAGTGTGGAGATTGGGATGCCGAGGGATATTGAAGAACTTCTTTCCGGATTTCAGGAGTTGCTTTCTGACGAGTTGCCTAACGAGCTCTCCCCTATGCGGGACATTCAGCATCAGATTGATTTGATTCCAGGAGCTAGCCTATCAAACCTCCCGCATTATCGCATGAGTCCCAAGGAGAATGAGATACTTAGGGAGCAGATTGAAGACTTGCTACGGAAGGGGTTCATCAGGGAGAGTATGAGTCCGTGTGCAGTACCAGTACTTCTTGTGCCAAAGAAGGGAAATCAGTGGCGTATGTGTGTTGACAGCAGGGCCATCAACAAGATCACCATCAAGTACAGATTTCTACCCCTCATTTAGAGGACATGCTTGATGAGTTATCCGGTTCTAAGGTGTTTACGAAGTTGGATTTGCGCAGTGGGAACCATCAGATTCGGATCAGACATGGGGATCTGAAATTACCCGGATCGCGTGCGGGGGGACGCGGCGAGCGGCCATTTCGCGGACTTGGGACCTCGTCTGGGAGAATGAGAGGGAGAGTCGCCACGCCGTTTTGTATTATGAGCCCAAATTTTGAAAATGGCTGGTTTCGTGAAAAAAGTGTCATTTTTATTAGGAGCAAAAATTTAGGAAAATGCTTTGAAAATTGGGACGTTTTGATTGGTAGCCAAAACTTGACAAAACGCTTTGAAAAATGGAACATTTTGATTGGTAGCTAAAACTTGACAAAAGGCTTTTAGGACCAGAGATTGTTAGGTTCGGAGGTCACGTTACGTTTTGGGAAGAGTATGTTGAGATCACCCGAAACACCTCGTATGACGAGTCTTTCTACCTTTCTCGAAATTGTGTGCGTGTGTGTGTGTGTTGCATTTTGAAAATGAGCTTGAATGACAAGCTTTAATCTTGGTTTGAATGACAAACGTTGATTAATGGTAAAAGCTAGCGTTTGAATGACAAACGTCGGTTTTGAGTTTGAAAAGAGGGTTCGAGTGACGAACTTAAATCTTTAGTTTGAATGACAAACGTTGATTTATGAAAAGAGCGTTTGAATGTCAAATGTCGGTTTTGAGTTTGAAAAGAGGGTTCGAGTGACGAACTTAAATCTTTAGTTTGAATGACAAATGTTGATTTATGAAATGAGCGTTTGAATGTCAAACGTCGGTTTTGAGTTTGAAAAGAGGGTTCGTGTGACGAACTTAAATCTTTAGTTTGTGTGACAAATGTTGATTTTAGTGAAAAGAGCTTTTTAATGTCAAACGTCGGATTTTGAGTTGTTTTGAAAAGGAGTCCGAATGACGAACTCTGGTTTTGAACCGGACATTACATTTTAAATGACAGTATTTAAAGTGCGATATCAACGGAATCAAACGATTCAGACAATAAAGATGCGATCGACGAGCCAAACGGCTCGGATTTGTAAAGGTACGGAAATTAAATGACGGTATCAACGGATCAAACGATCCAGATTTTGTAAATGACAATCACGAACCAAACGGTTCGGACGGTAAACAGACGAATCGACAGATCGATCGATCCGGACAGTAAATGACAATAAAGTAAAAACGGGGCCGGAAAGCCGTTTTAACCCGAAATTACTTCTCTTACGGAAGAGAAGATGATTAAGGGGTAAAACGTATCGATCCCCGTAGACGGCGTTACATCTACATTTTGAGAGTTTTGACCTGACCAAAAATAGCGTTTGACACGTAAATCGAGGTGAAACGAATTTTTAGAGAGAGAGTGTTACCTATGGCTAGGGGTTGACTCTTTGGCTCTGTTTACGTATACGGGATACGGTTTTGGTGTTTGAAAGGTGTTTTGAGGTTGTTTTGTTAGTGTTTGGTCAGAAAACAGGATTTTCACGCAAATCGAGACAAAACGAGGCTCGGGAGGGGGGTAGGCTGCTTTGGGCTGTGAGGTTTGTGAACAGAGGGTAAGGTTTTTTTTTTTTTTTACAAATGACAGCCCTTGTATTTATAAGGGTGAAAATGCAAAACAGGCCGGACGGCCTAAGGCTTAATTTGGGAGGGGGGGGTTTGGGTATTTTGGAAATTCCAGGGACTTGATGAGAATTATGGTCCATGGTGTAAAACAGGCCGGACGGCCCATGTTTCAGTTTCAGGGATATTTTGGTCTTTTCACCCCTGAATTTGATTGATGTTGATTTGGGGAGTGGTGCATGCGTGCCACGTGCCCCTGTGAGTCACCAGGGCTGTGGTTTTTGTCCCGTTATTCTCGGTATTGTCAGTTTTTTAAATAACTGTCCGAAAAATATTCGAAACGCCCCCGAAAAGTCCCGAAAGTGCATTTTTTGAGGAAAGCTGTACTTTTACGTGCGATAACGTGTGTTGAGTACGCTTTGGTGTCGGGATGCACGGGGCAGTCCCGGGATGTCTCGTTGACTCGGGAATGGGGAGTTTAACGGGTTCCGGTTAACCTGGAAAGGGCCAGTTAACAGATTCCGATTAACTTTTAACGGATTTTGACGATCCGAATTTGGGTACTTACAGTAGCCCCTCAGCGACGTCACTTTCGAAGGAAGTGGGGTCGTTGATAAAGATAAGGATCTAAATCGGGGGATGCCTTATTTTGAGAGACCTGAGCGGTCAAATGGCTGGACCCTTAGCGAGAGGATTCCTACGTATCCCGAGCGGGAATCAAGCCGATCGTAGTTCGTAGGTGCGAGGGTTTTTCGTAGGCGCCTCGACCTATGGGTGAATGATTAGGAGGAGTTTGTCCTGGTTGAGACTGATTCGAAGGTGTCTAGACCTGAGTGAGACTATTAGGAGGCGTCTGAACCTAAGTGAGACTGTTCGGAGGCGTCTGAACCTAAGTGAGACTGTTCGGAGGCGTCTGAACCTAAGTGAGACTGTTCGGAGGCGTCTTAACCTTAGTGAGACTGTTCGGAGGCGTCTTAATCTAAGTGAGACTGTTAGGAGGTGTCTTAACCTAAGTGAGACTGTTCGGAGGTGCCTTAACCTAAGGGAGACTGTTCGGAGGCGTCTTAACCTAAGTGAGACTGTTCGGAGGCGTCTTAACCTGAGGTAGACTGTTCGGAGGCGTCTTAACCTTAGTGAGACTGTTCGGAGGCGTCTTAACCTGAGTGAGACTATTAGGAGGCATCTTAACCTAGGTGGGACTGTTAGGAGGCGTCTTAACCTAAGGGAGAATGTTAGGAGGCGTCTTAACCTAAGTGAGACTGTTCGGAGGCGTCTTAACCTAAGTGAGTCTGTTCGGAGGCGTCTTAACCTAAGTGAGACTGTTAGGAGGTGTCTTAACCTAAATGAGACTGTTCGGAGGCGTCTTAACCTAAGTGAGACTGTTCGGAGGCATCTTAACCTAAGGGGAAGGCGTTCGTGCCTTAAGGTTGAAATTTGTAAGGCGTTCGTGCCTTGAGTGCTGGACTTATAAAGACAGCCAGGGTTTTCCGGTTGGGGATACGGTGGAGATGGTGAGATTGGTTTTGTTAAATTTGTGTTTTTAACAACACGGAAAGATTGACGTTCCAACTTCCAACAACGGGGTTAGGAACGGAATGTGATCTCAGGAGAGAATGCCACATTACTGGGGAGAAGCGTTCAGAGTTCTAACAAAGTTAGTTAGGAACCAAAGAGGTTGATTGACGTTCCTTTAGAAGGAGTGTCTCAGGATCCTGCTGGGTATAAATGTTCGGGCTTACGACGGCGGCCGAAGAGGGATTGTTGTGCGGGCTTACATGGGTTGCCGCTGGAATGAAGGGGTCGGGCTTACGATTGACGGCCGGGGAAGTGATTGTTCACCTGCGAGGAAAAGGATACTCGAGCTTACTATGGTGACCGGTTTACCTTCTAAAGATGGTAATAAGATTTAGCGTCCGAAGACGGCACGTTAGTGAGGACTAACATAAATTTTATCGTCTGGAGATGGAACTGGGATTTAACGTCTGGAGACGAAACTGGGATTTAACGTCCGAAGACAGAATTGGGATTTAACGTCTGGAGATGGAACGTTAGTGAGGACTAACGGGAATTTTAACATCTGGAGACGGAACTGGGATTTAACGTTTGGAGATGGAATGTTAGTGAGGACTAACAAGAATTTTAACGTCTGGAGACGGTATGTTAGTGAGGACTAACGGGAATTTTAATGTCTGGAGACGGTATGTTAGTGAGGACTAACGGAAATTTTAACGTCTGGAGACAGAATGTTAGTGAGGACTAACAGGAATTTTTGTTGGGTTTCGAGGATCCATGCGCAGCGGAATAATGTAATAACTCGAAGAACCCGAAGCCCTAGAATCCGTTCTAGATGATTAATTAAGAAAGATGAAATAGAAATACCAACCTTGAGTGCTTTTGTCGTTGATAAACTTGACCTAACTCCAGATTGAGCGACCTTGTTAATCCTTGATGAACGAACGGCGAATCACGAACGAAAGATCTTGACGAGCGAAGATCCTCTATGTGTATCCACGCGATGAACGAACCCTAGAACTCTTCTAGGAGGATTGCTAGATCCTTTGATTGAAAAACCTTTCAATCGATGAAGAAATATGGAATTGGTTGTGTTTGATTCTCAATTCTCAATTGAAATCTCTCACTTTTGGTGTTTCTCTAAAGCAAAAACGTTCTAATGACGTCTAGGGCAACCAGGGGAAAGTATTTATACGTTACAAATAAAAGACCTTTGCGAAAACCCTAAAATTAGGTCATTTACGTATCAGTCCAGCGCCGACGGGACGACTCGTCCCCTTGCAACCTTCCACTGATTCTGGCGTCCCCATTAAGGGCACGACTTGGCTTTGCTCAGGTCACGAGTCGTCCCTTTGGGCACGACTCGTGCCCCAGAGCACGAGTCGTCCCTCAGGACGTCCCCTCTGAATCATTCGTCCCCCTTAAGGGCACGACTTGGTTCGGCTCAGACGAGTCGTCCCCGAGCCTTAAAAATCCATATTCTTCATTTTTGACAATTCGTTCGATGCGTGTGACCCCATAGGACTATACTATGTTGGCAATGAGTCCGATCACATCGATCCTCATAAGACATGAGCGGAATCTAGCAAGCCATCATGCCTACCCAAATAGTATAATATCAAGTTCGATTTTCCTACATAGAACATATCACAATCCCATTGTCACATGATGTTATATTGAACATGAGTCATGGTCCACGTCAACTCATATTGTTCAATGCTTTCTCGTTACCAAGTAAATTGATTAATCGAATGATATTAATCACATTAATTCATTCGGGCATGGCTATGCACTACATCAATCTTACTTACGAGTGGCCTAGCAAACATCTCTCTTTACGAGGGACAATTTTCCATCTTGACTTATCATTCTTCCCAACAAGAATCATACCATGCCAATGATAGCCCTTATTGTCATCCGGTTAAAGACAACGTTAAACTATATCAAACATGATATTCATCGAGCGGAAGACGATGGTAATCTCAGGTCAAAGGATATCAATGATATAACTATATGAGATTTATTTATGACATATGACCATGACATAAATCTCATAATGGGTCAAGTCCAGTACCTTGTTCTCCAACAAGTACCCATGAATCTAATGTGCATCTCCATGCATATAATCATCACATGATTATCCATTAGACTTCATACTAGTGCTTAGTAAGTACTAGGGACACGATTATTAAAGCTAAACATGCAAACACATATAATAATCAAAGAAACAATCTCTTATATAAATGAACAATGACATTACATAAAGGTCTATCTCTATAGGCCTAGGGCACTAACACCTACAGTCTCCCACTTGCACTAGGCCCAATCATTCATGTATCTTATACCCATGGACCTAACATTACCATCATGTTTAGCTTGTGGTAAAGGCTTGGTGAGAGGGTCCGAGATGTTGTCATCCGTTGGTACCTTGCATATCTTGACATCCTCCCTTTCACAGATTTCTCTAATGAGGTGGAAACGTCTCAAAATGTGTTTGGATCGCTGATGTGACCTTGGTTCTTTTGCTTGGGCAATAGCACCATTATTGTCACAATAAAGCTCTATCGGGTTAGTGATACTCAGAACGACTTCTAAGTCACTAACGAACTTCTTGATCCAAACCGCCTCCTTAGCCGCATCCGATGCTGCTATGTATTCGGCTTCAGTTGTAGAATCAGCAACAGTGCTTTGCTTGGAACTCTTCCAACAAACAGCACCTCCATTTAGCATAAACACAAACCCTGACTGCGATCTAAAGTCATCTTTGTCGGTTTGGAAGCTTGCATCTGTGTAACCCTTTACAACCAGATCATCTTCCATTCCTCCAAATACCAAGAATACATCCTTAGTCCTTCTCAAGTACTTAAGGATATTTTTGACTGCTATCCAATGGTTCTCACCAGGATCAGATTGGTATCTACTCGTTGCGCTTAGAGCATACGAGACATCGGGTCTGGTACATAACATGGCATACATGATAGACCCAATTGCCGAAGCATATGGTATATCACTCATCCTCTTTCGCCATCATTTGTCTTAGGACAATGAGTCTTGCTAAGAGTAATGCCATGTCCCATTGGCAAGTTCCCTCTCTTAGAATTTTCCATGCGAAATCTTCTAAGGACCTTGTCAATATATGTACTTTGACTCAAACCAATCATCCTTCTTGATCTATCTCTATAGATCTTGATACCAAGGATATAAGCCGCTTCACCCATATCTTTCATTGAGAAACATTTTCCTAACCAAGACTTAACAGTCTCAAGTGCAGGAACATTGTTTCCAATGAGCAAGATGTCATCGACATATAACACTAGAAATAGAACTATGCTCCCACTTATTTTCTTGTATACACAAGGTTCATCTTCGTTTTTGATGAAGCCAAACTCTTTGACTGATTCATCAAAACGTAGATTCCAGCTCCGAGAAGCTTGCTTCAATCCATAAATGGATCTCTGCAACTTACACACTTTATTAGAATTCTTTGGATCGACAAACCCTTCAGGCTGTATCATGTATACATCCTCAAGTAGGTTTCCGTTAAGAAACGCTGTTTTGACGTCCATTTGCCATATCTCATAGTCGTAATATGCGGCTATGGCAATTAAGATTCTAATAGACTTAAGCATTGCTACGGGCGAAAAGGTTTCATCATAGTCAACGCCATGAATCTGCCTATACCCCTTAGCAACAAGCCTAGCCTTATAAGTATGTACCTTCCCATCCACGTCGGTCTTCTTTTTGAAAACCCACTTGCACCCTATGGTTTTTACACCTTCGGGTGGATCAATCAAGTTCCAAACTTGATTATCGTACATGGATTTGATCTCGGATTCCATGGCTCCTAGCCACTTGTCCAAATCAGGAGTGGACATCGCCTCTTGATAGGAAGTAGGTTCATCATTCTCAATGATTTCCACTTCGTTACTTTCCGTCATGAGAAATCCATATCTCTCAAGTTCAGATCGTATCCTATCCGATCTGCGAAGAACTTGTGTATCTTGAACCGGTTCCACAACAGCTTGTGAATTTGGTTCCGTCTCTACTATTGGCTCTATGTCATTTTCGGGTTCTTGAATTTCTTCAAGATCAATTTTACTCCCACTAGTTTCTTTAGAGAGAAACTCTTTCTCTAGAAAGACACCGTGTCGAGCAACAAACACTTTGTTCTCGGATCGGTTGTAAAATTGATATCCTTTCGTTTCCTTAGGATAACCAACGAAAATACATTTATCAGATCTAGGTGCAAGTTTATGTTCAGAAACTAATTTCTTTACATAAGCCTCATATCCCCAAATCTTCATGAAAGATAAACTAGGTTTTCTTCCATGCCACATCTCATGTGGGGTTTTAGGAGCCGATTTAGTAGGGACCTTATTAAGTGTGAAAGCAGCTGTTTCCAGTGCATGTCCCCAAAAGGAAATAGGAAGGTTAACTTGACTCATCATCGATCGAACCATATCTAATAGGATTCGATTTCTCCTCTCGGATACACCATTCCATTGTGGTGTTCCGGGTGGAGTAAGTTCTGAAACAATTCCACAACTTTTCAGATGATCATCAAATTCTTGGCTCAAATATTCACCACCTCGATCGGATCGAAGTGTTTTAATAGTTTTGCCAAGTTGATTTTGTACTTCACTTTGAAATATTCTAAATATCTCAAATGCTTCACTTTTGTACTTCATCAGATAGACATAGCCATATCTTGATAAGTCATCAGTGAACGTTATGAAGTACCGAAATCCTCCCCTAGCAATGCTATTCATTGGTCCACATACATCAGTATGTACGAGAGCCAACAAATCACTAGCCCTTTCACTACTCTTAGAGAAAGGTGCCTTAGTCATCTTGCCCAATAAACAAGATTCGCAAACATCATATGATTCATAATCATATGAGTCTAAATATCCATCTTTATGGAGTTTAGAGATGCGTTTCTCGTTTATGTGCCCAAGACGGCAATGCCATTTATATGTGTCATTCACATTATTTGGTTTGGATTTCTTATTTACATGATAGATATTATCAACATTATTTTCAACATCCAAGACATAAAGGCCATTAAAAGAATGAGCAATACAATAAAGTACATCATTCAAATAAATGGAAAATTTCTTATTCGCAATAAGAAAATTGTAACCCTCGTTGTCTAAACAAGAAATGGAAATAATGTTTCTGCTCAAATCCGGAACATAATAACAGTTATTCAAAACTAAAATTAATCCGCTAGGTAAAGTGATTTCGTAAGTCCCTACGGCCAATGCAGCAACTCTTGCTCCATTTCTAACTCGTAGATCTACTTCACCCTCTTTGAGCGACCTTCTATTCTTTAGTCCCTGCACATTTAGGCAAATGTGAGATCCACATCCGGCATCTAATACCCAAGAACTAGAGGTAGAAAGTAAAATATCTATCACATAGATACCTGAAGTCATGGCAATCTCATTGCCCTTCTTCTTGATCCTTCTGATAAAGCTTGCAGTTACGCCTCCAATGCCCAGTTTCCTTGCAATGGTAGCACACCGCATCCTTTTGGGATTTGGGTTTAGGCTTCTCAGCAACGGCAACCTTTGCCTCCGGTTTAGCAACTTTTGCTTTAACCTTGGGTTTGAACCCCTTTCCTTTATTCACCATCAACACTTGATTGGTTTTCTTGGTAATATTGTTCTCTGCATTCTTTAGCATCCCATGCAATTCAGACAGAGATTTATTCATCCCATTCATGTTATAATTCAGAACAAACTGATTATAACTTTCAGGGAGTGAATGAAATATCATATCCGTAGCGCCTCTAAGCTGGATAGGATATCCAAGCCTCTCAAGGTGTTCGAGGTGACCCTTCATTTTCAACACATGAGGCCCAACAGGTTGTCCTTCAATCATCTTGCATGAATGAAGAGCCTTCATAGTGTCAAACCTTTCCGTACGTGCTTGCAACTGGAACATTTCCTTCAAATGATTTCCCAAATCATAAGCTTCCATGTGTACAAGGTCCTTCTGAAGGGCCTTACACATGGTAGCAAGCATCAAGCAACCAACATCAATAGAATCATCCACATGCTTCTTGTGTTGGTCCTTTTCAGCTTTAGTTGCATTAGCCGCAGACTCGGGTGGAATGGGTCCATCAAGAATGTACAACTTCCTTTCCTGTTTGAGAACAATTCCCAAACTGCGGATCCAATCCACATAGTTGTTGCCATTCTCCTCTAACTTGTCCTTCTCAAGGACTGATCGCAGTGACATGTTTTGATTAGTGTTTACAGCCATTGATCTACAAAGATATGCAACATATAAGTACCAATTCATTTAAGAGATTAATTAACGTATTTCACAAATACTCCCACTAAATTATATAACCTTCTTATACAAACATGCATAATATAATTTAATAGGCTAAGACCCAACTTTAATTTAATTTCAAGTCGGCTATGGCACGACTGCTCAAAATTAAACTAAAAAGGTAGATAACATTTATCAATCATATCTATATATGACTCTTATATCATTATGACATTATAGACATCATATGTCACATGTTTCAATCTCATCTTATGCCTTAGGCCCAAAACTGTTTTGATAGCCTAATTGAGTTCAACCATGTTAAACGTATAGCAATCACCGTTTGTTCATCTTGATCATACAAAAATAGAATCAATGTACCTCGCTGTGGCGTAGCCTACATGAAACTATCCGTGTACTCACAAGTGTTTAAACATGGGTGGCATAAAACAAACTCAAATTACAAAGAAGGTTCAATTTTCATGTTTATCAATTAACATGCCAAGGTTGTTTCATGAAAAATATATGAGCATAATTATGAACATGGAATGATGCAACACAAATCACATTTGATCAGTAATTACTAGTACGCGGCCACGTGCTCCAAATTTATCCCACACTTCCATCGAAGTGCCTGTGGGGAAGGTTTTGGTGTCCAGCCAATATACTAAGTAATACTTCACAAATATCCTAGATTAATCACATTAATCATATTAATGAAATTGACATCCCATAATCTAGATTAATCATATTAATCATATATATCAATTTCATAATCATGGTATATCATTATATACAATTACTTCACAAGCAAAACTCATACAATTTCACATTCTAGATCATGTACATCATGAAAATTAACATAATCACATTATCTAATTATCATGATTTTCTAATATAAACATCATGAACGGGGCTCTGATACCACTGTTGGGTTTCGAGGATCCATGCGCAGCGGAATAATGCAATAACTCGAAGAACCCGAAGCCCTAGAATCCGTTCTAGATGATTAATTAAGAAAGATGAAATAGAAATACCAACCTTGAGTGCTTTTGTCGTTGATAAACTTGACCTAACTCCAGATTGAGCGACCTTGTTAATCCTTGATGAACGAACGGCGAATCACGAACGAAAGATCTTGACGAGCGAAGATCCTCTATGTGTATCCACGCGATGAACGAACCCTAGAACTCTTCTAGGAGGATTGCTAGATCCTTTGATTGAAAAACCTTTCAATCGATGAAGAAATATGGAATTGGTTGTGTTTGATTCTCAATTCTCAATTGAAATCTCTCACTTTTGGTGTTTCTCTAAAGCAAAAACGTTCTAATGACGTCTAGGGCAACCAGGGGAAAGTATTTATACGTTACAAATAAAAGACCTTTGCGAAAACCCTAAAATTAGGTCATTTACGTATCAGTCCAGCGCCGACGGGACGACTCGTCCCCTTGCAACCTTCCACTGATTCTGGCGTCCCCATTAAGGGCACGACTTGGCTTTGCTCAGGTCACGAGTCGTCCCTTTGGGCACGACTCGTGCCCCAGAGCACGAGTCGTCCCTCAGGACGTCCCCTCTGAATCATTCGTCCCCCTTAAGGGCACGACTTGGTTCAGCCTAGGACGAGTCGTCCCCTGAGCCCAGAAAATCCATATTCTTCATTTTTGACAATTCGTTCGATGCGTGTGACCCCATAGGAATATACTATGTTGGCAATGAGTCCGATCACATCGATCCTCATAAGACATGAGCGGAATCTAGCAAGCCATCATGCCTACCCAAATAGTATAATATCAAGTTCGATTTTCCTACATAGAACATATCACAATCCCATTGTCACATGATGTTATATTGAACATGAGTCATGGTCCACGTCAACTCATATTGTTCAATGCTTTCTCGTTACCAAGTAAATTGATTAATCGAATGATATTAATCACATTAATTCATTCGGGCATGGCTATGCACTACATCAATCTTACTTACGAGTGGCCTAGCAAACATCTCTCTTTACGAGGGACAATTTTCCATCTTGACTTATCATTCTTCCCAACAAGAATCATACCATGCCAATGATAGCCCTTATTGTCATCCGGTTAAAGACAACGTTAAACTATATCAAACATGATATTCATCGAGCGGAAGACGATGGTAATCTCAGGTCAAAGGATATCAATGATATAACTATATGAGATTTATTTATGACATATGACCATGACATAAATCTCATAATGGGTCAAGTCCAGTACCTTGTTCTCCAACAAGTACCCATGAATCTAATGTGCATCTCCATGCATATAATCATCACATGATTATCCATTAGACTTCATACTAGTGCTTCGTAAGTACTAGGGACACGATTATTAAAGCTAAACATGCAAACACATATAATAATCAAAGAAACAATCTCTTATATAAATGAACAATGACATTACATAAAGGTCTATCTCTATAGGCCTAGGGCACTAACACCTACAATTTTAACATCTGGAGACGGAACTGGGATTTAACGTCTGAAGACAAAATTGGGATTTAATGTCTGGAGACGGAACGATAGTGAGGACTAACGAGAATTTTAATGTCTGGAGACGGAACTGGGATTTAACGTCCGAAGACAGAATTGGGATTTAACGTCTGGAGACGGAACGTTAGTGAGGACTAACAGGAATTTTAACGTCTAGAGACGGAATTGGAATTTAACGTCTGGAGACGGTATGTTAGAAATGTCTAACTGAGGTTTAACCTCGGGAGAGGGGCGTTAGAAATGTCTAACTGGGGAATTTTTAACTTTTGAGGAAAAAGTGTCAAATTCGGAATTTTGGAAAGATGAGGGGCTGAATTGGCATTTGGGCCAAAATGGCCCATGGCGTAAAAAAGGCCGGACGGCCTATGAGTCAAAATGTCCATTTTAAAGGACTGCCGTCGGCCATTTTTTTCGAAATGTCCATTTCAAAATGTCAAAATTTTGCCACTTTTTTTGCGAGTTTTGTTCAAATCTTTGAGAGATTATCACTATGGAAGCGGGATTAGGACGAAGGGGTCGACATAGGAGGACCGACAACGAGAGGGCGAGACTAAAGAGGACGGTGCGAACTACCGCTCTTCCCATGAATCCAACCGAGTTTTATCCGGCTCGGGATAGCCACAAATCCAAGGAGGGAATCGCGAGGAAGGTAAGCATCCTCTAAATTCCGTCAATTTTTAGAATTTGCATTCTTGAATTTTAGGAATTTTGACTAGAATTGAGTTAGGGTTCTTGGTATTTGATTTGGGGCTTTTGACCTTGTGATGTCCCTTGGTCGAAATTGACTGTAGCTTAGTACAATTGACGATATGGGTAGACAATGTAGAAATTTTGGTAGAAAAATTCCATGTCTAGGGGCATTTTCCAAAATTAAAGTGAGTTTAATTTGGGACGGAGTAAATTTTGAAATGTTTGAAAGTTCCGATTTAGACGGGTTTTTCGAAAGGTTTTGAAAGTTTCGGGTTCGACGGAATTTTCGAAATGTTTTGAAAGTTCCGGGTTCGATGGATTTTTCAAAATGTTTTGAAAGTTCCGGGTTCGACGGAGTTTTCGAGATGTTTTGAAAGTTTCGGGTTCGACGGAGTTTTCGAGATGTCTTGAAAGTTCCGGGTTTGACGGAAATATTTTAAGAAAATGAGCCGTTAATGAAACGAGATTTTGAAACTTGAACCGTTAATACTCTGACTGGGACGAAAATATTTTAGGAAACGAAACATATCTTTGCGTTGATATTTTTTTTGTGACTTTGATATATGAATGTGCATTTTGTGGATGTTACCTTTGTAGTAACATACTCTTGCCGTGTTCACCTGCAGGGGCGAGGGCCGATTGACGTGTCCACCGTGAAGAGTAGGGGAGACGTTGAGGCAGTCCGAGAGTTATGGGAAAGGTTCCCGGATGAGGCTTGTGATGGATAGAGGAGTCCACGGCAGTTGGTGATTGACTCCGGCCTAGGAGGCTTTATCAGCGCGGTGGCCGTGGTGGCATCGACACAGAGGGTGAAGGTGCTCCATGTGTCCTTGAGCGAGTACTGGTGGGATACGACCCACACATTTCATTTCAGGTGGGGGGAGACAACCTTGACTCCTACAGATTTCGCTACGATTACTGGGTTGTCGTTCTGGGGCAACCCTATTGAGTGGTTTGATGGTTTCACCAGGGAGCAGTTGTCGGAACTGCTTGGATTTGAAATCACGGATGCCAGGGGTCTTGGTATTCGGTACAGGTCGAAGGAGGCACACTTAAGGAGGGGCATCGAGGAGTATCTGGTTGGCTCCGAGAGGATGACAACAGAATGCCTGGCTAGGGGGTTTTTGTGGTTTGCTTTGTCAGCAACCCTTTTTGCCAATGCTGACACGATGTGTCAGTTTGCTTTGCTTGGTTCCCTGACCAACCTGGAGGCCGTGAGGGGTTTTTCCTGGGGAGAAGCCGGTCTGTCCGAGCTCTTTTACGCCTTGGATAGGTGTTCTCGTGGAGAGAATAACTCATTCTGCTGCTTTCAGTTCGCGTTAGATGTGAGTTTTTTTTCTCTTCCTTGTATTGCTTGTACTTGTATGTATCTGCTTTGTAGCTGATATAAATTTCCTGGCATTGGATAGGTGTGGTGTTTTGAGGTGTTTCACCCGCATAAGTGGGATACCAGGGAGGCATACACTCTCTTATTTCCTGCCATGCTGACTTGGCAGAAGGCGGGGCGGAAGCCGGTGAAGTCAAGGGAGAGCACCCGTGTGACTTACGAGGAGGTATCTTTGGCTCTGGACCGAGACTTTTCTTCGAGGATCAACTTGACTTGGTGGAGTCGGTTTGATCACTTTGTGGTGCAGGCTTCTAGGGAGATTACACATCAGCAGAAGCTGTTAGTGGGGCTTCATTGTGACATTCTGTACTTGGGCGAGAGGGTGTCTTGCCAGTATGCTCCGGGATCTGGTCCCTTGGTTCTGAGGGATCCGCCTCTTTATATGCAGTATCCCGCGGTCATAGTTGGGGAGGAGTTACAGCGATATCGGCAGGGTGTGCCTCACATTGAGAAACTTATAGAGGATGCCAACTATGATATCTTTCGGAGGGTGAGGCTGAGGAGCCCACATGTGATGGCTAGAGAGGGCGAGGACCCTGCACGTCCTAGAGATTTCCCGCTTCCCCGCACTCGGTTGACGTTCGAGGATGCTGGTGGTTCTCGTAGGTGGCTGATGATTCCTATTCTGGAGCAGGCGAGGCCTTAATACATGGTTGAGCCCAGTGCTTCGGTGAGTGCTTTGTTTTGCTTTTCTGTACTTGTAGTAGCATTCTGCAAATGTTGCATCTGTGCTGTACTGTTTGTCTTTTGATGACTTTCCTGGTTTGCAGGTTTCTGGCCGTACTTACGATCAGGCTGTAAGATGTCTCGATGGGATGACTGGATTTGCTAGGAGGCTCGTGGACTTCCTACGGTGCGGTTCGCGGAGGAGTGCGGCTGTTCATGAGCCGATGCCTCCCCGGCCATCTGCTGCGGGGGATCCATCTGCTTCCACGGCTGGTGGCACAGATTTCGGGCAGGGGTTCAGCCAGTTCTTCGGTGAGACTACTGGGTTTGGAGTTCGCCACTCCTCGTATTCAGGATACGAGCAGGGAGAGTCCTCGGGATGACAGGCACGGAGCCATAGATTTTCGTACTCCGGTCTTGAGGAGTTTGCAGATTATTTGTCTACCGCGGATCCGGCTGCTGTGGGGCAGTACTTTGAGTGCTCGGATGACGAGCGGGACTCTGAGTAGTCCCATTGATTTCTTTTGTTAGAAGATTGTGTGCACCGTCTGAATGCTGTTTTGTACTTGAAAGGTCCTTGGGGCAAACTCTTGTATGTTTTGAGTACTTATTATGATTACCTTAATTTATTTTTGGCAAATAAGCAAGTAGGTTGATCAAAAATAAATAATAATGAGACATGCATTAAATAATAAAATTTGAGCTGGCAAAATTTATATCTACATGCACTGTTATTAATTAATTGCACTGTTGCACGAGCCCGGGGCGGATGTGGTGTCGGCAGTGATTGATTTGATCACGGGTAAATGTTGCTTTGGACAAGGCTTGAACAGGGAGGCCTTTGGAAATGTTGACAGAAATTGGTGCAGCTGGCTGCAGAGTTGACCAGGTCAACCTGAAAAATAGGCCGGCCGGCCTATGACTCAGTTTTAGATTGTTTTAAATTGCAGTCCAGTTTCTGCAATTTGGAGATTCCGTGCTTGTTTCTGAAGCAGAAACTGATTTCTCTCCTAAATTCCTCGAAGTTTCCTTTGTTTCTCATGGCTACATTTCCAAGGTTGTCGTCTCAGATGCAAGAACGATTTTTAGAAAGGTTCCAGACGTGGGTACGACACCACACGAGGCAAAGTAAGGGATTTTTTGAAGGTTGTTATAGGATGAAGGCGGTTTGGGCTTTGAAGGAGCTTATGCCGGATTGGTATCTTTTGAGAGCTGCGGCTCGTTTCTGGGACAAAAGGAGGCATGTATATTGCTTCTCGTACAACGAGATTATGCCCACGCTTGAGGATTTTCGGGCTATCCTTGGAGGACCTGAGACGGAGCAGATTGTTCTTCCTTTGACGGGCGGCATGACCACCGTTGAGAAGTTGATGTCCTTGCTTGGCGTTTAGCCTGAAGAAGCATACGGGATGCTAATACCAAATACCGATCATGTTGACATTTCGGGGCTGCCCGATAGATTTGCCGGTGCTGATGGGAGCGTTTCTGTGTGGGACGCTTTTGCTCTGTGTGCAATTGCTACTTTGTTCACAATCACATCCTTGGGGGTGTGCCACCACAGTGTACTGGACCTGGTGAGGCAGTGCCAAAGCGGAGGAGACATCGTGCCTTTGATCTTGGGCGAGACATTCCTTGGCATAGGTCGAATGGCGACCGGTAGCCGATACATGTGGGGAGGGAGTCCCGCCATGCTTACCTTGTGGTTGAGGGAGCATTTGAAAATGATGCCCAAGGTACCAGCGACATGTGATCCCTGGTCTTTTTCTCGATGACCCTTGGTGATAGGAGGTGATCAGGGTGAATTGGAGCTTTAGATGGCCAAACTCCGCACACATCATCTGCGATGGTGGGTTCCTCACTGGAAGTTACAGACTTGTCGGACCGTTCAAGAGGGTCTTCTCGTTGTCAGAGTTCCGAGGGTGTCCCAGTCTTCTTTCTACATTCCATCTTTGGTGCTGCGGCAGTTCGGGCTGGACCAGGTGCCTTTGACGGGCTTGAGTAATGCTGCTACCTTTGAGGTGGTGAAATTACCCAGGATTTCGCGCGAGTGAAAAGCGGTTGTCTTTCGCGGAGGGTTGGTGTCTGAGACCTCGCTTTTCGGGAAGGATAGGAGTTGCCACGCGGTTTTTGTATTTTGAGCCCAAACGTTGAGAAACGGCTATTGGTTGAAAAAGGTGTCGTTTTTATTGGTAGCAAAAACTTAGGAAAAGGCTTTGAAAACGGGGGGTCATTTTTATTGGTAGCAAAAACGAGTAAAAGGATTTTTTAGTACCAGAGATTGTTAGGTTCGGAGGTCACGTTACGTTTCGGGAAGAGTATATTGAGATCACCCGAAACGCCTCGTATGACGAGTCTTTCTACCTTTCTCGAAATCGTGTGCGTGTGTGTGTGTGTTTGCATTTTGAAATGGGGGCTTGAATGACAAGCTTAATCTTGGTTTGAATGTCAAACGTTGATTATGGGATCTTGTTTGAAAAGGCGAGCGTTTGAATGACAAACGTCGGTTTTGGAAGTTTTAGGAAAAGTGGCGCGAATGCTGATTTTAACTGTATATTTTAAGTGTCAAATGTTGACTTTTAAGAAAAGAGCGTTTGAATGTCAAACGTCGAATTTTGAGTTTGAAGATGAGCGTTTGGATGCCAAACGTCATTTCGTGCATTTTGAAAGAGAGTTCGAAGGTCGAACTCCGGTTTTGAATCGGGCATGTCATTGTTAGCATTTTTACGGGAAAAAAACATTAAATGATTTGAGTGTCAAATGGTGGCTTTTAAGTTTGAAGATGAGCGTTTGGATGCCAAACGTCATTTCGCGCATTTTGAAAGAGAGTTCGAAGGTCGAACTCCGGTTTTGAACCGGGCATTACATTGTTAGCATTTTTACGGGAAAAAAACATTAAATGATATGCGATCAACGAATTGGGTTGCGACTCGGACTTTGAAAAGTAAATACTATCACGATCCAAATGGGTCGGACTTTGTAAATGACAGTATTTAAAGTGCGGTATCAACGGAATCAAACGACCCGAAATTGTAAAGTACGATCGACGAGCCAAACGACTCGGAATTGTAAAGTTGCATGAAAGTAAAT
Organism: Adenophora triphylla var. japonica; assembly: GCA_022495995.1. NCBI lineage: Eukaryota > Viridiplantae > Streptophyta > Magnoliopsida > Asterales > Campanulaceae > Adenophora > Adenophora triphylla. The sequence goes on along the minus strand of JAFEMH010004301.1, from coordinate 153,308 downwards.
GACGTTCGACGGATCAAATGGTCCGGAATTTGTAAATGACAGGAATTTAAATGACGATCGACGGATCAAACGATCCGGAATTGGTAAATGACATAAAAGTAAACGGAACGGGGTCGGAACGCCGTTTTAACCCGAGATTACTTCTCTTACGGGAAGAGAAGAGGATCGCGGACTAAAACGTATCGGACCCCGTTAGACGAAGGCGTCTACATTTCAACAACGTTCGTTCAAAACGGTTGTAGCGACTGGCGCATAAATCGAGATGAAATGAGAGTTTAAAGAGAGAGGGAGCTACCTATGGCTAGGGTCAGCTCCTTTGGCTCGGGGGGCGTATACGGGATACGAAAGTGTGTTTGGAATGGTGTTTCGAGGTGGCAAGGGTTGTATTTGATCAAAATACAAAGTTTTCACGCAAAACGAGGTAAAATCGGGGCTCGGGAGGAGTGAAACCAGTTTAGGCCGTGGGTTTTTTGGGTGAAAGGGAGTAAAATTTGTTGTTATAAATGGCTTTGACAGCCTCTGTATTTATAGGTGAATTTTCAGCATGAGTCCAGATGGACTGAGGGTGAAATCCAGGGGGTTTTCTGAAACTTTGGAAATTGGAGGGACTTGCTGGCAATTCTGGAATTTCTGCAAATGAGTCCGGCCGGACTGAGACTGTATACCAGGGGTATTTTTGTCTTTTCACTCTGAATTTGATTGAAAGGTGACTAGGGAGCTGTGGCATGCAAGCCACGTGTCCCTGTGACTCACAGGTCCATGGATTTTCGTGCCATATTTCCCGGTTTTGTCTATTTTTAAAATAACAGTCCGGAAAATGTCCGAAATGCCCCCGGAAAGTGCCGAAAAGTGCGTTTTTCAGGGAAATCCGTACTTTTACGTGCAATGACATGTGTTGAGTACGCTTTGACGTCGGGATACACGGGGCAGTCCCGGAATGTCTCGTTGGCTTGGCAACGGGGAGCTTAATGGGTTTCGGTTAACCTGGAGCGGGCCAGTTAACGAATTCCGGTTAAATTTTAACGGATTTTGGCGATCCGGATTTGGGTACTTACAGTTAGCCCCTCAGCAACGTCACTTCCGAAGGAGGTGAGGTCGTTGAAAAAAGATAAGGATCCAAATCGGGGGATGCCTTACTTTTAAAGAGACCTGGGCGTTCAGCTGGCTGGACCCTTAGCGAAAGGATTCCTACGTATCCCGAGCGGGAATCAAGCCGATCGTAGTTCGTAGGTGCAAGGAGCCGCGCGTGGGGATCTTGACCTGAGCGAGATTGTTGGGAGGCGTCTAAACCTGAATGAGACCACTGCGAGGTACCTGGACCTGAATGGAAACTATTGTGAGGCATCTAAACCTGGGATTTCTGAAACCTTCGAGGGTGTGTGGCGCCTCATACCAGAGTTGCTGAAACATACGAGGGCGTGTGGCGCCTCAAACCGGAGCTGCTGAAACATACGAGGGCGTGTGGTGCCTCAGACCGGAGTGGCTGAATCATACGAGGGCGTGTGGTGCCTCATACCGGAGTTGCTGAAACATACGAGGGCGTGAGGCACCTCAAACCGGAGTTGCTGAAACATACGAGGGCGTGTGGCGCCTCAAACCGGAGCTGCTGAAACATACGAGGGCGTGTGGTGCCTCAAACCGGAGTTGCTGAAACATACGAGGGCGTGTGGCGCCTCAAACCGGAGTGGCGAGGATACGTTTATCCTGAGATGAAGGCGCTCCTGCCTTGAGTGCTGGACTTACGATGACGGCCAGGTTTATCTGCCGGGGATAGGGTGGCAATGATGGGAATGGTTGTGTTAAACTGGCGTTATTAACAACACGAAAGAATTGATGTTCTAACGACGGGGTTAGGAACGGGATGTGGCCTTGGGGGAGACCGACACATTGCTGGGGAAAAGCGTCCAGAGTTTTGACGGGGTCAGTTAGGAGCTGAAGGGGTTGATTGTCGTTTCTTCTTAGAAGGATGGTCTTTAGGATCCTGCTGGGGATGAATGTTCGGGCTGACGGCGATGGCTGAAGAGGGATTGTTGTGCGGGCTTACCTTGATGGCCGCTGAAGTGGGACGATCGGGCTTACGACTAGCGGCCGGGGAAGTGAACGTTCACTTGCTGGAGTGAAAAGGTATTCGGGCTTACGAGGACGGCCGAAGAGGGATTGTTGTGCGGGCTTACCTTGATGGCCGCTGTAGTGGGACGATCGGGCTTACGACTGGCGGCCGGGGAAGTGAACGTTCACTTGCTGGAGTGAAAAGGTATTCGGGCTTACGAGGATGGCCGAAGAGGGATTGCTGCGCGGGCTTACCTTGATGGCCGCTGTAGTGGGACGATCGGGCTTACGACTGGTGGCCGGGGAAGTGAACGATGGTGAAGACCAATAGAAATTTTGACGTCAGGCGACGAAATTGTGATTTGAATGTCCGGAGACAGGTTTGAGCGTTTGAATGTCAAACGTCAGTTTGGGACTGGAATGAGCGTTTGAATGTCAAATGTCATCTGGGGATTGAGAATTTAACGTCTGTAGATGAGCGTTAGTGAAAACTAACTGAGAATTTAACGTCTGGAGACGAGCATTAGTGAAAACTAACTGGGAATTTAACGTCTGGAGACGAGCGTTAGTGAAAACTAACTGGGAATTTAACGTCTGGAGACGAGCGTTAGTGAAAACTAACTGGGAATTTAACGTTTGGAGACGAGCGTTAGTGAAAACTAACTGGGAATTTAACGTCTGGAGACGAGCGTTAGTGAAAACTAACTGGGAATTTAACGTCTGGAGACGAGCGTTAGTGAAAACTAACTGGGAATTTAACGTCTGGAGACGAGAGTTAGTGAAAACTAACTGGGAATTTAACGTCTGGAGACGAGCGTTAGTGAGAACTAACTGGGAATTTAACGTCTGGAGACGAGCGTTAGTGAGAACTAACTGGGAATTTAACGTCTGGAGACGACCGTTAGTGAGAACTAACTGGGAATTTAACGTCTGGAGACGAGCGTTAGTGAGAACTAACTGGGAATTTAACGTCTGAAGACGAACGTTAGTGAGAACTAACTGGGAATTTAACGTCTGGAGACGAGCGTTAGTAAAAACTAACTGAGAATGGATCCTCGGGGGATGGGGTGTTAGAAATGTCTAACTTGGGGGAAATTTTACACTTTTGGGGGCCAAAAGGGGTAAAATTGAAACTGCGAAAAGTTGAGGGGCTAAATTGGCAAGGAATCTTTCTGCTGCAGAAAGAGTCCGGCCGGACTGAACCTGAAGTTGACCAAGTTCATTCCAGCGCCGAGGCAGAGGCAAAATTGGCCATTTTCTTCCATTTATTCCGACGAAAAGGAGAGAAAGGAGAGGAGATAAACCATTCCAAATTGTGAGGTTTGCTCAAATTTGCAAGGGAAAATCAACATGGAGGGTGATTTGGGACCAATGGCTCGTCATGGAAGGACCGATAACGAAAGAACGCGGTTGGTTCGGACCATTCGAACCATTACTCTTCCATTGAATTCGGCGGAGTTCTACCCGGCTCGGGAGAACCACAAAGCCAAAGGAGGGATCGAGAGACAGGTAAACTTCCTTCAAATTCCATTAATTTTAAGAATGTGCATTCTTTAAATGTTAGGAATTTGACTAGAAATGAGTTAGGTATTTTGGTGCCCGAATTGGGGCTTTTGACTTTGCTATGCGCCTTTGTCGAAATTGACTAGAGTGTAGTTCAATTGACACTATGGGTAGATGACATAAAAATTTTGGTTGCAAAATTCCATGCCTAGATGTGTTTTCCGAATTTAAATTATGTTTAAATCGGGACGGAGTAAATTTTTGAAATGTTCGAAATGATTTGAAAGTTCCGGATTCGACGGAGTTTTCGAAGGGTTTTGAAAGTTCCGGATTCGACGGAGTTTTCGAAATGCTTTGAAAGTTTCGGATTCGACGGAGTTTTCGAAGGGCTTTGAAAGTTCCGGATTCGATGGAGTTTTTCGAAATGCTTTGAAAGTTCCGGATCCCCCCGAAATGCTTTGAAAGTTTCGAATTCGACGGAGTTTTCGAAATGCTTTGAAAGTTCCGGATTCGACGGAGTTTTTCGAAATGTTTTGAAATTTTGGACCTTTAATACTCCAACCGGGATGGAAATATTTTAGGAAAGAAATGAGAACTGTATCTGCGTTGCATCATTTTGACATGCATTCGTGCATTCTGTTGATATCGCTTCTGTATTAACGATTCTTGCCTTGTTCACCTGCAGGGGCGAGGGACAGTTGACGTTCACACCTTGAAGAGTTGGGGAGCCTTTGAGGCAGTTCGAGCGTTGTGGGAGATACTCCCAGACGAGGCTCGGGAAGGCGAGAGGAGTCCACGGCATCTTTTTGTTGACTCCGGCTTGGCTGGATTTATTAGCGCGATAGCCGCGGTGGCTGTGATGCAGAAGGCGAGGTCCATGTACGTAGCTCTGAGCGAGTACTGGTGGGACACGACCCACACTTTTCACTTCAGGTGGGGGGAGGCGACCGTGACTCCCACTGACTTTGTGGCTATCACTGGGTTGCCTACCTGGGGCAACGCGCTGGTATGGGTGGATGGCTATACCCCGGGGGAGCTGTCGGAGCTACTGGGTTTCGATATTACTATGCCAGGGGCTTAGGTATTCGGTACAGGCCGATGGAGACCCACCTGAGGAGGGGTATTGATGCATATGGGGAGGGGTCCCTTAGGATGACCGCTGAGCATCTGGCTCGAGGGTTCATATGGTTCGCGTTGTCAGTGACTCTATTTCTGACTTCTGACACATCCTGTCACTTCCCTTTGCTCGGGTCACTGACTGGCTTGGACGCCGTGAGGGGGTTCGCATGGGGGGAGGCTGGACTGGACGAGCTCTACCATGCCTTGGATAGGTTCTCGCGGGGAGAGGAGAACACCTTGTGTTGTTTCTCATTTGCTTTGGATGTAAGTTCCGTCTTTTCTCTTCCTTGTCTCATTTTTGTACTCGTATGTATCTGCTTTGTAGTTGACATAACTTTCCATTTGCTTAACAGGTCTGGTGCTTCGAGGTGTTCAGCCCGCAGCGGTGGGAGATCAGGGAGGCATACCAGTCCCTGTTCCCTGCCATGATGTCTTGGCAGAAGGATGCGAAGAAGGCGGTGTCATCGAGGGTGGGCACTCGACTGACGTACGAGGAGGTGTCTCAGGCCCTGAGCCGAGAGTTCTCCGAGCGGATCCAGCTGACTTGGTGGAGCCGGATTCACGCTGGCGTGGTTCAGGTTGCTAGTGAGGTCACGCATCGGCGGAAGCTGCTGGTGGGACTTCACTGCGATGCGATGTATCTGGGGGAGAGGGTGACCCGTCAGCATGGTACGGGGTCCCTTCCTATGGTGCCGGTGGACCCGCCTCTACACATGCAGCATCCTTTGTCGATGCCGATGGAGGAGTTGGAGCGGTATAGACAGGGCGTGTTCTATACCGAGTATGTCATAGCGGGCGCCGACTATGACACTTTCTTGAGGATGAGGCTGAGGAGCCCGCAGGTGCAGCACAGGGAGGGCGAGGGCCCTGGATATCCCCGAGATCTCCCGCTTCCACGCGCTAGGCTGGCGTATGAGGGGCTGGACGGTTCCCGTAGGCGGTTGGTGATCCCTATTCCGGAGGAGCCGAGGCCTCAGTACAGGGTGGACCCCAATGCTTCGGTGAGTGCTTTTGATTTCCTGCATTTGATAGTAGCATTCTGCAAATGTTGCATCTGTACTGTCTGCTTGTCTTCTGACGACTTTCCTGGTTTGCAGGTGTCTGGCCGTACGTACAATCAGGCTGTGAGGCAGTTGGACGGGTGGGCCAACTACACTAGGAGGCTCGTGGAGTTCCTGAGGTGTAGTTCCCGGAGGAGTGTGGCTGTTCGTGAGCCGAGGCCGTCTAGGCCGAGAGGTTCGTCTGCCTCCACGGCTGGTGGAGCGGACTTTGCGCAGGGATTTGGCCAGTTCTCGGGCGAAACGGCGGGGTTTGGAGCTCGTCCTTCTTCGCAATCGGGGCACGAGCAGGGAGAGTCCTCGAGTTAGCAAGCGCAGAGGCGGCCTTTCGCGTATTCCCGCCTGGAGGAATTCGGAGATTATCTGTTCTCGACGGATCCGACTGCTGCGGGGCAGTACATCGAGTGCTCGGATGACGAGCAGGACTCTGAGTAGTCCTCCTTTATTGCTTTTTTAGACAAAATGTATGTATTGTCCAGACGATTTGACTTGTATTTGAAAAAGGCGCCCTTGAGGCGGAACCTGTATTTTGCACATCTATTTAGTGATTACCTTCTTCTATTTTGGCAAATAAGCAAGTAGGTTGATCAAAAATAAATAAAATGAAACATGCATAAAAAATTGAACGGGTCAAAATTTATGCCTATATGCACTGATTTTTAATTAATTGCACCGTTGCACGAGCCCAGGGCAAAAGCGGTATTGGCAGTAGTTAATTGAAACCATGGGAGCACGCAGATTCAAGAAAGCATGAACATGGCTTGGTTTGGAATTGTTTCCAATTTGAGAGCAGCTGGCTGCAGAGTTGACCAAGTCAACTGCAGAAAGAGTCCGGCCGGACTGAGAATTAAATTCCAGAATCTTTTAAATTGCAGTTTCAGCTTTGTAATTCGTAAGAAACTGCGCATTTTCCTTGAACCATTAGCTGAATTTCTCTCAAATTCCTAAGGTTTCCTTCACTTTTCCATGGCTCCATTTCCTAAGCTACCGTCTCGGATGCAAGAGCGATACTTGGAAAATTTCCAGTCGTGGGTACGGAACCACACGAGGCAAAACAAGGGGTTTTTCGAGGGTTGTTACGGGATGAAATCTGTTTGGGCTTTGAAGGAGCTTATGCCAGATTGGGATCTCCTGAGAGCCGCGGCTCGTTTCTGGGACGTACGGAGGAATGTGTACAACTTCTCGTACAACGAAATCACTCCTACGTTTGAAAATTTCTGGGCCATTCTAGGAGGACCTGAGACGGAACAGCTAGTTCTTCCCTATGCGGGTGGCATGGCATGTTGAGAAGTTAGTGTCTTTGCTTGGTATCTCGACTGGAGAAACATACGGGATGCTGATATCGAACACATACTATGTCGACATTTCGGGACTGTCCGATAGATTTGCTGGTAGTGAGGGGAGCATTTTTGCGTGGGACGCGTTTGCTCTGTGCGCGATTGCTACTTTGTTCACATTCATGTCCCTGGGTGTGTGCCATCACAGTGTACTGGACTGGTGAGCGATGCGGAACGGGGAGACATCGTGCCTTTGGTTCTGGGCGAGACGTTCCTAGGCATAGGTCGGATGGCGACCGGCAGCCGATACATGTGAGGAGGGAGTCCCGCTATGCTCACTATGTGGTTGAGGGAGAGGTTGCAGATGATGCCCGAGGTGCCAGTGTCTTGTGACGCTTGGTCCTTTTCTCGACGTCCTCTAGTGATAGGGGGCAATCAGGCAGAACTGGAGCTCTGGATGGCCAGACTCCGCACGCATCACTTGCGATGGTGGGTTCCTCACTGGAAGTTACAGACTTGTCGAACCGCTCAGGGGGGTCTCTTGGTTGTCAGAGTGCCGGGGTTGTCCCAGACGGCTTTCTACATTCCATCCTTGGTTCTGCGACAGTACGGGCTGGAGCAGATGCCATTGACGGGTTTGAGTTGTGCTGCTACCTTCGAGGTGGGATCTCTGCTGATGGAAAGATCCTTCGACGCTATTGCTGCTCACGCGGTTGTGGCAATACACGTCCTTTCCTGCCAGAGTTCTCTTTCACCGGAGAGGGGGCACTGTTCTGTCTACGCAGTATCTGAACTGGTATGAAGAGTGTATGGGGGAGACACAGATGGCTATCTTGTGGAGAGGAGTGAGCTGTTGGGTGTTGATTACCTTGACAGCTCAACTTTGAGGAGAACCGAAGCGGGAGCTAACCCTCAGAATCGTACTGGGGACGATATGGCTGACTATGAGGCCAATGCTGATCGGGAGGCCGATCAAAGCACGGTTATGATGGCTCGAAGAGAGGCGGCTCAAGACAGAGCTAGAGAAAGGGCTGCATTGGTAGCTACAGGTTTGACGGAGGCATCGGGAAGGGTCCCTGAGCCAGGTAGAAGGACTACCGGAATATTCCCTGTGAAGGTGAAGAATACTTGCCACGGAAAAGGGAAGGGGAAGAAGGATGAAGGACCAAGTACGGGAAACTAGGTTGACCTTGCTGTCCAGAGTATCCACCCACTGTCATTGCAGACACATTAACTGATTAATGTTTTATTGTAGTTTTGCTAGCATGTAGTGAGTCAAGAGTTGAGCGTGCTTGAACTCATCAAAGATTGTTTTAACCGTAATGAATTTGTAGGTTAATTGAAAAGAGTTTTTCGAAACACAAGCAATTGATGCTTTTTTTGTTTGTTTTTGAGACCGAACCAATGATGGCTGCCTACGTTCCCCTTTTACAATTGGACTAAGGGGCTCAGGTCACCGTAGTTCGAGACTTTAGGTGAATTTGAGAAAAACAAAGACAAAAGAAGTGCGACCCTATTTTTTACCTGGATCATTAGCGGGAATGTATCCAGTTGGGTATTACTCTTTTAGAACTTTAATTTTGCTGAGGGGTGGTGTATGGGGAAGGAGAGTTGACTCGTGCTCTTCCTCAAACGAAGTATCTGCGGAGCTTTCTTCCGTTCACGGGGTTAACGAAAGGGTTTCCGTCCAAATCTGCTAACTTCATGGCTCCTCCGGAGAAGATTCATTGTACCACGAACGGTACTATCCAGGTAGGCTCCCACTTTCCGAGGGGATTGGTCTGCGTAGGAGGCTTTTCCGTTAGCACCAAGTCGCCTTCTTTGATGTTTCGGATCTTGACTTTCTTATCAAATGCTCGGGCCATTCTGCTTTGGTAGGCACGAGTGTGTTCCATTGCTTTCAATCTGCGCTCGTGGAGTAGAGCAAGTTCGTCGTGACGGCTCTGTAGCCATTCAACTTCATTGATCCCGTTTTCCAAGAGGACTCGGAGGGATGGAATTTCCAATTCCACGGGTAACATTGCTTCTATTTCGTAGGTAAGTGCGAACGAAGTCTCCCCTGTGGCGGTTCTGATTGATGTTCTGTATCCCCAGAGGGCTAGATGTAGCTTTTCTGGCCAGTCCCGACCTCTGGTGGTCATCATCCTGATTATCATTGCGAGAGTCTGGTTTGCTGCCTCTACTGCACCATTGGTTTGTGGTCTGTAGGGAGAAGACTTGTGGCGTGTGACTCTGAATTCTGTCAGAAGTTGGTCACAATCACCTTCAAAGTGGGTCCCATTGTCGGATATGATCTCGTTAGGCACTCCGTATCGGCACATGATGTTCTCTTTGATGAACTCGGCCACCTTCTTAGAATTCAGTACCTTGTACGATTTGGCTTCTACCCATTTGGTGAAGTAGTCGACTGAGACTAGAATGAACTCGTGACTGTTTCTCCCTGATAGAGTGATCTTGCCGATGACGTCGATTCCCCATGTGGTGAAAGGTCATGTCGTAGTCATGCAATAGAGTTCATGAGGAGGGATGTGATTGAGGTTGGAGAACCGTTGACATTTGTGGCAGCTTCGGACGAACTGGATGTAGTATGTTTCCATTGATATCCAATAGTATCCCATACGGAGGATGATCTGTGTCAATGCTCGGGCGTTCATGTGTGGACCGCAGGTTCCGTTGTGAACTTCGTTCATTAGCTCGCTGGCTTTTTATTTGTTTACACACCGAAGGAGTGGCCCTTGGTGGCGCTTCTTGTACAACATACCCCCCAGAATGATGAAATGGGATGCCAGGCATTTTAATGCCATCATATTTTTGGCTTTGATCCCTTCTTTGTATTTTCCATCTTCACTTGTGAAGGAAGCTTCTCCGTTTTGGAGGTACTGGTAGATTTGATTGCATCAGGGTTCGTCGATCGTTTCATTTTTTATTTTGATCTCACAGCAATAAGCGGGTGTTTCCCGTCTGCCTATTCTGAGGGGTTTTACTAATTTCCCGTCGGGAATTTTGACAAGAGAGGCGAGGGTAGCCAGGGCATCTGCGAAGCGGTTCCTGTCTCTTGGCAAATAATGGAAAGAGATGTCCTTGAACTGAGCAATGAGCTCCTCCATGTATGAGTGGTACTTCTGGAGGCCAGAATCTATTGTCTTCCATTTGTTGGACACTTGATTGATGATCAATGCTGAGTCTCCGTACACTTCCAGTTCTGAGATGTTGCGCTCGAGGGTGGCTTCCAGACCGGCTGCGCAAGCTTCCTATTCTGCGGCATTGTTGGTTGTTTCAAAATTCAGTTTGATGGCTATGGGAGTGTGCTCGTCCTTGGGATCGACAAGGAGCATTCCAATGCCATTTCCCTTCTTGTTGGCTGCCCCATCAAAGAAGAGTTGCCAGCGGTTTGCGCTGTCAAGTGAAAAGATTCCGTCGTCCGGAAACTGCGGATTAGGACCCTTAGGTTCACTGCTTGGGAAGTCTCCCAGCTGATCTGCCATTACTCTGCCCTTTGTTGATTTTCTGACCATGTACTTGATGTCGAACTCAGCCAGGAAGAATGACCACTTGGCTAGTCTCATTGACAGGGATGGCTTGTCAAAGAGATATCGGACGGGGTCCATTTTGGAGACCAGGAGCACTGAATGTGACTGCATGTAGTGTTTTACTTTCCCGACTACCCATACGAAGGCGGTACAAGTTTTCTCTAATGCTGAGTAGCTGAGTTCACTTCCTTGAAACTTCCGGCTTACGAAGTAGATTGCATGCTCAACTTTGGAATCTTTCTGTTCTTGTGCCAACATTGCTCCGATTGACGTGTCTGTTACTGTCAGGTACATGAGTAGTGGCTTGTCTTCATGTGGAGGGCATAGAATCGGGGGATTCACCAAGTATGTCTTGATTTTTTCGAAAGCTGTCTGGCACTCGTAGTCCCATTTGATGTCGGCATTCTTCTTTATCAGTTTGAACATGGGCTCGCAGAGAGATGTCAACTGGTTGATGAAGCGACTGATGTACTGAAGTCTTCCCATAAAGCTTTTCACTGTCGAGTCCGAGGCGGCTTCATGTCGATGATGGCCTTGATTTTATTGGGATCGGCTTCGATACATCTTTCTGTAACCATGTACCCCAGTACTTTGCCTCGCTTGACGCCGAAGGTGCACTTGGAAGGGTTCAATCTCATGGAGTGCTTTCTGAGTCTGTTGAAGAACTTTCTCAGATCTGTCATGTGCTGCATGTCTGATCCTCTGGAGTGGATGATCATGTCGTCGACATATACTTCGATTTCTTTGTGAATCATGTCATGGAAGAGGGTCATTGCGGCTGGCCGGTAAGTAGCCCCAGCGTTTTTTAGACCGAACGGCATGACCGTGTAGCAGTATGTCCCCCACGGAGTGGTGAAAGCAGTCTTGGCTTGATCCTCCTCGGACATTTTGATCTGATTGTATCCGGCAAACCCATCTACGAAGGACTTTACCTCGAAATTTGCCGTGGTGTCGACTAGCATGTCGATGTTAGGAAGTAGGAAATCAACTTTAGGGCTGGCCTTGTTGAGATCTCGGAAATCCACGCAGCATCTGACCTTTCCATTGGCCTTGGTGACCGTCACAATGTTGGAGAGCCAGGTCGGGTATTCAATTACTTTGATGAAACCAACTCGAAGCATTGCTCAATCTCTTCTTTCACTTGCAAGGACCACTCTGGCTTGATCTTGCGCAACTTCTGTTTGACAGGCTTGGATTCTGGATCCAGGGGAATCCTGTGCTCCACGATCGAGGGATCGAGTCCTGGCATGTCCTGGTATGACCAGGCAAACACGTCAACATACTCCCGGAGGAGGCTTATCAGGGCTTCTTTTTCTGCATCGGCGAAGAAACTGCCCACTTGTGTCTCTTTAGGCTCTTGCACTGACCCCAGGTTCACTTTGGTCATAACCTCTTCGGCATCTTGGGCCCGGTTGTCCTCTCGGTCAACTACACGCTTGAGAACTTCTTTAATGTATTGCTCGTTTAATGTGTCTGCTTCTTTATCAATTGATTCATTATTAACGTCTTTTAAGTTGTTTGTTAACTTATCAGTTGTTAAAGTGGCAATGAGGGGATACTCCGAATGGTCAGACTTTTCATTAAACGAGAACGGAAATACATGGTTGGCTACATTATCATAGTCTTCCGACGTAAGGCCGTTGGACGACTCAGAGGACTGGACTTTAACAAGGACTAACTCAGAGGGTTTGAGACCGGGTTTAGGGAGATGTGGGTGCAGGCCCAGCTTGTCTTCCAATTACACGGGCTTGTCCTTGGTCCAGTGAAAGTTACCCGGTTCTTCGGTGGCATTGCTTTGGATGCTTGATGAGGGTTCGGGGTCGAGAGGCTTGGCCTCGCTGTCCCAATCATAGCGATCATGCTGTTCGGAGCCCAGTCAATCGGGTTTGGCACCTCCATGACTTCTTCAAAAGACTACGTAGAGATGGTCCACTGAGAGCGTCTTCTATGAATTCTGGTTCCTTCTGCTTTGGCGTTACTGTCTCGAATGTGGCCTCGGCGGCTGATCCGAACAATCTGTTTCCCGCGAAGAGTACCCTGAGTTGCTCTTCTATGTCTGGGATTCCCTTGAATGTGTACTCGTGCTGGACTGTGGTGGCAATTGGTCCAGGTAGAGCTGTGATGTCGAGGAACGATCCCCTAATCATATTAGCCTTGAGTCCTCTGAAACGCTTGAGGTCCCGTGTTAGCTTTTCTATCCTTTCTGTAGTCTCTGTGCTGGCTATCCCTGCTTCTTTTTCATCTTCGTCAGTTCCACTGTCGATCCCCTCAGTTCTGCTGTCGATTCCGCTGTCGGTCCCCTCAGTTCTGCTGTAGGTTCCCTTTTCGGTCCCCTCAGTCCTGCTGTCGGTTCCCTTGTCGATCCCCTCAGTTCTGCTGTCGGTTCCCTTGGTGAAGTAATGAGCGAGGTCGAAACTGTAAGGTCAGAGGTTGGGTGTGCCGTCGGAGGTTCCCCTTTTGCGGGCTGCCGCCTTGGTGCGGGCGAGCCTTTTGTTCTCCCTGATGTTAGCTGTTGTTGGCACATAACCGAGCCCCTGGATCGTGGTATGGTCCTTGACTTCGATGACTTGGTGTTAGACCTGTAACCTTTTGCCGAGCCCCAGTCCTGGGATGAAGTTCATGAGTTTCATCATCTTCATGGCGGGAGGAATCTTGTCTTGAAAGAGTGGAAGGTCCACGTTGCATATTTGGATCTTGGAGGTCTCCAGAGTGAATCCAGTTAATGCCGTGTCGTCATTATGCTTGATTTCTAACACTGGAATGTCGTTGGTGCTGGTCCCCTCGGTGGTGACGCTGTCGCCATAGACTGTGGTTAGCTCGTTGCCTTGCATGAACTTGATGCACTGGTGAAGGGTGGATGCCATGCCATTTATTTGATGCAGCCAGGGACGCCACAGGATGGCTGTGAAAGTGATTGGAATGTCCAATACTTGGAATTCGGTGGGGATCATCCGCTTGCCGAACCAGATGTTTAGAGTAGCGACTCCGAGAACTGTACGGGAAGTGGAGTCATAGGCCTTGACAGTGTGGACTGAAGACTTCAGATCTGTGGGCTTGATGTCAAGCAGGTCCATCATCTTGGCGGGCAAGACATTCATTCCGGAACCTCCGTCTACCAACACGCGGGGAAGGCGACGCTCGTCAGTGGGTGTGATGTAGAGTGGCTCATTGTGATCAGCCCCAAATTTTGGAAGGTCCAAATCTGTGAAGGTGATAATGTTGCCGTAGTGGATGTTGCCGATCATCTGAATGACTTCGTCTGGGGTTGCGTCCACGGGGACCATGTGAAATTACCCAAATTTTCGCGCGGACGCGGAAAGGCGGTTGTCTTTCGCGGAGGGTTGGTGTCTGAGACCTCGCTTTCTTTTAGGGAAGTGAGAGGAGTCGCCACGCGGTTTTTGTATTTAGAGCCCAAAGCGTAGAGAAACGGCTTTAAGTGAAAATGGTGTCGTTTTTATTGGTAGCAAAAACTTAGGAAAAGGCTTTGAAAATGGGGGATCATTTTTATTGGTAGCAAAAATGAGTAAAAAGCTTTGAGTACCAGAGATTGTTAGGTTCGGAGGTCACGTTACGTTTCGGGAAGAGTATTACGAGATCACCCGAAACGCCTCGTATGATGAGTCTTTCTACCTTTCTCGAAAACGTGTGCGTGTGTGTGTGTGTTTGCATTTTGAATTGGGGGGCTTGAATGACAAGCTTAATCTTGGTTTGAATGTCAAACGTTGATTAGGTGACTTTGTTTGAAAAGACGAGCGTTTGAGTGACAAACGTCGATTTTGAGTTTGAAATGACCGTTTGAATGTCAAACGTCGGCTTTGAGTTTGAAAAGGAGTTCGAAGGACGAACTTTTGGTTTTTTGGACCGGACGAGTCATTGTTAACGATTTTTACGAGAAAAAGCGTATTAAATGATTTTGAATGTCAAAAGTCGGCTTTTAGTTTGAAGATGAGCGTTTGGATGCCAAACGTCATTTCGCGCGTTTTGAAAGAGAGTTCGAAGGACGAACTCCGGTTTTGAACCGGACATTACATTGTTAACGATTTTTGCGGGAAAAAGCGTATTAAATGATATGCAATCAACGAATCGGGTCTCGACTCGGACTTTGAAAAGTAAATACTATCACGATCCAAACGGGTCGGACTTTGTAAATGACAGTATTTAAAGCAGTATCAACGGAATCAAACGATCCGGAATCGTAAATGACGATCGACAAGCCAAAACGGCTCGGAGTTGTAAATGACGATCAACGAGCCAAAACGGCTCGGAATTGTGAATGACAGAAAGTAAATGACGATCGACGGATCGATCGATCCGAAATGGTAAATGACATAAAAAGTAAACGGAACGGGGTCGGAACGCCGTTTTAACCCGTGATTACTTCTCTTACGGGAAGAGAAGAGGATCGAGGGGCTAAAACGTATCGGACCCCGTTAGACGGAGGCGTCTACATTTCAATAACGCTGTTCGAAACGGTTGTAGCGACTGGCACGTAAACCGAGACAAAATGAGAGATTAGAGAGAGGGAGTTATACCTATGGCTAGGGTCGACTCCTTTGGCTCGGGGGTGTGTACGGGACACGGAAAGTAGTTTGGAACGGTGTTTCGGAGTGGTGAGGGGCGTATTTGATCGAAATACGGAAGTTTCACGCGAATCGAGACAAAACAGGAGCTCGGGAAGGGGTGAAAGGGGTTTGGGCCGTGGCTGTGGTAATTTTGGGAGTAAAATTCTGTTGTTGTTTTGGCTTTGACAGCCCTCCTATTTATAGGGTGGAAAATGCAGTAGGAGTCCGGTCGGACTTAGACTGATTTCCAGGGTTTTGTGGTGTTTTGGAATTTTGAGGGGCTTGCTAGCAATTTCTGAAAGTTTGCACAGGGAGTCCGGCCGGACTTAGACTGTTTACCAGGGGTATTTTAGTCTTTTTCCTTTGATTTCTGATTGAAGGGTGATGGGAGGGCTGTGGCATGGCTGCCACGTGTCCCATGACTCACCAAATGTGTGGGAGTTCGTTCCCGGGTCCCGGTTTTGTCCGTTTTTTAAAATAACAGTCCGGAAAATGTCTGAAATGCCCCCGGAAAGTGCCGAAAAGTGCATTTTTCAGGGAAAGCCGTACTTTTTACGGGCGATGACGTGTGTCAAGTACGTTTCGACGTTGGGATGCTCGGGGCAGTCCCGGGACGTCTCGTTGGCATGGCAACGGGGAGTTTAACGAGTTCCGGTTAACCTGGAGCGGGCCAGTTAATGGATTTCGGTTAACTTTCTGATGGATTTTGACGATCCGGATTTGGGTACTTACAGTTAGCCCCTCAGCGACGTCTCCTCCGAAGGAGGTGGGGTCATTGAAAAAGATAAGGATCTAAATCGGGATGCCTTACTTTGAAAGACCTGGGCGGTCAGCTGGCTGGACCCTTAGCGAAAGGATTCCTACGCATCCCGAGCGGGAATCAAGCCGATCGTAGTTCGTAGGTGCAAGGGCCGCGCGTGGGGACCTTGATCTGAGCGAGACTGTTGGGAGGCATCTAAACCTGAATGAGACCATTGCGAGGTACCCGGACCTGAATGGAGACTATTAGGAGGCGTCTGAACCTGGGACTTCTGAAACCTTCGAGGGCGTGTGGCGCCTCAGACCGGAGTTGCTGAACATACGAGGGCGTGTCGCGCCTCAAACCGAAGTTGCGAGGATACGTTTATCCTGAGACGAAGGTGTTCGTGCCTTGGGTGCTGGGCTTACGATGACGACCAGGTTTATCCTGCTGGGGATAGGGCGGCAATGATGGGAACAGCTGTGTTAAACTGGCGTTATTAACAACACGGACGGATTGACGTTTCTTCTTTAGAATCCTGCTGGGGATGAGCGTTCGGGCTTACCTTGATGGCCGAAGAGGGATTGTTGTGCGGGCTTACCTTGATGGCCGCTGAGGTGGGACAATCGGGCTTACGACTGGCGGTCGGGGAAGTGTGTTCACTTGCTGGAGTGAAAAGGTATTCGGGCTTACGAAGATGGCCGAAGAGGCATTGTTGCAAGGCGCTCGTGCCTTGGGGTTCGGGCTTATTGCGGCTGCTGGGGAAGTATGTGTTCACTTGCTGAAGTGAAAAGGTATTCGGGCTTACGAAGATGGCCGAAGAGGGATTGTTGCAAGGAGCTCGTGCCTTGGGGTTCGGGCTTATTGCGGCTGCCGGGGAGATATGTGTTCACTTGCTGAAGTGAAAAGGTATTCGGGCTTACGAAGATGGCCGAAGAGGGATTGTTGCAAGGCGCTCGTGCCTTGGGGTTCGGGCTTATTGCGGCTGCCGAGGAAGTAAACGATGGTGAAAACCATTAGAAATTTTAACGTCGGGAGATGGAATTGTAACTGGAATGTCCGGAGACAGGATTGAGCGTTTGAATGTCAAACTTCAACTGGGAATTGAATTTAACGTCTGGAGACGGGATTGTAACTGGAATGTCCGGAGACAGGATTGAGCGTTTGAATGTCAAACGTCAATTGAGGATTGAATTTAACGTCTGGAGACGGGCGTTAGTGAAAACTAACTGAGAATTTAACGTCTGGAGACGAGCGTTAGTGAAAACTAACTGAGAATTTAACGTCTGGAGACGAGCGTTAGTGAAAACTAACTGAGAATTTAACGTCTGGAGACGAGCGTTAGTGAAAACTAACTGGGAATTGATCCTCGGGGGATGGGGTGTTAGAAATGTCTAACTTGGGGAAATTTTACACTTTTGGGGACCAAAAGAGGTAAAATTGAAACTGTGAAAAACTGAGGGGCCAAAGTGGCAAAAAAATTTTCTGGTGCAGTAAGAGTCCGGCCGGACTTGGACTGAATTTGGCCAGGACCTTATCGACGCCGAAGCAGAAGAAAGAGAAGCCATTTTCTTTCATTACTTCCGGCGAAAAGGAGAGAAAGGAGGAGAGAATTTTCACCCCAAATTGTGAGGTTTGCTCAGATTTGTGAAGGAAAATTGCTATGGAAGGTGATTGGGAACCAATGGCTCGTCATGGAAGGACCGATGACGAAAGAACTCGGTTGGTACGGACCATTCGAACCATTATTCATCCATTGAATCCGGCGGAGTTCTACCCGGCTAGGGAGAGACACAACTCCAAAGGAGGGATCGAGAGACAAGTAAGCTTCCTTCAAATTCCATTAATTTTAAGAATGTGCATTCTTTAAATGTTAGAAATTTGATTAGGAATGAACTAGGGATTTTGGTGCCCGAATTTGGGGCTTTTGACTTTGCTATGAACCTTTGTCGAAATTGACTAAGATGTAGTTCAATTGACACTATGGGTAGATGACATAAAAATTTTGGTTGCAAAATTCCATGTCTAAATGCATTTTCCAAAATTAAAGAAGCTTTAATTCGGGACGGAGTAAATTTTTCGAAATGTTCGAAAGAATTTTGAAAGTTCCGGGTTCGACGAAGTTTTCGAAATGTTTTGAAAGTTCCGGATTCGACGGAGTTTTCGAAGGATTTTGAAAGTTTCGGATTCGACGGAGTTTTCGAAGGATTTTGAAAGTTTCGGATTCGAGGGAGTTTTCGAAGGATTTTGAAATCTTGGACCGTCAATACTCCAACCGGGATGGAAATATTTTAGGAAAGGAATGAGAACTGCCATTGCATTGCATCATTCTGACATGCGTTCGTGCATTCTGTTGATGTCCCTTCTGTACTTAACGTATTTTTGTCTTGTTCACCTGGAGGGGCTAGGGAAGGTTGACGTCGACAATCAGAAGAGTCGGGGAGCCTTCGAGGCAGTGAGAGCATTGTGGGAGATTTTCCCGGACGTGGCTCGAGAGGGAGAGAGGAGTCCACGACAGCTGGTGGTTGACTTCGGATTGGATGGATTTATCGGTGCGGTAGCTGCGACGCCGAGGGCCAGGTCCATGTACGTAGCTCTGAGCGAGTTTTGGTGGGATACGACCCATACTTTCCATTTCAGATGGGGGGAGGCGACGGTGACTCCCACGGACTTTGCTGCTATCACTGGGTTGCCAACCTATGGCAACACACTGGTGTGGGTTGATGGTTATACCCCGGAGCAGTTGTCCGAGCTGCTGGGTTTTGATATTACTGATGCCAGGGGCTTAAGCATTCGGTATAGGCCGATGGAGAGGCATCTGGAGGCGGGTATCGCCGATTATTTGGCTGGATCTTTGAGGATGACCGCGGAGCGCCTGGCTCGAGGGTTCATTTAGTTCGCGTTGTCAGCGACTTTGTTCCCGACTTTTGACACGTCTTGTCGCTTCCCTCTGCTCGGGTCACTGACAGACTTGGATGCCGTGAGGGGGTATGCATGGGGGGAGGCTGGACTGGCCGAGCTCTACCATGCCTTGGACAGGTTCTCGCGAGGAGAGGAGAACTCCTTGAGCTGCTTCACACATGTCTTGGATGTAAGTTCGTGTCTTTTTCTCTTCCTTGCCTTTTTTATGTACTCGTATGTATCTGCTCTGTGGCTGACATAACTTTCCATTTGCTTGGCAGGTCTGGTGCTATGAGGTGTTCAGTCCGCAGGAGTGGCACATTAGGGAGGCGTATCGACCCCTGTTCCCTTCCATGCTGGTTTGGCAGAAGAAAGCGAAGAAGCCGGTCTCGTCGAGAGTGGGTACTCGACTGACGTACGAGGAGGTGTCTCAGGCCCTGAGCCGAGAGTTCTCCGAGAGGATTCAGTTGACCTGGTGGAGTCGGTTCCACGCTGTCGCGGTTCAGATTGCTAGTGAGGTTACGCGGTGGCGGAAGCTCCTGGTGGGACTTCACTGCGATGCTATATATCTGGGGGAGCGGGTGACCCGTCAGCATGGCCCGGGGTCCATTCCATTGGTGCCGGTTGATCCTCCTATGCACATGCAGCATCCTCTGGAGATGCCGATGGAGGAGTTAGAGAGGTATAGACAGGGCGCGTTCTATACCGAGTACGTCATAGCGGGAGCCGACTATGATACTTTCTTGAGGATGAGGCTGAGGAGCCCGCAGGTGTAGCATAGGGAGGGCGAGGGTCCTGGATATCCCCGAGATCTCCTGATCCCACGCGCTAGGTTGGCGTATGAGGGGCTGGATGGTTCACTCAGACGACTGGTGATCCCGATCCCGGATGAGCCGAGACCACGGTACAGGGTAGACCCCAACGCTTCGGTGAGCACTTTTTGATTTTCTGCATTTGATAGTAGTATTCTGCAAATGTTGCATCTGTACTTTCTGCTTGTTTTCTTATGACTTTCCTGGTTCGCAGGTGTCTGGCCGCACGTATAACGAGGCTATGAGACATTTGGACGGGTGGGCTAACTACGCTAGGAGGCTCGTGGAGTTCCTGAAGTGCAGTTCCCGGAGGAGCATGGACGTTCGTGAGCCGAGGCTGCCTAGGCCGAGAGGTCCGTTAAATGAGAACGGAGCCCAGGTCAATCAGGTTTGGTACCTCCATGACTTCTTCAAAAAGACTCTGTAGAGCTGGTCCACTGAGAGCGTCTTCTATGAATTCTGGTTCCTTCTGCTTTGGAGTTACTGTCTCGAATGTGGCCTCGGCGGTTGATCCGAACAATCTGTTTCCCGTGAAGAGTACCTTGAGTTGTTCTTCCGCATCTGGGATTCCCTTGAATGTATACTCATGCTGGACTGTGGTGGCAGTTGGTCCAGGTAGAGCCGTGATGTCGAGGAACGCTCCCCTTATTAGATTAGCCTTGAGTCCTCTGAAACGCTTGAGGTCCCGTGCTAGCTGTTCCATCCTTTCTGTAGTCTCGGTGCTGACTATCCCTGCTTCTTTCTCATTTTCATGAGTTCCACTGTCGGTCCCCTCAGTTCTGCTGTCGATTCCGCTATCGGTCCCCTCAGTTCTGCTGTCGGTTCCCCTATTGGTCCCCTCAGTTCTGCTGTTGGTTCCCTTGTCGGTCCCCTCAGTTCTGCTGTTGGTTCCCTTAGTGAAGTAATGAGCGAGGTCGAAACTGTAAGGTCGGAGGTTGGGTGTGCCGTCGAAGGTTCCCCTTTTGCGGGCTGCTGCCTTGGTGCGGGCGAGCCTTTTGTCTTCCATGATGTCAGATGGTGTTGGCACATAGCCAAGCCCCTGGACCGTGGTGTGGTCCTTGACTTCGATGACTTGATGCTGGCCCTGTAGCCTTTTGCCAAACCCCAGTCCTGGGATGAAGTTCATGAGTTTCATCATCTTCATGGCAGGAGGGATCTTGTCGTGAGACAGTGGAAGGTCCACATTGTATAGTTGGATCTTGGAGGTCTCCAGAGTGAATCCAGTTAATGCCATGTCGTCACTATGCTTGATTTCTAACACTGGAATGTCGTTGGTGCTGGTCCCCTCGGTGGTGACACTGTCGCCGTAGACTGTGGTTAGCTCGTTGCCTTGCATGAACTTGAGGCATTGGTGAAGGGTGGATGCCACGCCCTTGATTTGATGCAGCCAGGGATGCCCCAGGATGGATGTGAAAGTGATTGGAATGTCCAACACTTGAAATTCGGTGGGGATCATCCGCTTGCCGAACCAGATATTAAGAGTAGCAACTCTGAGAACTGTACGGGAAGTAGAGTCATAGGCCTTGACAGTGTGGACTGAAGGCTTCAGATCTGTGGGCTTGATGTCAAGCAGGTCCATCATCTTGGCGGGCAAGACATTCATTCCGGAACCTCCGTCTACCAACACGCGGGGAAGGCGGCGCTTGTCCAGCTGGACTGTGATGTAGAGTGGCTCATTGTGATCAGCCCCAAATTTTGGAAGGTCCAAATCTGTGAAGGTGATAATGTTGCCATAGTGGATGTTGCCGATCATCTGAATGACTTCGTCTGGGGTTCCGTCCACGGGGACCATGGTACGGGCCAGGCTTTCCTCTAGCTTGAGCTTATGAGGATATGAAGAGGTGAGAAGAGACCAAAGGGAAATGTTCGCCTGAGTCTGCTTGAGCTGAGTGAGGATCTGGTCCTCTTTCACGGAACTTGCGTCTTCGGGCTGACCGGGTTGCAGTTCTGGCTCCGTCGGCTTTTTGGTGGCCTTAGGTGGTTGTGCATGAATTTGACCCGATCGGGTTAGAACGCTGACATCAGGTTTGTTCCCTTCTGAACAGGCCGCTCTGAGTTGAGCCATAGTTAGAGGAGGATTCCTCGTAGCATAGGGCCATATGTCTTCCCTCAACTCATTGACTGTAGATGTATTCCCGGGAGCTTTGGCTGTCGCGACCCGAACCGTAGACCTACTTGGCCACTTGTCCGGGACGCGAACTGGAGACGTCAAAATTTTAAAAACTTTTTCGAAATGTCCTTTCTAAAAATTTGATATAAAAACCTGTTTAACTTTAAAGAAAAACTTGAACACAACTAACTTTAACTTAAACATCCCACTACAAACTTGGGGCATCTCCACTTGGAGGAAAAGGGAATAAAAACATAAACTAACTTATTTACAACATTTATAAAATTTAACACTTCGAAGTTTTAAATCAAAAATTTATATTTACACAAGCTCCACCACGGAGATAACAAATATAACTACAACACTTTAAAATACCAAAATATTATAGCTACAAAACTGTCTCGGGTATACTACCCCTGGTTCACATTTAAATAATGTAACCATTTCCAAATCTTACCCAAATCATAACCCCAAACTGCCGTCCTCCTCAACCGGTCCTATACCCTGGCTCGCCCTGTCTAAAACAGTAAAAGGGGACGGGGTGAGATAAATCTCAACAAGTTATTATATATGCAACAATATGATATGAAATCATTTATATGAAACCATATAACAACCCATCACCATGTATATATATATCACATTCTTATACGCATAAAGAAAGATATACATATAAACACATAGGTGGAATACTGTAACACTGAGAAGGATACTGAGCCAAGGTTTATTCCTCACAAGAGATCATGATCAGAGCAGCATCATCCGCTGAAGAAACGGTTCCGGAACCCATAATAGTAACAACAATAAACAGGACTATGACACAAAGTCATATCCTAAATAGTGCGACTGAACTACTTCTTGAGCCAGTCCACTACTCCCAAACCATGGCCTATGGCTGGGCAAACAGGGAACCAGAGTACGGACTATAACAGACTCGGCTCGGTGCCATTATAGTCCCGTAACACTGACCAATTCAAGCACCATCTGGACTTGAATCAAAAGCACAGTACTAAATACTTGCTTATAATCTGCGATGATTCCAAAGTAGGGAACCATACGCCTATAACATATCACAATGATATCATCTATAACAATTATCCATAAACCATAACACTAAGGCTTAAATAATCCTTGAACCAAATAAACTTAGGATTCCAAAGTAGGGAACCCTAATCAAGCACATCATAAAGATGGTAAAAATCATCAAAAGTGCAACATATAATGCCTACACTTTTATAATAACATTCAAGGATATAACACCACCATAAACCATGTATGTGAATACACGTAAGACGTAATATATAACCAATCATCCCTACATGATTAATATACAATATTGAGTAACTTCTATACAAGCCCAAGTTCAAGTTACCAAGTGGGATTCACTATTGTGAAGTTACAATTCAAGGTTGCGTAGCATTTTCCAACCAATTTTTAAAGTACTTCTACTATTCCATTTTGACCAACTAAGATATCATTGTGAAGCTAAAGTGTTCCACTTTAATCTAAGTTAAGGAGTGTTCAAGTTGGTTCTTATTTGGATAGGTTTCCAAACTTGTAAAGTTGAGGCAAAATTTTCAGTGCAGGGCACGACTCGTGCCCTCTGGCACGACTCGTGCCTTTTCCCCCCATTCTACTCAGAACGACTTGTGACATTTCCACGACTCGTGGCCACGAATGGCCAAAGGGCACGACTCGTGCCCCTTGGCACGACTCGTGCCACGGCAGAAATCAGATACCAGATTACAGAACACCAGCAGTAACAACCAAAATGCAATTGTACTCTTTTACTCTGTTTTTCCAAGAGTCTCAACAAGTATATAAATGACCAAAATCAGTACCAAACATTACTAACTCATTTCCAAACCATTCCAACATCAACCACACCAATTTAGAACCAAACTTTAACCCCTTTTTCCATGCAACCATTATTCTCAAATCATTAACACCCACATACCAAATATTCAACTATTACATAAGTTGATATACTATCATTGGACCAGCTGTACTATTTTATCAATAACGGACACAATTCAAATTATATGAACTTGAAATTTATCGTGGATGTAAATAACATATAAATGTATAACATATCCAAAAATCATAGAATTCCCATGGTTCATTTAATCACAATATTCTTCCCAAGTTACTGCCCTGTTTAAGTTCAAATCTGGAGCAGCTGTGAAACTAATTCTATTTCTATGTCTATATCTTATCCAAATGACTTGAAACTTGGCAGGATATCTCCTAAGACATATATGAAACACATATCAAAAATTCAACTCAAAACCATGGCTAGATTTTATACAGCACCTAAATAAAGTTAGCTCAAAACAGGCTGTTTTCCCTAGTCTAACCATATTAATATGACTAAGAATTTCACAATTCAACCAACAAGCAAGTAATAACTTACCCATTCCATTTATTCATTTTAATTCCTTTTATTTCCAAGTAAATACTTTCACTAATTTAGACATGCAAGAGCTTTTCATAAACACCCATAATTTTCCCAAGTAGATAGTTGATGCGATCATATAAAATAGATTGGGCCCGAATAATAGGAAATCAGGCCCAATAGCTAGTTGTGGGCCAGGCCCACTGGACCTGGTCCGTCCAAGGAAATTTTCCCACATGGAGCGACATTAAAGGAGTAGGCTCCATGGGTTATGATAAGGCCCAGGCAAGGAGGAGCGTGGGAGTACGGTTTTGCGGGCAGTATGGCCATGCGAGAAACATGGCCGAGCCCTTGCAGGCCTGATGAATGTGGGAATAGGGGGAGTATGTTGTCCGCAGGCTACCTGGGTTAGGGCGACATGAAAGATGTTGCTGCCTTGGCTAGGGTTGTCGCCAATACGACATGGCACTCTGAGCGTTATCAGGACGTTGTGTCGATTGTCGCCTGCGCCCCTAACCCTAAATATTAGTGATGGATGATTGATGTGACAAGGTGAATAGTGAAATCCCACTAAGTTGAGGTTGGTTGGGAGTCTTTCCTTGGATGATTGACAAGTGTCCCCCCATGTGCAAGGCACATGGGGGGGCTTGGGAGTATATAAAGGGTGAATAGTATTATTTAAAGGGTATGTCTCTCTCTCTACTCTCTCTCTCTAAGCTTCCATTGATATATCTTCTTCCTTGTCCATCTAACCTTATTCTCACGCCGGAGGGGGTACGCCGGAGCCACCCCCGGCCTAGTTGACGTGTGTTCCTTGTGTGTAGGCGAGCAATCAGAGAGGAAACAGCCGAAGTATCCACTGCATTTCAGTCCCTGTGCAACCAAGTTTTCTTATGGTAGCATCAGTTGGTTCCGTTGCCGGGACCTGAAATCTTCCTCTTTGTGTGATTGTTCAAGGTTCGTTGTTGGTTTGAAGATCACCGTCAGTTTCTTAGCTACTGGGTTTCATGTTTTAGGGTTCGTATCCCTTGGTGTTTTTCCAGAAGAGGTGATCAGGTTTGTTGTTCTGGAAAGAGGTTGTTGTGTGGTAGTCTATGATCATTGATAAGCCCAGAAAGCGCCCAAAATTGTTCAAGAAAAGAATACCCAGATGAAGGATACTCAGAATTTGGAGCTGGAGACGCCTAATCGCAAGGATGCCCGCAGGGCGAGATCGGGAACTGCCCGGGAAGGCGAGGTCCATACTTCCGAGACGGATTCAGCAATTAGGAGCGCCAGGAGGCGAGAAGATAGAGAGCGAGAAGCAAGGAACAAGGAAAAGGCTGTAGAGCAAGATCCCGTTCCGTCTAAAACCAATAGTGCCATGGCCGAAGATGAGCAGTTAAGGAAGGAGAATGCGTATATGATGAAGGTTCTCGCGAACAATGAGAGATTAAAAAAGATGGGCCAGGCACCTACGGTTATCCCGCCTGAGTTGTCAGTTGAAGTGGATGGGCAGGATAGAGGAAGGCGGAATGCCAGTCAGAGTGTATCAAGGAGGAATGAGGGGCGAGCGAAGGACATGCCGCCGCCCGAGAAGGAGGGAAGAGTTCGTAGACGCCGAGATGATGAAAAGGCGAGGTCTGAAAGGGCCAAAAGAAGGCGTGTAGGTCGCAGTGAAGAAGGGAGGATTTATCACAAGTCAGGAAATTCACGTGATGATTCTTATTACTTTGGATATGAAAGTGATGAGGGATCGACGGCGGACAGAGATTATATGCCAAGTCGCTCGAGGTATTCTGATGATGAGACATATGTGAGAGAAAGATCACATAGGTCAAGGCATTCTGATAAAGCTCGCCGAGATGAAGTGTCGCCGCGAGATAGAGATCGTAAGCGGCAAGAAAGGAGTGATAGAGGAAGGGGGAGAAAGCCGCAGAAGCCGAGAAGATCGCGGAGGCTATCAGAGTGGCAGAGGCTTTGAAAGCCGTAGAGTTAGCCAAAGCCACAGATTTAGAAAAAGCCAAGAAATGTGAAGATGATAAGTGGAAGTCAGAAATGGTAGAAATGGCAAAAAAGATTAAAGAGTTGGAGGCCGGATCCAAGCCCAGCGAAGTCAAAGGCTCATATTTGGCCCCTTTCGCGAAGAGTATTCAGATTGTCGCCCCCGATCCATCCTTCCGTATGCCCAATTTACCAAGTTATTCGGGGAGCACCAGGGCTAACACTCATATTGGAGGGTTTGAGGTAACGTTGTCGCTACTGACCGATAATGAAGCCGTAATCTGCAAGGCGTTTGCGAGCACTCTTGCCGATCACGCACTGGAGTGGTTCTTGGCGCAGCCGGCGGAATCAGTGTTAGGGTATCAGGACCTCAAAAATAAGTTTTTAGCGAGATTCAGTGGGTCAGGAGCCCAGCCCGCGCAAAAAACTGAGTTGTGTAGTTTGAAGCAGAATGAAGGAGAGAGCATTTCGGCTTTCACTGATAGGTTTATGGGAGTGGTGAATCGAATTGCTGATGTCAGTCAAAGCGAGATCATTATGTTGTTTAACTCAGGGTTGTTGCCTGGGCATTTCAAGGCGGAATTTTGTATGCGGCTGCCCAAGACAACTGGCGAATTATATGAAAGGGTTAGAGCGTATTGCAGTGGTACTAAGGAAGAGTTAGTCAAGGTCTCCCCTCCGGCAACAAGCTCCAGCAGGAAGAGTGTTAAAGAAAGAATAGAGGTTGTGAAAGAGGAAAATAAAGGCGAGATAGGAGGTCGCAGCGGAAATCGTTCTGGTGGGGGCAGGAGTGGCCGAGGTAGGGGCCAGGGTCAGGGAAGGATGATCAAGTTCAGTAGGCTGAATACTACTTTGAGTGAGATCTTTAGAAAAGAGGAATTCCCAGAGCCTTATCCCATCAGAGAAGGTTCTTATGCCGCCCGGGATCCGAACAAGTATTGAGACTTTCATAAGGATAAGGGGCATGGTACGGAGGATTGTTATAATTTGAGGAGGATGGTACAAGGGAGAATTGATAATGGCGAATTCAAACAGTATCTTGAAGGCAGTAAGAGGCGAGATGAAGGAGGGAACCAGGAGAAAGTGCGGGATAGAAATATTGTTGATGTGATTCAGGATCCATTGCCTAGTGTCGCTCAGCTTGATAATCAAATTATGATGTTGTCGCACAGTTTTGACATTCCCCCGTTTGTCGCCAGCGAGGACAGGGTGATTAGTTTTTCAAGAAGTGAGCTGGCTGCTACAAAGGGTCATGGGAACCAACCAGTGATCATCACCATTTGTCCGGGAAACAATGTAGTGCAGCGTGTGATGGTGGATTCAGGAGCAAGCAGGAATGTCTTGTATTATGAGGCTTTCAAGAGGATGAATTATACTGATGCAAACTTGGTGCCCTATAAGGGATATCTAGAGGGATTTACAAATCATTCAGTCAAGGTGAAGGGGACGATTATGTTGGAAGTGGAGGTTTGTGAAGGTGATCTGGCGAGAAGTGAGCAGGTGGAATTTATGGTGATTGATTTGGTTTCTGCATATAATTCCATAGTTGGAATCCCATTTTTGTTGAGTTTTGAGATGGTGTTGTCAATCCCGCACCAAAGGGTAAAGTTTCCAACTGCCAAGGGTGTAGGGTGTTTGAAGAGTGAAGCAATCACTGTGGCGAGAAAGAAAAAGGAGATGATGAAGGCCAAGGGGGCTTCTACTAGCTCGATGACGATAAAATCCGATTCTCGCCAGTTAAAGATTAATATGATTAAGTCTGTGGAGACTGAAGATGAGTGGGCAATGACTGAAAGTATGAAGGAGGGCACGACTTTGGTTGTCGCAGGGGAAAATGAAGAGGCTAAGCGAGATGAGATGATAGTTACATGGCGACCTAATTGTGTAAGCGCTGAGCAGGATGTCGTAGAAGAGTTGGATCTCAGTATGGAATTCATGAATGTGAGGCCAAACCTGAATTAATCTGGGGCAGTTCAATTTGTTCAAATGAAGGAGCCCAGGATTGAGGAAATAATGGTAGAAGACATTGTCGCTGAGTCTGATGAGGATTATGAAACAGTGGAAGTTGAGGATGAAAAAGGTCGACCTACGAGCAACACATTCAATAATCCTGTGAAGGTGATCCCTTCTAGTACCATAGTCAGTAGAAAGCGGAAAAGAATAGAGGTGGAAACTTTAGAAACCCGGGATGAACCTGAGATTCAGGCTGATGAGGAGTTGGAAGAAGTCGAGATCAACAGATACTTCCCAGAACAGCGGGTTAAAATTGGGAAACAACTATTCAGGGATGAGCGAGAAAGGCTGGTTGAATTTCTGAAGGATAACTTGGAATGTGTTCGCTTGGCGGCCAGAGGATATGAAAGGGAATGATGAGAATGTCGCTTTGCATTGCTTAAATGCCGATCCCAATGTCGAGCCATTCAAGCAAAGGGTTAGGCATTTGTCGCCAGAGAAGGAAAGAGCAGTCATGGAGGAGGTTGATAAGTTGTTAAAGGCGGGAATTATAGAAGAAATCCAATATCCTGTTTGGCTGGCATGTCCTGTTATGGTGTTGAAGTCGAATAAGAAGTGGCGGATGTGCATTGATTTCACCGACTTGAACACCGCTTGCCCAAAGGATTGTTACCCGCTGCCTAAGATTGACAAGTTGGTTGATTCGACTGCCGGGCACAGGGTCTTCAGCTTTATTGATGCTTATTCGGGATACCATCAGATCAAAATGTGCGAGAATGACAAGGCAAAGACGGATTTTCAAACTCCCAAGGGTAATTTCTGTTACAAGATGATGCCTTTTGTCTTGAAGAACGCCGGGGCGACTTATCAGCGAATGGTAAATGAGGTCTTCAAGTTGCAGATTGGGCGAAACTTGGAAGCTTATATTGATGACATGGTGATAAAGACAAAGGAGTATGATTATGTGCTGGATCTCGCTGAGACATTTGAAAATCTAAGAAGGAACTCAATGAAGTTGAACCCAAGTAAATGTACGTTTGGTGTCACGGCGGGAAAGTTTTTGGGTTTTCTAGTGAACAGGCGCGGGATAGAGGCTAATCCCGAAAAGATTCAAGCTTTATTGGATATGTCGCCGCCTAAGTCAATCCGCGAAATCCAGAGGTTAAACGGAAGGGTTATCGCTTTGGGGAGATTCATTTCCAAGTTGGCAGAAAGGTGTTTGCCGTTTTTTAAGGTTTTGAAGGGAGTAAAGAGTTTTGTGTGGAATGAAGAATGTGATGTCGCTTTTGAGCAGATGAAGACCTATCTGGGCAAGCCGCCTATCTTGTGTAGCCCTGTGGAAGGGGAGGAGTTGTTTGTATACTTAGCGGCTTCAGATTTGGCCGTGGCCGCCGTCTTGGTGCGAGAAGATAAGGGGGGTCAGAGGCCCATTTACTATGTTTCGAAGGCATTGAGCGAGGTCGAGTCAAGGTACTTCAATGCCGAGAAGCTGGCTTACGCCTTGGTGGTGGTGGCGCGAAAACTGAGGGTTTACTTTGTCGCTCACACCATTGTCGTATTAAGTGATGCCCCTCTAAGGAAGATTTTACAACGGCCGGATGCCGCAGGATGGTTATTGAGATGGTCTATTGAATTGACTGAGTTTGATCTGAGGTACGAATCCCGCCGCGCAATCAAGGCGCAAGATTTGGCAGATTTTATAGTAGAGACATCTTTCATAAGATCGCGAGATGAGACTAGTGAGAATAAGGAGAAAGAGAAAGGGGAGAATCAAGGTGGGCCTAGTTCGATGATAGAAAGGATAAGGCCGCCTGATTGTTGGGTTTTGTATGTTGATGGCTCATCTTCAAAAGAAAGGGGCGGGGCGGGAATCACCCTGACCTCGCCTGATGAAGAGGTCAAGTGTGAGAAAGCTTTAAGGTTTAACTTCAGTGTTTCAAATAATCAAGCTGAGTACGAGGCGTTGATTGCCGGAGTAGAATTAGCGCGAGATATGGGGTTGACTAAGATAGTGATTCATTCAGATTCCCAGTTGATTGTTAATCAAGTGAAGGGTGATTTTGGAGTCTTGAGTGCTGTTTTGATGAAATATTGTAATTTGGCGAGAAGCCTGTTGAGAGCATTCGAATTTTGGGAGTTGGTTCAGGTTGACAGGACTGATAACTCGCGTGCGGATGAGTTGAGTAGGGCAGCGGGATCAGACGGGCAAGGTTCAGCGAGCGAGCCGCTGTTGGAATATGTAGATATGCCGGTAATCGACAGGCCGCGGGTTGTAGAGATTGTCGATGCCGAGAAGGATTGGGTCATAGAGATGAAGGAATTCTTGCTTACAGGAGAGTTGCCGCCTGATGAAGATAAGGCAAAGTTGATTAAGGCGACATCTCCAAGGTTTACAGTGCAGGATGGAGTGGTATACAGGAGATCCTTCTCAAAGCCGCTAATGAGATGTGTTGAGCCAAGTATGGTGCAGAGAGTGTTGTTTGAAATTCATGAAGGCATTTGTGGAGGTCACCCTGGTGCGAGAATGCTAGCTGATAAGGTATTGTTTCATGGATATTATTGGCCAAGTTTGAGAAAAGATGCTGAGGAATATGTGAAAAAGTGCGAGAAGTGTCAGCGGTTCGGCAATATTCCCCGACAACCAGCTACAGAGCAAACGCCTATAGTACCGACTTGGCCGTTCGACATGTGGGGAATTGACTTGATAGGGCCCTTTCTGAAAGCCAAGGGTGGCTGCCAGCACGTTGTTGTCGCTGTAGATTATTTCACGAAATGGACGGAGGCAAAAGCTTTAGCGACAATTAGTGAGGATCAGGTTATCAAGTTTGTGCAAGAGAATATTTGGTGTAGGTATGGGGTTCCCCGAGCAATCATCTCAGATCATGGTACTCAGTTTGGAAAGAAATTTTCGGCAGAATGTGTAAGGGTTAATGTGAAACATTGGATGTCAGCGGTATATAGGCCGCAGTGCAACGGCCAGGCGGAAGCGGCAAACAAGCAGATCAATGTAACTTTACACAAAAACCTTGAAGGAAGAGGAGGAGCATGGCTTGAGGAGCTACCTATAGCTTTATGGTATGTGCGAACCACTGTCAAAGGCTCAACAGGGGAAACTGCCTTTGCCCTTACATATGGATCGGAGGCTATGGCGCCTGCCGAGATGGCGCTGCCGACATATCGGGTTGCTTACTATGACGAGGCGAGAAATGGGCAGAGGCGGTGCAATGATTTAGATTTGGTTGATGAAAAGAGAATGTATGCGAGAATGAAGATGATCAACTACAAGCAAAGGATGAAAGCCCAGCATGACAAGCGGGTTAATAAAAGGTCTTTTAATGTTGGAGATTGGGTCTTGAGAAGTGCAGAGGTGACTGGAGCCAAGCCAGGGTTCACCAAATTGAGCGAGAAGTGGGAAGGCCCATTCCAAGTGGCGAGTGTGGTGCGAGAAGGAACGTATAAGTTGCGGAAACAGGATGGCGAAGAGCTGAAGAATGCTTGGAGCGTTGACCATCTCAAGCGATTCTATCAATGAAGCCTCAGCGACCTCCTTTTGTTCCCCTTTTTGATTGTTGGCCATAGATCGCAAAAGTTGTATAACTTTTTCTTACTGTTATTTTGATTGTCGCTAAGAAGGAAAAGTTATGTAAAATTTATAGATCTGATGGCATGTAAATTTGTATATAGTATGAAAGTAATGGCGGGAAGCACTTTCACCACGATTGTCGTGGAATTGGTAGCTTGTAATACTCCGATAATTTTCTTCTTTGTCAATGGTTGCATGAACCAGGGCGAGAAGAGGTTGCCGCTAAAGCTTGAAGATGGCGACCAAGGTTGTTGCCGCTAAAGCTTGAAGATGGTGACCAAGGTTATTGCCGCTAAAGCTTGAAGATGGGGCGGTGCCTTGGAGATAGTGGTTCCTTGGCACCAAACCTTGCGACCTGGAAGAGTGAAATGCCAGGCGCGGCGACCTAGAAGAGCGAAATGCTAGGCGCCTAGAAAAGTCACGAAATTTTTATGGGCGAGATCAGGGGCGGTGCCTTGGAGATAGTGGTTCCTTGGCACCAAATCTTGCGACCTGGAAGAGTGAAATGTCAGGCGCGGCGACCTAGAAGAGCGAAATGCTAGGCGCCTAGAAAAGTCCCAAAATTTTTATGGGCGAGATCAGGGGCGGTGCCTTGGAGATAGTGGTTCCTTGGCACCAAACCTTGCGACCTGGAAGAGTGAAATGCCAGGCGCGGCGACCTAGAAGAGCGAAATGCTAGGCGCCTAGAAAAGTCCCAAAATTTTTATGGGCGAGATCAGGGGCGGTGCCTTGGAGATAGTGGTTCCTTGGCACCAAACCTTGCGACCTGGAAGAGTGAAATGCCAGGTGCGGCGACCTAGAAGAGCGAAATGCTAGGCGCCTAGAAAAGTCCCAAAATTTTTATGGGCGAGATCAGGGGCGGTGCCTTGGAGATAGTGGTTCCTTGGCACCAAACCTTGCGACTGGAAGAGTGAAATGCCGTGCGCGGCGACCTAGAAGAGCGAAATGCTAGGCGCCTAGAAAAGTCCCAGCTTTTTTATGGGCGAGATCAGGGGCGGTGCCTTGGAGATAGTGGTTCCTTGGCACCAAACCTTGCAACCTGGAAGAGTGAAATGCCAGGCGCGGTGACCTAGAAGAGCGAAATGCTAGGCGCCTAGAAAAGTCCCAAAATTTTTATGGGCGAGATCAGGGGCGGTGCCTTGGAGATAGTGGTTCCTTGGCACCAAACCTTGCGACCTGGAAGAGTGAAATGCCAGGCGCGGCGACCTAGAAGAGCGAAATGCTAGGCGCCTAGAAAAGTCCCAAAATTTTTATGGGCGAGATCAGGGGCGGTGCCTTGGAGATAGTGGTTCCTTGGCACCAAACCTTGCGACCTGGAAGAGTGAAATGCCAGGCGCGGCGACCTAGAAGAGCGAAATGCTAGGCGCCTAGAAAAGTCCCAGCTTTTTTATGGGCGAGATCAGGGGCGGTGCCTTGGAGATAGTGGTTCCTTGGCACCAAACCTTGCGACCTGGAAGAGTGAAATGCCAGGCGCGGAGACCTAGAAGAGCGAAATGCTAGGCGCCTAGAAAAGTTCCAAAATTTTTATGGGAGAGATCAGGGGCGGTGCCTTGGAGATAGTGGTTCCTTGGCACCAAACCTTGCGACCTGAAAGAGTGAAATGCCAGGCGCGGCGACCTAGAAGAGCGAAATGCTAGGCGCCTAGAAAAGTCCCAGCTTTTTTATGGGCGAGATCAGGGGCGGTGCCTTGGAGATAGTGGTTCCTTGGCACCAAACCTTGCGACCTGGAAGAGCGAAATGCCAGGCGCGGTGACCTAGAAGAGCGAAATGCTAGGCGCCTAGAAAGGTAATATACATATAGACAACGGTTTCAAGTCGCTACTTGAAGGAACCTGAAAAAGAAGTCTGATTGTCGCCAGACAGAAAGTTTTTCACAAGGTATGTTGCATATGATCCTAACAATAAAGTAAGGCTACCTAAAGACAAGCCTCACTCTTTTGGAGGGAGTAGTATGTATATAGATAAGAGAAAGGGGAGAGAGTCTTCGATGAACTATCGAAGCAAAATTGGTGACATTCCAAGATTAATTTAGAACAAGTATCAATAAATAGAACAATGATAATAACTATGAGTCGAAGTCGCACGACGACATTCAAATAGTCAAAGTAGGCATCAAAGAGCATTCACGACAATCAAATGCATAACAAAGTCGTTAATAGCGATACCTAAGTTATTACAAAGCAAAAGGTTAAGAGAGCCATGTATGGAGGCAGAAG
Source organism: Adenophora triphylla var. japonica (assembly GCA_022495995.1). NCBI lineage: Eukaryota > Viridiplantae > Streptophyta > Magnoliopsida > Asterales > Campanulaceae > Adenophora > Adenophora triphylla. The sequence goes on along the minus strand of JAFEMH010004301.1, from coordinate 119,518 downwards.
ATAAAATGTTAATTCGCAAACCACGACTTTACAACCACGACAAATGTTTAAGTCGCAAACCGCGACACCATGAGACCATGAGCAAAAAGAAATTCAAATGTCTAAGTCGCAAACCGCGACATTTCCAAAAATTATAAAACCATTATCTCAAAGAAGGAAAATAAAATTGTCTGAAGCAAACCATCAAATATCTTAGGCAAAAAGAGAATCAATGTTGTTCAAGGAGCAGAGGGTTGGCTTCCGCCAGCAGAAGTTTGGGCAGCGCGGAGGGCTTCGCGAGCGGCATTTTTGGCGGCTAAGAGGGCTTGGCCTTTTTTGCCAATCAGATCCACCCACATCGATAGAGCGTCCTTGTCAATCAGGGAAGGGGGATCCCAAACCGGCTTGCCCAAGAGTTTATCTTCTGCGGCCAAGGCGTTAAGCTCACCCTCCTCGTAAGGAACAATGGAATGACCGAGGCGGCAAAAGTCACTGTAAATTTGCTCGGATCCCCATTTAGCGATAAGCTCCGGAGTAATGGCTGGGATTTCCTTAGAGCTAGCCGCTGCTGCCCGCATGACATGGAGTAAAGCTTTATCGTACATGTCCATCCCGTCAGTCTCTGCTTTCTCTTTATTGGCGGCTATCTCTTGGATCAAATCGTCATTCTTTGTCACCATGACCAGCTTATCGGCTTCTAGGGCACTAACCTTCTCCTCCAACACCAACTTCTCTGCGGAAATCTCTTTAGCTTTATTCTCAGCCTTCAAGGCTTTGTCCTCGCTCGCCTTAAGTATCTCTGCCATTTTCAGTTTCTCGCCTTGAAGTAGTGCCAGCTCTCTCTCCATCTCTCCACACCTATTCTTATAATTCTCTTTTTTAGCCACCGCTCGCTTGCGAGCCTTATCTGCTTTCTCGGACTCGCGCATCGCTAGTTTGTATTTGTCCATGAACCCGCGCAAAGAACTCGCTATCTGTAAAAGTTCGGGAAAAAGTTTAATATTTTGAAGAATATTGATGAATTAAAAGTAAAGTATTAAGTGTAAAGTATTAAGCGGCAATACTCACCCCACAGATCTGAAGGCCGGCAAAGTTCAAGGACAGGTCGGTGTCTTGTTCAATTACTTCCTTTATCGCCGCCTTGTCGCATATCCGCTCAAGCATGCTGGCCCCAATGAGACTGTTGTGAGGGTCGCGGGAATGAATATTAAAACCTTCCAGTGGGGGAAAAGAAGCGATCTCCACACCAAGATCGTAAAAGCCATCTCTTTCCATAGGCATCTTAAACCCCTCTCTAAGCCAGCTCACCAGCTCGGCCTCACCCTCAGTTGATTCTTCCACGGCCTCTGCTTCCTCCTCAGTGCGCCCCCTTTTGTGAGGGCGGGAACCAGAAGGTCGGGGGAGTTGGCCAGCGGGATGGAATCTTCCATGGCAACCTCAGTATCCTTTGCACCAATCTCTATTTCCATTTCCTCTTCTCGCTTCGAAACGGCTGATGATCTTTGGGGAGTTTTGGCTCTACTGGATTTTCGCGTCTGGCCCGCTGCTCTCTCGGCGGTAACCGCGGATTTCTCGCGAGCTATTGCCTCAGCATCATCCCCTTCGCGAGAGATTGGGAGATCCAACTCTGAAGCCTTAGATAAGTCGGCTTGGCGGGCATTGGTAAGTCGCTTGCGACGACCATCAGATCTGGCAGCAGCATTAGCACGTCTGTCGGAAATGTCCATGAGTCAAAATCCTGAGTTAGAAAAAGACATTAAATAAAGAGAAATAGGAAACACGAAGTAAAAAGTATAAAGGCGAGATACATACTTAAAACCTCATACATAGCATTGCAACAATGGCCTTTCTTTTGGCAAGGTCCACATTCGGCGGCAAAAACATTCCCAGAATGAAGGTCCCAACCAGGATAGGGATCAAGTGGCTCTACGATCAGGCGAGATTCGTTGTCAGGGTAGCGGTAATCAGGAAGTCCAACTTTTCTAAGTAGTGAAGAGCGAGATAGTATATCCCGCCACGAAAACAATGCCAGCCCTGTGTCGGAGGCATCCTCTAAAACCTTAAAATTTTTAGCTCTTAGCCTAGTGTCACCAGAAACTAAGGCATTGCGGGTTATGATCTTGGTGTATATGTCGCCAAGGTCACAAGGGTGAGTCCAGCCTACACGAGATGTAATCAGTAGCGGGTTGGATTGCCAATTGTGGACTTTCCTAGGTAAATGGGTAAGAAGTCTAGGATGCTTATACTTGACAGAAAGTCGGTTCTCAACAACACCATACCTCTGAGATACGGAAGTATAACCGTCAAACAAATTAACGAACAAGGGAATAGTGGGTTCTTGTTTTAGGGCCCTACAAATCACTAGGTAACTCGTGAGGACCCTGATAGCATTAGGGTGAAGGTTGACAACAGCTGCCTGAGCATGGATTAAAACGGCGACAAGGAAAGGATCTATGGGAATCCTCAGGCCGGCGTCTAATTGGGATGGAAACACTATAATCCCATCATCCCTATTTCACATAGCGGCCAGAGACAAGTCCCCAACATATGGCTCTACATGATATATATCCGGGTTAATCCCGTACTTAACATAGTGGTGAGTTTGCAAATGGGTATAAGAAGAACTGCTGGAGCCTGCGACCTCAGGGTTGGAAGAACCCTGGGAGATAGGTTGTCACTCTAAGGTCTCAACCGCTAGGGTATCCGAGACATCATGGTCAGAAGTTGAGTTTGAAGAAGACATGACCTGTGAATAGAAGGGAGGACCAAGTAAATTGGGGGCTATGATAGTACCAGAAAAATCAGTTCAAGGAAAGATAGATGTCACAGGCACGAGGGGGGTATAATTTTGTGTAGAAAGTGTGCATGGGATCAGATGTTCGTGGGAAAAGAGGAAAGGGCGACATCTAAACTCATGTCGCCTAAACACGAAGTGAAGATCCGCAAGTGAGATTCAGGCCCATGCCCTTATCTCTCTTTTCTAAAAACCCTCCCCCCATCTATTGCGCTCTAACCAAGTTTAACAGGTTTTGGAAAACGACTTGGCTATTTATGAAAACAAAAACTCACAAAGCGAGAATTCAAGCAAGAATTCAAGCAAGAATTCAGGCGAGAATTCATGCGGGAATTCAAAATTAAAAAATAATTACCTGGAAAGTTGTAAACTGGAAGAAAAGTCTGAAGAAGTAGCTGAAAAGGGAGCTGGAAAGCTCTATACGCCACCTGTCCTCCTCTGAAATTCCTTGGAACGCTCCAGAGTATGCAGAGAAATCGGAAATAGGGTCACCGGAAATTGGGGCGTCTTCGGTCTGTGGGAAGTGAAGGATGTAAGATGATGGTGAAGGGTTTTTAAACTCTGAAAATGTAGGAGTGGAAAGGTTTAGGGGGATTTCCGAGAGGTAATTAAAGGGGGGTGTGATTTTTGAAATTCCCCCCATTATTGTGAACATTTAAAAAAGAGACGGCTCGTTTCCCAAGGCAGGTGTACGGCTGCCAAACCGTCTGACTCACCCCCATTACGACACGTGTCACATAGGTGACGAGCAAATCCTGTTCCTCGCCTAAGCGAGCAAAAAGCTGCGAGAATCATGCGACATTAATGAAAGTTCTTGCCTGGACCATAAATAGTCCAAGGCTTGAACTTGGGGGCTTCTGATGCGATCATATAAAATAGATTGGGCCCGAATAATAGGAAATCAGGCTCAATAGCTAGTTGTGGGCCAGGCCCACTGGACCTGGGCCGTCCAAGGAAATTTTCCCACATGGAGCGACATTAAAGGAGTAGGCTCCATGGGTTATGATAAGGCCCAGGCAAGGAGGAGCGTGGGAGTACGGTTTTGCGGGCAGTATGGCCATGTGAGAAACATGGCCGAGCCCTTGCAGGCCTGATGAATGTGGGAATAGGGGGAGTATGTTGTCCGCAGGCTACCTGGGTTAGGGCGACATGACAGATGTTGCCGCCTTGGCTAGGGTTGTCGCCAATACGATATGGGACTCTGAGCGTTACCAGGACGTTGTGTCGATTGTCGCCTGCGCCCCTAACCCTAAATATTAGTGATGGATGATTGATGTGACAAGGTGAATAGTGAAATCCCACTAAGTTGAGGTTGGTTGGGAGTCTTTCCTTGGATGATTGACAAGTGTCCCCCCACGTGCAAGGCACATGAGGGGGCTTGGGAGTATATAAAGGGTGAATAATGTTATTTAAAGGGTATGTCTCTCTCTCTACTCTCTCTCTCTAAGCTTCCATTGATATACCTTCTTCCTTGTCCATCTAACCTTATTCTCACGCCGGAGGGGGTACGCCGGAGCCACCCCCGGCCTAGTTGACGTGTGTTCCTTGTGTGTAGGCGAGCAATCAGAGAGGAAACAGCCGAAGTATCCACTGCATTTCAGTCCCTGTGCAACCAAGTTTTCTTATGGTAGCATCAATAGTTTCATTAAATTAGCATGCAAGGATTTATTCCAATTATCCATAATTTCCCAAGCAAGTAATTTCACTAAATTACAAATAGCATGTATAATTCAAGAATTAATATACACATACATAACATGAGCATGCAAAGAAGGAATTATAATAACTTGCCTTAATTTTTATTTGAATGCATGTGAACTCTAATTAGGTAGATTTGTTCTTCAAGCCTACTCATCATTTTGATACCATTTATTTGAAGAGTAACCAAGAATTGGATTTATTGTGAATTTTGGAAGGAGGAACTAATCCTAGTATTTTCTAATTTCCATGGAAGGACTGAGCTTGCTGAGGGAGAAAAAGAGGTTTTTGTTTTAAAATGAGATGTATAAAGAAAAATCAACAAACAAATAAATTGAGATCTTGCTGAGGGAGAAAAAGAGGTTTTTGTTTTAAAATGAGATGTATAAAGAAAAATCAACAAACAAATAAATTGAGATGAGTCACTTAATAATAAGCAATTTCCTAAACTACACCTCAACCTAAGTTCACGAGTAACAAGGATTGTTGTCAATTCTTTCATAATAAGGAAAGCCCAATTGATACACCTCATGCTACAAATTCACTTGCTGGCAAAATGACCAAGGAGAAATGTGGTCCACCATTTTACAACTTAAACATTTTCCCCCTAAAAAAACTAATGGGTCCAACTACTCAAATTTACATTCAATTTCACAAACAAATCCATCCCATATTTTATTTTATTATAATTATTATTATTTCACTACACCCATCCTAATATTTTCAAAATGAAGTTAAATAATTATATTTAATTTATTAACATATTGAAATATCATATTAGTTATTAAAATGCTAAACTAAAACATAATTGCCACAATTAAATTGCGAAACAATAAATAATATAAATTGCACTCCACTCCCACGTGCTCAACACGTGACCAAAATAGAGCCTAGGTTTCGGGTCGTGACATCGGCAGCTTGACGGATTCTGTCCCAGGATACTGGCTTGGGTGCCTCCACGGGGAGGTAGTTTACGGATTGCCGCAGCTGTTCGAACGTCAGCGCGCAACAATGGTCGTCAGAGCTGAACTGTGCATTGCTGACCCTCCGGGGGAGGTTGGAGAGTTCTAGGTTCAGGCGAACAATCTCCTTGATCTCTTCACGGTATATCGCGCTCCTTTCCTTATTCCTGAGCATACTAAAAGCATTCTGGAGTTGGGTCTGGCGATACTCATGGTTTGCTAATTTTCCTCCGCTCTTGGCCCAGATCAACTTTCTTGCAGCGGAGCCTGCGTCGAGAGTTAGTGCCTGCGTTTCTTCCCATGTGAGAATGGCCAGTGCTTCTTTGAACTGCGTGCGGCAGTCTAGGTAAACCTTCATTGGGGAGAGCTTTCCTCTCTTCTTTATCTGAGTAGCGGGTATGTTGGAAGGTGAGTACACGGCTTCCCGAACATCTGCCCATGTGACTGGTTGTTGATCCAGTCGATCGTTTCTGTAAACGAATGCCGCAGTCTGTGGAATTTCCCTGAGTAGTTGCTCGAGACGAATTTCCATCTTTATATTTTGAATAGACCTTCCTCCCTCAGTTGGCCTTTCAATTTGAGTGTGGAAATGATCCGTTCCCATCCTCCCAGGACCCTTGGGAGTCCGGTTTTGTTGACCTCATGCCCGGATTGGAAGAGAATGGTTTCATCATCTTCGTCGTCGCTTTCACAAAGAACTTGCTTTCCTCGGGGAGGTAAGCGCTGGATTTGGTCTGCTGTGCCGTTCCATCTCCTAGGTCATCGGGACCGTTGACCACCCTCGTGTGGCAGAGGGGTTTGGATGAGAACAGACGGTAGTCGAGGAAATTTCCGTGAGCAAAACCCTTGAGGTCAAACTGGTCTAGAGTAGCCTCTAGCTTTCTGTCTGAAACTGCTTGTGACACTTTAAGGGCTTTGTCCCTGTAGGTCTTTCGAGCTTGGTCTTCGTCCCAAAGACGGCTTTCTTGAGCAGCTAGTTCCATGAGGGCCTTCCTTGGGAGAGCTAAACAGTCTCCGTAGGTGCGCGCCATCTGACTAGTGTCCAGAACTGTGATCACATCCAAATCGCCGAATGGCAGAAACACTTGGATTACGTTAACGAAGGAAGTCGGGCTGTGTGAGTACCCCGACCCGAACTCATATTTTGGGTCCACTTTAATTGATTTTTGGGCATACATAATTGCTAAAGAAGCAAATTAAGTCCAATTATCCCACAGCCCATCCAACCCATTGGGCCTGCCAGCCATTCGGCCCAAGTATGTCAAAATGATGTACGCTGTCGTCCGACATGGGACGACACTAAGGCGGTTTAACTGCCTCTGTCGGACGACATAAGTCTTCCCATCAGCCTGCCTATAAATACAAGGCATGGCTGATCATTTTGAGGGGACTTGGAGAGAGGATAGGGAGGATATCAGTATAATAGGGGAAACTCTGCACAAATAGAGTCTCCCTCTCTCTCACACACACTCACACTCACCTCCCTCCTCACACACACACACACATACACCAAGGCCAAGATCCAAAGAAACCCTCCTTGTTGGTGTGTTGAAGGGGTAGACACCATAATATTGGTGATCTTACCTAGTGGACTACAATAGGTAGCCACTAAACCCTTTTCTCCCTTTAAATAACTCTTCCATACATTCATATCACCTTGCATGCTTTCTTGCTTTAATATTATGTGAAAAGTTGAGATTTTTGCATGATAAAGGTGTTGGAGAAGTGGATCTTCAATATCCACTTCTCCCCACCTCAGATCTGGACATTTGGTGGCATTAACATAATTAAAGTTTGAATCTTTGCTTATTTACATTGAGTTAGCAGGTGATGGCTACTTCAAAGTGGCCATAAACATGTGATTTATCACATTTGGCCACTAAAGCCATGTGATCCTCCCATAATACTCACATAATACTGTTATATTACTGCTTAAAGTTAATAAAAATGCTTGGTTTGCCTTGAGAACAAAGGGGGAATCAAATAGACTGAAGGGCACTGAAATAGGCCACTCTTGTCGGACGACACAGGACTCTCTGGAGATCCTGTGTCATATGACATAGAGCTCCCAGAAGGCTATAAAGCCATTCTTGGACTTCAGATCTGTCAGATTAAACCCCTTTCATAACTCAAGGCTTACCTAAGTATTTTTTGGCTCATAAGCCACTATTTGGGGTGCCTAAGGTCTGTTTGGGTGCAATCTATTTGATGGAGGCGGTTTGTCATATGACATATACAACTTCGGATGTTCTATGTCATGTGACATCCGTATCATTAAAAGTCAATCATGACTTTGCTTAATCCTATCATCTCCCAAACTGAGCTTAGACCTCCAAACAGTGTCTTCGATGGGTAAAATAAATGTCATTCCAGTTCCAGAATAGCTTGGTCATTGTAAAAGACAATCTGACCATGAAGCATCATGTCGTCCGACATCCCCTTCCTGGAAGTCTTGTGTCGGACGACATCAGAGCTCCCTGAGCAGATTGTCTTAACCTTCTGCCTTGTTATGAAAATCATAATATGTAAAGGGTGTGGCCCCCTGTCATGGCTCACAAGTTGTATCCAGTCTTTACGTCATCAATGAAATGCCAAATTTGCATGCCTAGTTTGTCGACACATATTGCACACACACTTTGAATGTATATAATTGTCCAATGTTTATTGAAAGTCTCGAAAGAGGTGTGTTGGGTGAACTCTCTAGTTCTTCCCAAACACGTAACCAGACTCCCGAACCCAAAATTCTCTTAAAAATAGGTTTTTCAATGTTTACCTTTAAAAACGGCGTGGTGACTCCCAAAGATAAATTCATATAATCTTTTTTACATTATTTTTCGAGCGAGCGTTCATTCAGTGGCGACTCTGCTGGGGAAATACATTGAAAAACTTTTGTTTTTTTTAAAAAAAAAAATGAAGATGATACTTGGTATATAGGTGGAAACCACTAACCTCCCTGTATCGCTCCCTAACCCGGGGCTTGGGATAAATGGTGGTCTAACAATCCCACGTACCGGTATCATTCTTCTATTTTCTAAAAAAGAGAAAAGTTTTTCTTAAGAGAGTCTAACTTTCTTTAAATCAACTCGGACAATTTCTATATTCTCCTTGTGTGTGAATTTGTGTCATTTTGTGTTCTCATGTGAGCCTTGCCATGCTCTATGTGCTTTGGCGTGTGGTACCTTTGTAAGCCGGGGCTTCCCCTTTGCTATTTGCTCTTCCCGCTGATCAGAACAGGGTAGGATGACGCTGGACTACAGCTACTGATAAAATCTGACATTTGGGGCAGTCCCCTTTTGTCATGCTTTGACTCATTCTCTTGTTTTTTCCTTTGCATATTGCATAAAAAAAAACAAAAAAATCTTTTACAAAAAAGCAAAAAAATATTTTCCTAGAAAAATACCTTCACACTACTCGCACGCTACCCGCACATAGAGTTAGAACCCGGGAGTGTACGGACGGCATCGCGGAAAGTGACGTGTTTCGCTAACGCTTGAGCGCCTAAAGTCTTCCTAGCCTGTGAGTTAGCCAACACTTGTCCGTGACACACTTTCTACCGTGACCGATTGGTTTTTGGCCAATACTTTTCAAAACATTTTCTAAACTCGGTTTTCAAAATTTTCTCACAAAGTCCGAGTCATGCTTCGTCTCAAAAAAATCTTGGCATACTCTCCCTCCTTATGTCGAAATTACGACATAACTCGACATTAGTACATGTCAAAATCTTGACATATCTCGACGGAGGTACATATCGATTTCTCGACTTGGCTTCGTAAGAAGTCATGACGCGTTCTCGACATGTGTCAACGCGAGACCATGTCGAATTCTTGACGCATACTAACGAGAATTATGCCGAAATTTTGCCGCTAAGCGACGAGAGGCCATGCCAGATTTCCAACTCGAAAAGAGGAGAGGTCATGCCCAATTCTTCTAGGATTTTACCTGGAAATTGCGGCCTCGACCTTCTCTCCTCCCGAGTTTAGACATTGACTTGGACTTGGTTTTGAAAACCCCGAGTTTGACTTGTTTGGTTCGTATGCCCATAGGTTCGTTCTCCCTTTCGATTGGTGGGTTCCACGTGCCCTATAGGACCTCTGCCGGGATTGTCTGTCCCGGAGGTGCAATACAGGTGGAATACAGGGGGTCTATAGACGTAGTGATGGAACCCACTGATCCAGGAATAGCGTAGAATGCGAAAAAGAAGGTGTCCCCCTTTTCCAACCATTCCTAGGATTAATAAAAAATCATTTTTTTTTAAAAAAATATAAAAATATAAAAAAAAGAAAGAGAGCATATGCATGAGTCCGTCCTAAGCCTATCCTCTCCCCTACCTAAAACCGTTCTCTCCTCCTTTCAGCGAGCAAGTATTGGGTCAGAGTTCCGGGCGGTCGGTTAATCAGTTTCTCTCCAGTCAGGGGTTCGTTTCCAGCAGTCTCAGAGATGGCAGATTCACAAGTTTCAACAGGTTTGGGTCCGAATGCGAGTGTTGATCCAACTCAGAATCAGAATACCAGTCAAGGTGTAGTGCCAGATCAAGGTCAGAATGTGGGACAGGACGTCAAAGATCCTAAATTTGGATTCCCTCCCAGCTCTGAAAGCAGTGAACAAACCAATCCTCCCTGGTCTCACTTTAGCAGTTTCTTGCAAGAATATGAAAATCGTCATTTCTCAGAGGAAAAGAAAGCCGATACCGCGGAACTGGGGCTGTTCAGATCAAATCACGAGAAAGTCATTTACACAAGATGGCTAGAACAATCAAAAAGAATCGAGCAAGAGAGCTTCAGACGAGCACCTATGCTGAGACTCATTGGTAAGGAAGTCGAAGCCTGCCTTGAGTCAATACATCTCTGTAAACTGACTCTTGGAGAGACCGGATACAACCCTGAAGTCAGTGAGGATGAAGAATCGGAGGAGGAAGATTGTTTCTATATTCTACCCGGAGTCAAGTACATACCGCCCCCTCTCACTCTCCCCCCGCAATTCCTGGGAGGAGAAGTGGATTCGCAATCACCGCTTCCAGCCTTGGGGGCCTACGACAATTTCTGTTATTGCACGTGCCCATCCTCCCCTATCGGATATGATCGACGCTCTATTTTGACTGAAGTTCAAGAAATGTGGGATAACGGTTCCGATGATAGCAATGACGATGACGACAACGAGAGTGAAGAATCAATTGAAGCCTTAAGCCCAGAATCCACTCAGAACGATAGTGCCGGGAGCGACCTCATGGATGCAAGGCATAATGGTTGGTTGTCGACCAGCGACGACGAAGGGTCACCGATAAACGAGATGACAATGGAAATCGACCCCTATGAGGAATGTTTCTCAAGATGCGACTGTGGCCAATGCCCGAACACCTCAGAGGACGAAGGGCAACCCGACCCACCTGAGGACGAATATGAGTCCGAGATATTGGAACACAACGTCCCCTATGGAAAGCTAATCGGTGAATGGAAGCAGTTCATTGAAGCCTTAGTTGAAAAGGCAGGTTTCCAGCCTCCAGCAGATAACGAATTTGTGAACGTTATTGGATCCCTTTCTTCTTCCCCCATAATGGACGGCATCAAGGCTGTGAGAGTCACTGTCGAACCTCTTGAGCACATTGAATGCCTGGAATCACTCAAAAGGGTTATGAACTTGGAAGCTACTCCCGTTGCCTTTATACCTATGGACCCGCACGACGCCTTCCTAATCGCCCCAATACCCGGGAATGGACCCCGAGTACTTCTCATTTGGACTCAGGTAGCCCGAGCCACGACATTGGACCAAGAGGGCAGACATTGTCAATCTTTCACTTGTGGTTGCTCAGTCTGCAAGAATGAGAGAAGAATGGTGTACGAAGAAATGGAAATCGACAGTCAGAAAGTTATAGAAGTCTCGAAAGACAACTATGTAACCGAAGACATGAAGGCCATGGATTTTGCTGGGACTGAGTACGTGGACGTCATGGAGTTCAATACCGCTTATCATGCTTTGGAAAGGGATTTTCAAAAGTCCAATCCAAGCAAATGGTTGAGGATCTGTTAGAAAAGGGAAGATTAACTCCTGTCCTCCCCGATGAAAGGGTAACTATTGTCAGATCAAGCCCATCCAATGGCAAAACAACAATTCTCTTCAGAATTACCAAAGGGGAAGTCACTTTCCCCGAGTGCATCTCAGCTTTGAGGAAGGTCTTAGATACCGGCATGATGTCTGATACACCTCCTACACAAAGTACCACAATCATCTTAAGCGCTGAGTGTTACAAGAAGAATCCAAGAATGCTGCATGATACCGGGAATGAAAAGGAAAAATCGCTGAGCCCTGGAAGTAGTAGCTCTCGCTGCATAATAGCCTTCACGGACTTTGACCTCCCCCAGTTCGGAGCTGATCATAACAAGCCTCTCTTCATCACAGTCCAGTTGGGTGAACGGCGTCTTCCCCGAGTTTTAATTGACAACGGGTCTGGGATGAACATTCTCCCGGCAAGAATCATGGGCCTACTCGGCATCAAGTCCACAGATTTGAAACCTTCCTCCCTCACGGTTAAAGCATACGATTCAACATCTCATCCAATACTTGGGGTTGCTACTTTAGACCTGTGGTTCGGTAAGAAGACGATACCTGTGGAGTTCCGAGTCCTTGATGTCCCAGCAACCTTTAACGCTCTGTTAGGAAGGCCATGGCTGCATCAAATCAATGGGATCGCCTCAACTCTACACCAGTGTGTCAAGTTTGTTCAAGATGGAGAGATAATCACCATTCGAGGGGACAGTGTTACCACCGAAGTCGATATGGATGAAAATGTCGCAGCTTTGTTCGAGGAGGCAGATTTATCAGAAACAGCTGGGGCTGATCCACTGATGGAAGCACCGTTGATTGATTTATGTGAAAAGACACCGCCAATGGCCGGGGCTGTTGCTAAAGATCCTTTCAGCATGGTTGACCTTCTGACCGGGGATGATTATGTACCTGTGACTGATCTTCCGACTGGGAAAGATTACGTATCAGTGATCGAGTTTGGTGGGGACAAAAAGATTGACCCGCGCACATTCGTCAGCACTTCAGAAATGCCGCTCCAAAATTAGGCTTCCTTCAAGGGACCGATCGCCAGCCGGGAAATTATGATGGAAAAGCTCGGGCTGACCCCTCGTCCTGGTGTGTCTGAGTCTAAGCCTGTCCCTGTAATCCTGAGTCAGTCCTCAGAGTCTTTTGTCATTGAGTTCGAGTCTCTAGATAGGTCTGATACTCTCACGGCTGATGATAATCACCGTGTCTTTAACTCTGTCTTCCCTTTTGCATTGAATGAAATGGTTGACCTTTCTGCGTATCCCTTAATTGCCACCTTAACAAATGATAAGTTAACTAAGACAAATCTTAATGACTTAAAAGTGGTTAATAATGATTCATTTGAAGAGGACACAGACCTTTTAGATGAAAACTTTTTAAAAGATAATATAAAGCAGGTTTTTGACCGAGACGACAATCGGGCCCAAGCTGCCGATGAGGTATTAAATACAGTGAATTTGGGAACTACTGAGGAACCCAAAGAGACACAGATTGGCAGTTTCTTCACCGGGGAAGAACGGGAAGCCCTCATTGCTTTGCTCAAGGAGTACGTGGACGTATTTGCCTGGTCCTACAAGGACATGCCCGGGTTAGACACTTCAACTGTTAAGCACCAAATACCCCTGGACCCAGAAGCCAGGCCAGTCAAGCAGAAGCTCCGCCGGATCAAGCCAGAGTGGTCTCTCCAGGTCAAAGAAGAAATAGAGAAGCTGCTCAGAGTGGGTTTCATTAGGGTGGTCGAATACCCCAAGTGGTTGGCCAACATAGTAACGGTTACCAAGTCGAATGGCAAAGTCAGGGTATGTGTGGACTTCAGAGACCTAAACAAAGCTAGCCCGAAGGATGATTTTCCTTTGCCCAATATCGATCTGTTGGTGGACACTACAGCCAGTTACGAAGTCAAATCATTCGTGGATGGCTTTGCGGGTTACAATCAGATTAAAGTCGCCGAGGAAGATCAGGAAAAGACTGCCTTCACCAGCCCTTGGGGAACCTTTTGTTACACGGTTATGCTTTTTGGCCTGAAGAATGCCGGCGCCACTTACCAACGAGCAGTCACTGCACTCTTTTATGACATGATCCACAAGGAGATCGAGGTCTATGTTGATGACATGCTTATTCACTCCAAGGGATCAGATGGTCAACACTTGATCGACCTGAGGAAGTTCTTCAACCGGCTGCGGGAGCATGAGATGAGGTTGAACCCAGCAAAGTGCACTTTTGGCGTAGTTCGAGGAAAGGTTCTGGGATATATGGTCACAGAGCGAGGAATCGAAGCCGATCCGAGAAAGATAAAAGCCATCATGGAGATGAAGCCCCCGACGACAGTCACGGAGGTGAAGGCTTTCATGGGCCGTCTCCAATATATCAGCCGGTTCATCCACCAGCTAACCTCTATCTGTGAGCCGAACTTTAAGCTGCTCCGGAAAAATCAGGAGGTTGAATGGAACGAACAGTGTCAGAGCGCCTTCGAGACAATCAAGGCCTACTTGGTCCATCCCCCAATCCTGTATCCTCCACATAAGGACAAGCCCTTGTTGCTATATTTGACAGTTACAGATACGGCTGTCGGAGCCATGCTCGCACAAGAAAAGCCAGATTCAAAAATAGAAAATGCCATATACTTTGTCTGTCGGAAGCTTCAGGGCAGTGAATTGAACTATTCAGCTTTAGAGAAAACCTGTGCAGCTTTGGTATGGGTGGTCAGCAAATTGAGACACTACCTCTTGGGACATACAGTGCACCTGGTGTCAAAGATGGATCCCATCAAGTGCCTATTCGGTAAGTCTTCTCTGTCATCAAGGCTTGCGAAATGGTCATTCTTCCTAGCCGAATTTGATATCAAGTTCATGACCCGCAAGGCAATCAAAGGCCAAGCTCTGTCGGATCATTTGACAGATTTCCCAAGCTCAGAAGCGCCCGAGTTCGAACCCCAGTTTCCAGACGATGGAATTTTCATGATAGAGGGTACAGACCGTTGGCAGTTGTTCTTTGATGGAGCCTCCAACAAAAGGGGCAATGGTATCGGCATGGTGTTGGTTGATCCAAAGGATGTGCACACCCCCATCGCTATCAAGTTGAATTTCTCGGCTACTAACAACGCCGCAGAATACAAAGCTTGTATAGCTGGCCTCGAGGCAGCCTTAGAGCGAAACGTCGAAAAGCTGGAGGTGTACGGAGACTCTCAGCTGGTCATCAATCAAGTATCCAATAAATGGAGAATCGTGGACCAGTACTTGTAAATGTACTATGCTTACATGGAGGGCCTGATCGACCAATTCAAGGAGGTCACGTTCCACTACCTGCCCCAGGACAAGAACATGTTCGCGGATGCCTTGACCACTATGGCCTCTTTGGTAGAAATTCCAGAGGGAAAATCAGTAAAACCATTCAGGGTTGGGAGGCGTGAGAACCCCGCCTACTGTTGTCAGATCGAACTAGAAAAGGTCGATGACTTGTGGTACAACCAAATCTTTCAGTACCTTAAGCATGGCAAAGCCTCGTTCCCGACAGAAGAGGATGGTAGGCTAAAAGAAGGTCTCCGCGCCAAAAGTTTACAAGCTTTGAAAAGGTTGTCTGCCCAGTACGTTATTCTGGGAGATGACTTATGGAAGAAAAGGCACCGAGGGCCACTTCTACTCTGCATCAGTAAGTCTAAGGCCAGAAAGGTCATGGAAGAAGTCCATGGTGGCGCATGTGGACCACATATGAATGCCCGAGCCTTGATGTTCAGCATACTCAGGATAGGTTATTATTGGATCTCCATGGAAACTGACTGTATTCAGTTTGTGCGAACCTGCGATAAGTGTCAGCGGTTCTCCAATCTCAACCATATACCTCCCCATGATCTCTACTGCATGAGCACTCCTTGGCCATTCGCAACTTGGGGGATCAACGTTATCTGAAAGATAACTCCTGCCGGCAGTAACGGGCACGAGTTCGTGTTGGTCGCTGTGGATTACTTCACCAAGTGGGTTGAAGCGGCGTCCTACAAGGTCCTAAACTCCAAAAAGGTGGCCCGCTTCATAAAAGAAAACATTCTGTGCCGATATGGGGTTCCAAATGAGATTATCTCAGACAACGGGTCACACTTCGAGGGACACACCGACAAACTGCTCGCAGAATTCAGGATCAAGCGGCACAAGTCCTCCCCGTATCGCCCTCAAACCAATGGTGCTGTCGAGGCTGCGAACAAGAATCTAGAAAGGATCATCCGGAAGATGGCTGAAAAGAGCCGGGATTGGCCTGAGAAGCTTCACTTAGCGCTTTGGGGCTACCGTACTTCAGTAAGAACGGCCACCGGTGAAACCCCGTTCGCTTTGACATATGGGATGGATGCCGTTTTGCCCATCGAATTAGAAATACCATCTCTTCGGGTTCTGCTTGAAAATGAGGTCAACGAGATAGACTGGCTTCAGAGTCGACATGACGAGTTAGCTCTCCTGGACGAGCGAAGGCTTAAGGCGATGGAGCACATCCGGGCTTATCAGAAGCGCATGGCTAGGTCCATTGACAAGAAGGTACATCCCCGCGACATTAAAGTGGGTGACTTGGTCCTAAAAGAAAAGCCGCCGAACCAGTTCAGTCCTTTAGGCAAGTGGGCTCCAATCTGGGTAGGCCCGTATCTGGTAAAAGAGATTTTCTCTGGCAGAGCAATGAAGTTGACAGATTTGGATGGTAATCCCTTCATGCACCCGGTGAACGGCGACAAACTGCGCCGCTATTACGTCTGAATCGAGTCTTCCCCTCTATAAAAAAAGAGAAAAAGAAAAAAGAAAAGAAAAAAAAAAGCGCGAAAATAATGTACCCAGACGAGACTGAAAACTTCTCAAAAGGCAGTCCGTGCAAAACAAAGGGCGTGTTCGGTGCTAAAAGAATATACCCAACTAGGCCGAAAACCCTAAAAACGGGCGGTCTAGGTAAAAAGCAGGGTTGCACCATTTGTCCCCCTTCTATCTATCCCTTTCTCAAACACAAAGTTAATTGGGTCGAACTACGGAGACCTGAGCCCCTTAGTCCATTATGTAAAATGGGAACGTAGGCAGCCGTTCGCGGTTCGGTCTAAAAATCATAAAAATCACCAAATCCTGTCAACAGTTGTATTTGTGATTACCAAAATGTGTCTTGATTAAGTTCTGAAGTAATTTCAACTTTCATCACATTAATACATTCATTGATGAGTTCAAGCACGGTTTACTCTCGACTCATTAACATTAGCGAAAATAATATCTTTTAAAAGAACATCTAAATTGTCTGTGTCGGCATACAAGGGATACAATGATAGGTCACCTAATCCTAGTCACTCGCTCCCACTCCTGAACTAGCATTCTTCTTCTTCCTCTTCCTCGGTCCTCGGGAGGTCTTTGGCTTAGCTATCCCAAACAGTTCTGTCTCCCGTCGTCCCGGCTCAGGAATGATATGAGTCGGTGAGTCAACCAATCCGGCAGCTCTCAGCGCCTCCTGGGCAGCCCTCTCCTCTCTCAGAGCTGTCCTCCGAGCCATAACTTCAGGGTCATCCCTCATCTTGGCTCTCCTCTCTACGAGTCTCTCAAAATATGCTGCCGGATCGTCAGTCACATTGTCAGGGTCAGCCTGTGCCTCAGCATCGCGTAGCTCTCGGCTAGTTCGGTCTCCTCCTCAGATCCCTCGGCAATATGCTTCAATGGCATGCTGAACTGGTCCCATCTGCTCCCCATACCAAATGAGATACAAGGTGGACAGATATGTGATTCCCCGGGTCTTCCGTATCAGTGTGTGAGCGGGAAAAGCTGCTCCTGAAAAGGCCCTGGCAAAGAACCTGAGGGTCCGGACATCAGTCATGTCAAGAAGAACGGTATCCCGGGCCATCTGCTCTTTGAACCCATCAACAGCCTGCTGTGGGTATCCATACTGCCTCTGAACAAGCAAGGGGATACTGAATGATGAGAAGTGTAACCCTGGCAGCCTCACTACAGCAGAGTCATCCTGCCTTCCGCTCATGGTCTTAAGCCTCCATCCAGGAACCCAGTACTGGATATCAGTGGTAGTATACCTGGCCAATCGCCTCTGCCAGCTCTCCTGTGAAGCCTTCGGAGCCACTCACCTCTGCTGCGTAACCCAAGGTGCTGCGGTCTGCCCTGCGGGTAATGGGGAAATGAGTCTCAATCGCTCAAAGAGCCACAATGATAAGAGACTGGGGCTACCACGTCCCATGTGCAATGACCCTCTAGCAAGTCGGTCCATCCCATGATAGGTCTCTGCCAGCAAAAGGGGAACTATGTCTCTCTCTCCCTGCCCGGATCGGATATCAGCCAATGTGGTGCCTCGAAGACCCCACATCTGTCTAACAACTCCCAGCAGTAAACCGGAGCATACCCCGTCATACTCACAAAAGCAGTATAGGGAGATCATAATCAGCATGAAAATATCCATGGCAGTGGATGGGTCAAAGAGCTCCGGATGCGAAACAGCCAATCGGGCTATCTGGGCCAGGTCAACAAAGGACAGGTCAAGAATCAGATCAGTTACCTGCTCTGCGTGCAATCCCAAGAAATCGGCCAACTTCTCAGTCAAAGGTCGTGGATCTCGTGGGAAGATAGCATCCCTGAGCTCGGCTCCCCCGGTCAGTGCACGAAACTCTTCAATGGTGGGTGCAAGATCATTATACGAGAGGGTAAAGACATGCCTCTCGCAATCCCAGTATCTGGATGCAGCCCGGAGAAGATTCCAATCTACTACCCACTCCTTTAATGCCCAGATGCATTTCAAACCATATCGTTGGTCGATAACCCTCCTATTGTTGCTACGATGATGGTGGGTTAGATTTATGAGATCAGAATGAAATTGACGTTCTTTGATCTTAGATTTGTCATTATAATTCTCCATTTTAGGCCAAAGATCGAATCTTGGGGCTAATTTTGAGGTGGAAGGCAAGTTTGAAGCCTGTTGTGACTGCTGGAATGAGCTGTTTACGAGTCTGCCTTTTATAAAGTCTCGGGGGCTTACGATCAAGAAACTCCGTCTCCTGCACTCTCCCTGTCGGACGACATGGAGGCTCCATGAAGTCCTGTGTCGGACGACATGGAGAGTTCCATCAGGAACACCAGCAGCTGCAACTGCAACAATCCCTAGCAGCCCAATGCTTGCCCAAAAACCTACCCAAGCCTGTCCAAAACACCAGAAAATCATACATAAACACTCCCCCTCGCTCATCAAGCCCACGGGAGGGGATCCGGCACATCCAATACACCCGCAGACGCATAAACGTCACCCAATGCATACAAAAACCGCAAAAACACCCAATCACATCAAAAGCCACCATTTTGTGCCTTTCTTGGGACGAACTCGTGCATATAAGCTAACAAGTATACAAATAAACAAATATTTTAGTTGTTAAAGTACAAAAGCAATAAAATATTTCTTTTTACAATCCAAAAGAACAAAAAACAGTGCATGCATTTCTTCTCTCTCCCTAAAAGAGTCTAAAGCATGACAAAAGGGGATCGCAGCGATCAATCCTGCTCAGAATCATCCTCCTCATCCTCCTCGAAGCCGCTGTCGTCCTGGACGCTGCCCACCTCCTCCTCAGAGCTGCTATGCTCCTGGCCGTAGTCGCCACCCTCCGGCGCCTCATGGATCTCGCCGTCTGAATCATCATCCTCATACTGGGCCCAAGGCCGGGGCTCGGGATAATACCCATGCCACTCAGGCATGGTGGAAAAAGGGGGCTGATAGGGGTCATCCTCACCATCATCATCATCAGCCTGAGGCTGCTGACTCGAACCGCCCGCCTGTGAACCAGAAGGAGCCAAAGCCGGTCTAGGCCTCTTCTTCGGAGGCATGACGTCTCCAGGCTGGGAGCTGCATCTCCCCTTCCAATGCTCTGCGCTCCTCTGAAATTGCGCAGCATCTTTACAGCCCCGGTGAGCGCCTTGGCCACCGCCCTGAAGGTCTTGGCTGGGACCTGTTCAATGAAAACAAAAGAGGCAGTCAGAATCCATCAATGCAAACAGTAAAGCAGTAAAAAGCTTGAACAAATCAGAAAGAAAAAGATTGCTCACAGAAGTAGTCCCGCGGGGAAGCCGCAGATGAGGATGAGTCTCAGACATATCAAATGAGGAGCGGCGAATGGCACCCCCAACCTCATACTCAAAAAACCGGGGAGGCACCGATATTTGCATCCCCGCTGCCCTCCTGGCAGCCATAACCTGAGGAGTCACCAATCAGGTGAAGACAAACTGGGCATAATCCCCCTCATCAGAAAGCTCTGCAGCATCAATGCCAGTTCGTAGCCACCCCAAGTCAGGCAAGGCCCGAATATGCCATATCCCCGCAGGAGGATCATGAGGAACGCGAACGGCCGCACCATAACCGTGCTGCCTACAAACTCTCTCCCCCTAAGTACAGAGCATCTCCCTCCAGGCCAATCAGAAGCCTCCTCGCCTTGTCACCAGGGCAGCACCACTAACCACATCCTCGCCATACCTACCGTGCCAAGGGAACAACCTCAAACCAGCAGGGGTACCCCTCAGAGCAATCATGGTATCGTGGTAGCAGGCCATCTTCCGGGGCTTCACCCCATCCACTCTCCTGCTCTCCCTAGCTCTAAAAGTCCATCGGCGGATAGCAGGGAATAAGTCAACCGCAATCCTCTCAGGCACAGTCCAGGCATAACAGCCAAACACCTCGTAAGCCCACACCTGAAATAAAAGACAGAAGCTTTCAGTGTGCAGCAACAGTAAAAGAATGATGACAGAAAAGTCAATGCGGTAGTCAAGTTGCGAAAAGCAAAGGGCATACCTCCAGCACATTCTGATAAAAATCCAAAGAGGTCACACTGCCTCTACTCACCTCATCCAGGCCTCTATACACCTGGGCCAAACCAGCCTCTCCCCATGAAAAAGTGGACACCTGGCTCCAATCTCTAAGAGGCTCCAGCAAAAGGGTCAATGCCGTCATAGAGGAATTACAGAACAGGGTGTCAGAAAATCCGGCCCAGACAAAGGCTCTCGCCAACTGCTCAGCTGTAACGGCAGCCTCACCCTCATCAAAGAGACAACACTGATGCGTCAAATCCGAGTGCAAATCCGCCAATGGAACCCCATTACCCTTCGGACGAAGGGTCATGCCAGTCAATGCCTGGATAGCGTCCGTGCTCAGCACAACAGGGTCCTCAGAGAAGATGGGCCTGTCCATAAACTGCAGACCGATGATAGAGTGAAGTCATAGGGAGTGATGGTCGACTCACCCCAAGATAGATGGAAAGTGTGGGTAGAGTCCCACCAATACTGCCTGAAGGCCCGCACAAGCTCCACACTCCTAGGCGTGTCCCCGAAATCTCCAACAGTAGTGAAAAATGGTCCAAGACCAGCAGCAAAGACTAGGCCCTTGGGACTACCCAGCAAATCAGAAGAGCCAGGAAGAAGGCCCCAAATGGTCGCAATCGCCTCAGGGGACCCCTTGGTCCGCAAAGCCTGCAGGTGAGTGTAGCGATGCGTGAGAAAGAATTTTATCTTTTTGATTCGCCACCTATATTATTCGTTTGGAAACATAGGAAAACCATTTTGAAAGAGATTTGGGTTCGGGGCTTAGGTTATGGAATGGGTAGGTCAAGGAGCATCCATTCCACCCAATCCGGAGATTGGTCTTGCTAAAGAAAAGAGAGGTTTTCAATCTTTACAATAAATAATTAAAGAAAACAAGTAAACCCTAATCAATTTCTTGATTAGGAATGTCGGATTGTATTCTTCGAGATCGCCTTCATTGACTGAAGGGACTCTAGGCTAATCCTTTTGATGGGATTACACTACTCTAAAATCAATAGAGGGGTTGAGAAGAGAAACGGAAGTTAAAGGATGATTACCTTTTGAGGAGAGATTTGGACAGAGTTTCGACTCAAGTTTAGAGTTGAAACTTGATGCGGACAGAGCTTCGCCTCGATCCTTGATTTGGATCTTGATGCGGACGGAGCTTTGCCTTGGTCCCTTAATTTGGGCTTCGATGTTTGTTAATCAACAAGGTTTATGAACAAACTTTGGGAGTTGTTTGTGAGTGATTTGAAGGAGTCTTTTGTGGAAAGAAACCAACAAAATGTGTGTGTTGTGTGTTTTCTTGATCAAGGATCAGAATTGTCGACCTCTGAAACACTGAAAGTCATCCAGTATTTATAGGAGGTTGGAGAGGTGAAGGTGGAGAGGTAAAATCCCCTAGGAAGGTTCCAGAACTCAGTTCTGATTGGATACCCGAATTGATAAGGTTTTATCCAAAAAGAGAGTTTGAAACGGAGAAGGAGAGTGATTTCTGCACATCCCGTCGAGGGGATATCTCGCACGAGATATGATATCTCGTGCGAGATAACTAGTCATTTGACTATTTTGTCCTCTTCAGTTGTTCCGTTAGTCAGTTAGGTCCAAAACTAACGAGGTTAGTTAGAAACTTAATGAAACATGACGAAACTGATATGCTTTCATCAAAACACAAAAGAGAGATGAAGAGTAGTGTAATCATGTAATTATGAGTTTAGAATGGGGTGTCTACAGAGCCCCTCGGCGACAGGTCTTATGAAAGAAGAAGTGTCGTCGATAGAAAAGACATCATTCTGAACACTGGGTTGGTCGTGCCGCACGGCTGCCTACGTATCTCTATCGGAGAATCAGACCAAAACGTAGTTCGACTCCAAAACACGAAAAGGTTGCTTTAGGTATTTTGAAAATCATTTTTTTGAAAATCGAGGAGATTTTATTTTTGAAAAGTCAAATCCATACTGAGGAATCAAATCATGACCCAATTCTGAATATACATGTTTGTCTGAAGATTCGCCTGTTTGGGCTCCGAACCTGCGGGAAAAGATGTTAGAAAACAAAGGTTTTACCTGTCAGGTCCTTTGCATTCTGTTGGGTTTTCTGAAGTGAGGTGACGATCCAGGATATTCGGGACTGAGCTTTTGTTGAGGTGACGATCCTGGCGATTCAAGACCGAGCTTTTTGTTGAGTAGTACTCGACATACTACTTGTAGATGCTTGACACACCTACTTGGTGACGATCCTAATTGTTGATGATCCACCTGTCTGGGCGTTGAATCGGGCTCTTGGTAAGGTAAGTATTTGACATACTGACCCTAGATGCTTGACGCATCTTAGATGTTTGACACACCTAATTGTTGACGATCCACCTGTCTGGAAGTTGAATCGGGCTTTTTGTTGGAATATGCTTGACGCATGGCACTTGACGTGATGGATGCTTGACGCGATGATTGCTTGACTCAATGGTTGCTTGACGCGATGGTTGCTTGACGCAATGGTTGCTTGACGCGATGATTGCTTGACGCGATGGTTGCTTGACGCGATGGTTGCTTGACGTGATGGTTGCTTGACGCGATGGTTGCTTGACACAATGGTTGCTTGACGCCATGGATGCTTCACGCTTTAAGAGATGCTCGATGCACTTAATTGGATGCATAGAAAGGTATATGGTAGGAAAAAATACAAACACTCAACATATATGATCTAATTCTTGAAAGTAGGCACTTGACGCGCTTTACGCATTTTAATTCCTACAAGAGGGTTAGTGAAAGTATTTGCATAACAACATATATTCACTTAAGCATTTGTTTGATCAAGACGATCAATGTGCACTCGACTCCAAGAATCAGCGGGGAGAATGAGTTCTATTATGTGAGAATTGAAATCGTTTGTGTGATTTAGATTTTGGTTTAGAAGACCAACTCGTGAGGTCCATCTAAAGATCGAATGAGACAATCGTCTAATATTATTCCGTTGAGATAACCGAAGTTTAACACTAAGGTTCAGGATACTTCAAGGATTTTTCTTTGTCACAGGACTTTTTCATCTCCAAGCCCCAAGTTTCTCATATGATGATCATTGACTGAACAAGGTTTAAATCACTCCAATGGCTTTTGCTATGTAGAACTTATGCTGCCTAATCCAAAGCACGCATTTTCCAAGGCTTCTCTTGACACTAAACCCCAAGACTTTTTGTATGCTGCAGATGACTTCGTGAACAAGCTTGTGAGGCCGTGTGAATTGAAGAAGGATCCCCTCCTTTTTCCCTCTGATTTTTTTTGTGACGCACCCTGGTTTTTGCCTAGACCGCCCTTTCGGGTTTTCAATCTAGCATGCATCTCTTTTGCGTCTTTCATTTTTGTGCTCTAACTTTTGCCTAGGCCGCTCTTTACGAGTTTTCAACCTAGCGAGCCACTCTTTTTTCTTTTTTTTTTGAAAAGTATGTATACTCGAAGAGAACTCAGTTGGAAGAATCTCATTAAGGAGAAAGATGAGATCTCAAGTTTAGTTTGAGGAGAGACGGACTCTATTTTTTTGGAAGATGATCCAGGCATTGACTCTTTTGGGGGAGTGTATTCTCTAATGATGAGAGTGAGAAACGAAGAGGAAAGCCCCTAATGCAGATTTGATTACTCTTGAGAGTTTGAGTATAGATTGACTGGGGGAGGAAAGGTTAGGAAGCCCCAGTTTTGCTGCTTGGATTTCAAGAGTGTGTATGAGAATGGCTAAGAGGAAGCCCCTAGACTCAACAAAGAACGCTACATGGCTCAAAGGTCTAGAAAAGTTGTTCTACTTTTAATGGACCTTGCATCATCTAGAAATTTCTTAACGAGTTTGAAAGAGAAAGACAATCATTAGCATGAATTAAGGCTAAACATTTCTCTTTATGGATTGATGTTGAAAGTCTTCTTCATTTGTGTTGCCATTCAGGCTTTATTGTAAGAGGATATTGAGGAATCCTCTTTTCTTCGCTGGTATCTCTTGACTCTTCTTCTTTGTGGGAGAGTCCTTCTTGCATTTGTTGAAATTCCATCCTTGTTGTGGGGCGATGAAGGCTTGGGAGTTTTTTCTTCTTCTTCTTCTTCTTTTTTTTTTTTTTTGATGCTCTATTTTTGCCTAGGACGATTTGAGGAGTTTCATCCTAGCGAGCTTTTTATTTATTTTGTACTCTCAAAACCTTGAATTGATTAGCCCCACTCTTCTTGGGATGAATGTTGATAGCAGCGCCTTTGGCTTCCTTCGTTTGTTGATCTTCGACTTTCAACAGGAGTAATGTTTAGCCTTAAGCCTTCTAATGATAGTTTTCATTTCAAACTTGTTTAGAAGTTTCTATTTTTC
This sequence comes from Adenophora triphylla var. japonica, assembly GCA_022495995.1. Taxonomy (NCBI): domain Eukaryota; kingdom Viridiplantae; phylum Streptophyta; class Magnoliopsida; order Asterales; family Campanulaceae; genus Adenophora; species Adenophora triphylla. The sequence continues at coordinate 94,922 of JAFEMH010004301.1, read as the reverse complement.
GTGATGATTTAAGGAATGAGGGTCCACTATTCAACATAGAAAAACAACTATTGGGAAAGTGTTTAGGATAAAGAGATAACTTTTATTGATAAGGAAATTCGAAACAGACTCGATAGTTCACTTGACACAAACTAGAGAGGATAGAGATGGACTAGAATGACTCTTCGAGAACATACTAGGAAGTTGACCTAATCTATGTTTTTTTTTTCAAAGGAAAAAAGGAGAGGACAATCAGAGCCCCAAGGTGGTGATGCTTCAGTTGATCTTGCCAGCTTCATACAAGTCTTGGATGGCATCCCTCAAATTGTAGCAATTGTTGGTGTCATGACCACTAAACTGATGGTAATCGCAAAATTTGTCGTGGTCCCAATCTTCTCTCATTTTCTTAGGATGATAGTCTTCCATTGGCTTCAATTTTCCTTGGCCTACTAGATCATCGAACTTCTCCTTAAGAGTAGTCCCTCCAAAATCATGATAGGTACGACCGATGCTCCCCTTTATTGGACGATTCTCCTTTTCTAAATTCTTTCTAAGAAGGATCAATTCATCAACTCTAAGGCCCGATTTATGGAGTTTGAGGAAACTAGGGAAGTAATTGCCGGCAAGCTTCTCTTGGTACTCTTCGCGGAGACATTGAAGTAGGATATGAATTTGTTCGTCTAGGCTTGGCCTATCAACGATTTCAGTCAGTTTGGTCCTCCATCTTTTAAAAAAATCGGCGAATGACTCATTTTGTTGTTGCTTAGTTTGCTCAAGGTCTCTCCTAGTAGTGCGGTAGGTAGTGTTGTCCTCAAAATGTTCTTGGAAGGCACAGCTGGCGAGTGGCCAATCAAGCCTTGTGGAGAGTGGAAGAGTCATGTACCAATCCCTAGCGGCACCATCGAGGGTTTGAGGGAAGCATTGAGCTAGCAAGTTGTCATCGACACCCATAGGTAGCATGGCCCAAGAGTAGGTTTCCAAATGAGCTTTAGGGCAAGTAGAACCATTGAATTTTGCAATGTCGGGTGTCTTGTACTTTCTAGGAAGCTTTGACATCGATTGACGAAGGGTGTCATAGTCGATAGAGAGCGAGGCTCCCTTACTCACATCGAGGGATGCAAGTTTCTTTTCTAGCATTGCCATGGTAATGGGTTCGTCCTTGCTTTCTTTCTTGGAAGCATAACTCTCATTGTCAGATGAGGAAGATGATGAGCTAGACTCATACACCTTTTTCTTGTGCTTGCGGTGCCTTTTAGCTTTCTTAGTGTATGATACTTCATCATCGGAAGAGGTCCCATTCTCTTTCTTCTTTGAGCTTAATTCGGCCAATTGTAGTTTCATGGCTCGGAGTTCATCAACCATGGCTTTCATTTCTCCGGCTTGAATTCTCCTTTCAAGTTCTAATTGGGCCTCCATTTCATCGGCTTGGGCTTGTAGCATTTCTTTGTATCGAATCCTTTGATCCTCAATTTCCTTCTTGAGTGCTTCGGGAAGAAATTGAGATGCTACCGTTGGAGAGGTAAGGGAGCTTGACGACCTTAGAGATGAACTAGAGATATCCTGACGAGACGCCTTTCAGAATATTAGCCTCAAACGATCCTAGATGGAGAAAAGGATGATGGTTAAAATTACCTCACGAGCGATTTTCTTGAAGTTTTGTTTTTATTAGAGACGGAGGTTTGACTCAAGGAGGGAGCGCACATCGATTATCAATCACAAACACGAAATCTGCAAATAATATCTCGCGCGAGACTAGGTGATCTCGCACGAGATAACCATTCGGAGAGATGGATTTTATTCCTTTTTATTTCCTAAATTCATGGTCGGACGGACAAAGATCCGTTTTCTATCTAGCACCCTAGGTAAATCTTGCAGGCATGTGTAATTCGAACCACCTAGGGACTCGGTAATTGACTATTCTTTGTAAAGTAAAGCTACGTAAAATTGACCGGAAGGATTTTTTTTCTTAAAGGGACTTCCGAAAGGGTCATTCCGAAGGGACATTTCCGAAGGGACTTTTTCTTTTTCCGAAGGGACTTTTCCGAATCCTTTCTCGATAGTCAATTTTACATTAGCTTTATCTTGGTCAAAGACAAGAAGAATTACCGAGTCAAAACCGACCGGTCACGGAGTGTTCTTAAAGAGACAATCTACATGATATGTGGTGATGCAGGGCTGGAAGGCTAGGCTCCCCGCGATATGACAATCTAGGTGGATTGAATACGCGGAGTGGGATGATCCAACTTCGGAGAGACGGGCGACTAGGTGGTTACCGTCATCCGTCCTTAGTGTGGGTCCCGGGTTTATAGAGGGTATGCAGTGCAATGACAGATATAATATGAGTGCGCGTGTGTGAGAGTCAATCTAAGTGATAGAGAAAAATAGAAAGTTTTGTTTTTTTTTTGAAAACTAAAAAAAAACCAGATAGTGGCCGCACCAAGTGGTTGCCTACGTTTCTCCCAATTTAGGAAGACTCAGGCCGTCGTAGTTCCACCTAAAGAGAGATAAAGAGAGATAAATAATTCAATTTACAACTCCCGAATCCCCAATGGACCGGACTTTAATTAAATAAAACCTAATTGCACACAGTTCATAAATAATAATCGATTATTTAAATGAAATAAAGATTCGAGTTCTACACCTTAAGGGAGGCCTTAAGATGTGGGAACTCTGCAGATAATGAATTCTGGGATCCCCCTTGCATGTTCGGCTCTCGTCTTGGACTATGAGATGAACGGGAGAAACCAGAAAACAACCAGATTGTCGAGGCGATATCTCGCGCGAGATATGATATCCCGTGCGAGATATGCCTCGTCTGAGAGCAGAAAATTGAATTTACAATTTTTTTTTTTGAAAACCTCTCTTTTAATTTTGACGCAAGTTTAAGCCTCTTAATTTTAAATCCCCAGTGGAGTCGCCACTGTAGCGATGCGTGAGAAAGAATTTTATCTTTTTGATTCGCCACCTATATTATTCGTTTGGAAACATAGGAAAACCATTTTGAAAGAGATTTGGGTTCGGGGCTTAGGTTATGGAATGGGTAGGTCAAGGAGCATCCATTCCACCCAATCTGGAGATTGGTCTTGCTAAAGAAAAGAGAGGTTTTCAATCTTTACAATAAATAATTAAAGAAAACAAGTAAACCCTAATCAATTTCTTGATTAGGAATGTCGGATTGTATGCTTCGAGATCGCCTTCATTGACTGAAGGGACTCTAGGCTAATCCTTTTGATGGGATTACACTACTCTAAAATCAATAGAGGGGTTGAGAAGAGAAACGGAAGTTAAAGGATGATTACCTTTTGAGGAGAGATTCGGACAGAGTTTCGACTCAAGTTTAGAGTTGAAACTTGATGCGGAAAGAGCTTCGCCTCGATCCTTGATTTGGATCTTGATGCGGACGGAGCTTCGCCTTGGTCCCTTGATTCGGGCTTCGATGTTTGTTAATCAACAAGGTTGATGAACAAACTTTGGGAGTTGTTTGTGAGTGATTTGAAGGAGTCTTTTGTGGAAAGAAACCAACAAAATGTGTGTGTTGTGTGTTTTCTTGATCAAGGATCAGAATTGTCGACCTCTGAAACACTGAAAGTCATCCAGTATTTATAGGAGATTGGAGAGGTGAAGGTGGAGAGGTAAAATCCCCTAGGAAGGTTCCAGAACTCAGTTCTGATTGGATATCCGAATTGATAAGGTTTTATCCAAAAAGAGAGTTTGAAACGGAGAAGGAGAGTGATTTCTGCACATCCTGTCGAGGGGATATCTCGCGCGAGATATGATATCTCGTGCGAGATAACTAGTCATTTGACTATTTTGTCCTCTTCAGTTGTTACGTTAGTCAGTTAGGTCCAAAACTAACGAGGTTAGTTAGAAACTTAACGAAACATGACGAAACTGATATGCTTTCATAAAAACACAAAAGAGAGATGAAGAGTAGTGTAATCATGTAATTATGAGTTCAGAATGGGGTGTCTACAGTGAGCACAGCACAGGTATCAAAGCCATACTCATGACAATAGGTGCATTCATTCATGTGCATTTTCAAAAAAAAAAACAACAAATTCTTTCAAAAGAAGAAAAAACAGAAAAAGAAAAATCTTTTCAAAACAATGCACTTCATGCCAAGCATGCAATTTCTCTTTGGGTGCGATTTCCCCCAAATTCAATCTCAAGCCCTAGAAATCAAATTTCGAAAGGGTTAATGTTTTAAAAATGCTTACCCCCATCCGTTCCATCGTGGAAGAATGCAAATCAAGGCTCGGGTAGAGCCCATTCCCCTCCGAAAACTTCTTCCGTTTGTTCCAATCGACGAGCTTCCTCCCCGCGGATAGTGATCATTGCACATTCTTCCTCGATTTTGCTCGCGGAGGCATTGTCAATTTTGGATTGAAATCAAAATGGGAGGAAGAAATTTTCAAAGTTTTCACTATTTCCCTCTCTCTGGACTCGGCGGCACTCTAATTTTAGGTCTGTCTTACGACCCAAACTGTTTTAATTAAAACAGCTTGGGAAACTGCCCATGTCGGACGACATCCATAGTCCAGAAGGGGTAATTTCCTCTTTTGCCCCTGGTCAATTTGGTCAAGTCCCGTTGACTGCCTATCACCAGAATTCATCACTTTATTTGGGTTCAAATGCCCATCTCCCTCAATATTTCCCACAGAAAATAGCCCGGAATGGCTATAAACTACCTGGTCCGAAAAGACCGTACAGATTTCCCACACAGTAAAAATTCGCGGGTGACTTCCCAAAGAAAAATAGTCAAATCATCGGGGTGACTCCCCATCAAAACAGTCGAATTCGCGGGTGACTCCCAAAGAAAACAGTCAAATTTGCGGGGTGACTCCCCATCAAAACAGTCAAATTCGCGGGTGACTCCCAAAGAAAAAAGTCAAAACATCGGGGTGACTCCCCATTAAAAAAGTCAAATTCGCGGGTGACTCCCAAAGAAAAAAGTCAAAACATCGGGGTGACTCCCCATCAAAACAGTCAAATTCTCGGGTGACTCCCAAAGAAAAAGTCAAATTCGCGGGGTGACTCCCCTCGGAACAATCGATCTCGAGTACAAACACCCATCTTCGGGGTGACTCCCCTTGGAATAGTCAATCTCCGGTACAAACACCCATCTTCGGGGTGACTCCCCTTGGAACAGTCGATCTCAGGTACAATCACCCATCTTCGGGGTGACTCCCCTTGGAATAGTCAATCTCGGGTACAAACACCCATCCTAGGGGTGAATCCCCATTCAACAGTCAACGTTGGGTACAAATGCCCATCTTCGGGGTGACTCCCCTCGAAACAAACATTCAATCTCGGGTGCAAACGCCCATCTTCGGGGTGACTCCCCTTGGAACAGTCAATCTCGGGTACAAACGCCCATCATCGGGGTCAGGGGCGGAGCCAGGAATTGCCCCAGGGGGGGCAAGATTTCACGGGGGTTGGGGGGCAGCGCCCCCGAAAAAAAATTTTCGGGTCGGACAAGTAAAAAATGGGTCGGATCCATGAAATACAATGTATTTTAGTTAAAAATGTAAAGAATTAAGAAATGGGAAAAGCCTAACTAATTAATTAAGATTGAAAAAATGTGAGGAAATTAGGAGAAAGAGAACAACAAAACTGTTAAGAAAAAGAAATGGATAGAGAGAAAGAGAGAATAGCAAAGATGGAGGACAAATAAAATTAATTGAAAATGTAGGTAGCAGGGTTAGAACACGGATTTGTAAGGAAACACCAAAGGCTTTAACTTCACCCCTTCTACCACTAAACCACACCACTCACTGGTGTTAATCTTGAAGTTAATTATATATATACATATATAAAAAAAATATGGGGGGGGCAAAAAAAATTTTTTTCCACTGCATTTCCGCCGCCGGGGGCGAGTGCCCCCCCATGCCCCCCTGGCTCCGCCCCTGATCGGGGTGACTCCCCCTTGGAACATTCAATTTCGGGTACAAAGCCCGTGGCCTTTCATTGGCACCCCATCTTCAATGAACTACGATTCAGCTTGATTCCCCCACGGGATACGTAGGAATCCTTTTCATAAAAGGTCCAGCCGCATGACCATCATGGTCGATTCCCCCAGGACGCAAACGTCCATCTTTGTCGAACTACGATGTTGGCTTGATTCCCCCACGGGATACGTAGGAATCCTCTTCATAAGAGGTCCAGCCACTTGACCATCTTGGTCATCTCTTTCCCCGCCGTTCGTGTCCGGCTCGGGATTCTCATTGTGTCGACGACCCCACTTCCCGTGGAAGTGACGTCGCCGAGGGGCTCTGTGAGTACCCCGACCCGAACTCATATTTTGGGTCCACTTTAATTGATTTTTGGGCTTACATAATTGCTAAAGAAGAAAATTAAGTCCAATTATCCCACAGCCCATCCAACCCATTGGGCCTGCCAGCCATTCGGCCCAAGTATGTCAAAATGATGTACGCTGTCGTCCGACATGGGACGACACTAAGGCGGTTTAACTGCCTCTGTCGGACGACATAAGTCTTCCCATCAGCCTACCTATAAATACAAGGCATGGCTGATCATTTTGAGGGGACTTGGAGAGAGGATAGGGAGGATATCAGTATAATAGGGGAAACTCTGCACAAATAGAGTCTCCCTCTCTCTCACACACACTCACACTCACCTCCCTCCTCACACACACACACATACACCAAGGCCAAGATCCAAAGAAACTCTCCTTGTTGGTGTGTTGAAGGGGTAGACACCATACTATTGGTGATCTTACCTTGTGGACTACAATAGGTAGCCACTAAACCCTTTTCTCCCTTTAAATAACTCTTCCATACATTCATATCACCTTGCATGCTTTCTTGCTTTAATATTATGTGAAAAGTTGAGATTTTTGCATGATAAAGGTGGTGGAGAAGTGGATCTTCAATATCCACTTCTCCCCACCTCAGATCTGGACATTTGGTGGCATTAACATTAATAAAGTTTGAATCTTTGCTTATTTACATTGAGTTAGGAGGTGATGGCTACTTCAAAGTGGCCATAAACATGTGATTTATCACATTTGGCCACTAAAGCCATGTGATCCTCCCATAATACTCACATAATACTGTTATATTACTGCTTAAAGTTAATAAAAATGCTTGGTTTGCCTTGAGAACAAAGGGGGAATCAAACAGACTGAAGGGCACTGAAATAGGCCACTCTTGTCGGACGACACAGGACTCTCTGGAGATCCTGTGTCATACGACATAGAGCTCCCAGAAGGTTATAAAGCCATTCTTGGACTTCAGATCTGTCAGATTAAACCCCTTTCATAACTCAAGGCTTACCTAAGTAGTTTTTGGCTCATAAGCCACTATTTTGGGTGCCTAAGGTCTGTTTGGGTGCAATCTATTTGATGGAGGCGGTTTGTCATATGACATATACAACTTCGGATGTTCTATGTCATATGACATCCGTATCATTAAAAGTCAATCATGACTTTGCTTACTCCTATCAACTCCCAAACTGAGCTTAGACCTCCAAACAATGTCTTCAATGGGTAAAATAAATGTCATTCCAGTTCCAGAATAGCTTGGTCATTGTAAAAGACAATCTGACCATGAAGCATCATGTCGTCCGACATCCCCTTCCCCGGGAAGTCCTGTGTCGGACGACATCAGAGCTCCCTGAGCAGATTGTCTTAACCTTCTGCCTTGTTATGAAAATCATAATATGTAAAGGGTGTGGCCCCCTGTCATGGCTCACAAGTTGTATCCAGTCTTTACGTCATCAATGAAATGCCAAATTTGCATGCCTAGTTTGTCGACACATATTGCACACACACTTTGAATGTATATAATTGTCCAATGTTGATTGAAAGTCTCGAAAGAGGCGTGTTGGGTGAACTCTCTAGTTCTTCCCAAACACGTAACCAGACTCCCGAACCCAAAATTCTCTTAAAAATAGGTTTTTCAATGTTTTCCTTTAAAAACGGCGTGGCGACTCCCAAAGATAAATTCATATAATCTTTTTTACATTATTTTTCGGGCGAGCGTTCATTCAGTGGCGACTCTGCTGCGGAAATACATTGAAAAACTTTTGTTTTTTTAAAAAAAACAAAATGAAGACGATACTTGGTATATAGGTGGAAACCACTAACCTTCCTGTATCGCTCCCTAACCCGGGGCTTGGGATAAATGGTGGTCTAACAATCCCATGTACCGGTATCATTCTTCTATTTTCTAAAAAAGAGAAAAGTTTTTCTTAAGAGAGTCTAACTTTCTTTAAATTAACTCGGACAATTTCTACATTCTCCTTGTGTGTGCATTTGTGTCATTTTGTGTACTCATGTGAGCCTTGCCATGCTCTATGTGCTTTGGCGTGTGGTACCTTTGGAAGCCGGGGCTTCCCCTTTGCTATTTGCTCTTCCCGTTGATCAGAACAGGGCAGGATGATGCTGGACTACAGCTACTGGTAAAATCTGACATTTGGGGCAGTCCCCTTTTGTCATGCTTTGACTCATTCTCTTGTTTTTTCCTTTGCATACTGCATAAAAAAAAAACAAAAAAATCCTTTACAAAAAAGCAAAAAAATATTTTCCTAGAAAAATACCTTCACACTAGTCGCACGCTACCCGCACATAGAGTTAGAACCCGGGAGTGTACGGACGGCATCGCGGAAAGTGACGTGTTTTGCTAACGCTTGAGCGCCTAAAGTCCTCCTAGCCTGTTAGTTAGCCAACACTTGTCCGTGACACACTTTCTACCGTGACCGGTTGGTTTTTGGCCAATACTTTTCAACACATTTTCTAAACTCGGTTTTCAAAATTTTCTCACAAAGTCCGAGTCATGCTTCGTCTCAAAAAAATCTTGGCATACTCTCCCTCCTTATGTCGAAATTACGACATAACTCGACGTTAGTACATGTCAAAATCTTGACATATCTCGATGGAGGTACATATCGATTTCTCGACTTGGCTTCGTAAGAAGTCATGACGCGTTCTCGACATGTGTCAACGCGAGACCATGTCGAATTCTTGACGCATACTAACGAGAATTATGCCGAAATTTTACCGCTAAGCGACGAGAGGCCATGCCAGATTTCCAACTCGAAAAGAGGAGAGGTCATGCCCAATTCTTCTAGGATTTTACCTGCAAATTGCGGCCTCGACCTTCTCTCCTCCCGAGTTTAGACATTGACTTGGACTTGGTTTTGAAAACCCCGAGTTTGACTTGTTTTGGCTCGTATGCCCATAGGTTCGTTCTCCCTTTCGATTGGTGGGTTCCACGTGCCCTATAGGACCTCTGCCGGGATTGTCCACCCCGGAGGTGCAATACAGGTGGAATACATGGGGTCTATAGACGTAGTGATGGAACCCACTGATTCAGGAATATCGTAGAATGCGAAAAAGAAGGTGTCCCCCTTTTCCAACCATTCCTAGGATTAATAAAAAATCATTTTTTTTTAAAAAATATAAAAATATAAAAAAAAGAAAGAGAGCATATGCATGAGTCCGTCCTAAGCCTATCCTCTCCCCTACCTAAAACCGTTCTCTCCCCCTTTCAGCGAGCAAGTATTGGGTCAGAGTTCCGGGCGGTCGGTTAATCAGTTTCTCTCCAGTCAGGGGTTCGTTTCCAGCAGTCTCAGAGATGGCAGATTTGCAAGTTTCAGCAGGTTTGGGTCCGAATGCGAGTGTTGATCCAGCTCAGAATCAGAATACCAGTCAAGGTGTAGTGCCAGATCAAGGTCAGAATGTGGGACATGACGTCAAAGATCCTAAATTTGGATTCCCTCTCAGCTCTGAAAGCAGTGAACAAACCAATCCTCCCTGGTCTCACTTTAGCAGTTTCTTGCAAGAATATGAAAATCGTCATTTCTCAGAGGAAAAGAAAGCCGATACCGCGGAACTGGGGCTGTTCAGATCAAATCACGAGAAAGTCATTTACACAAGATGGCTAGAACAATCAAAAAGAATCGAGTAAGAGAGCTTCAGACGAGCACCTGTGCTGAGACTCATTGGTAAGGAAGTCGAAGCCCGCTTTGAATCAATACATCTCTGTAAACTGGCTCTTGGAGAGACCGGATACAACCCTGAAGACAGTGAGGACGAAGAATCGGAGGAGGAAGATTGTTTCTATATTCTACCCGGAGTCAAGTACATACCGCCCCTTCTCACTCTCCCCCCGCAATTCCTGGGAGGAGAAGCGGATTCGCAATCACCGCTTCCAGCCTTGGGGGCCTACGACAATTTCTGTTATTGCACGTGCCCATCCTCCCCTATCGGATATGATCGGCGCTCTATTTTGACTGAAGTTCAAGAAATGTGGGATAACAGTTCCGATGATAGCAATGACGATGACGACAACGAGAGTGAAGAATCAATTGAAGCCTTAAGCCCAGAATCCACTCAGAACGATAGCTCTGTCGGACGACATAAGTCTTCCCATCAGCCTGCCTATAAATACAAGGCATGGATGATCATTTTGAGGGGACTTGGAGAGAGGATAGGGAGGATATCAGTATAATAGGGGAAACTCTGCACAAATAGAGTCTCCCTCTCTCTCACACACACTCACACTCACCTCCCTCCTCACACACACACACATACACCAAGGCCAAGATCCAAAGAAACTCTCCTTGTTGGTGTGTTGAAGGGGTAGACACCATACTATTGGTGATCTTACCTTGTGGACTACAATAGGTAGCCACTAAACCCTTTTCTCCCTTTAAATAACTCTTCCATACATTCATATCACCTTGCATGCTTTCTTGCTTTAATATTATGTGAAAAGTTGAGATTTTTGCATGATAAAGGTGGTGGAGAAGTGGATCTTCAATAACCACTTCTTCCCACCTCAGATCTGGACATTTGGTGGCATTAACATCAATAAAGTTTGAATCTTTGCTTATTTACATTGAGTTAGGAGGTGATGGCTACTTCAAAGTGGCCATAAACATGTGATTTATCACATTTGGCCACTAAAGCCATGTGATCCTCCCATAATACTCACATAATACTGTTATATTACTGTTTAAAGTTAATAAAAATGCTTGGTTTGCCTTGAGAACAAAGGGGGAATCAAACAGACTGAAGGGCACTGAAATAGGCCACTCTTGTCGGACGACACAGGACTCTCTGGAGATCCTGTGTCATACGACATAGAGCTCCCAGAAGGCTATAAAGCCATTCTTGGACTTCAGATCTGTCAGATTAAACCCCTTTCATAACTCAAGGCTTACCTAAGTATTTTTTCGCTCATAAGCCACTATTTGGGGTGCCTAAGGTCTGTTTGGGTGCAATCTATTTGATGGAGGCAGTTTGTCATATGACATATACAACTTCGGATGTTCTATGTCATATGACATCCGTATCATTAAAAGTCAATCATGACTTTGCTTACTCCTATCAACTCCCAAACTGAGCTTAGACCTCCAAACAGTGTCTTCAATGGGTAAAATAAATGTCATTCCAGTTCCAGAATAGCTTGGTCATTGTAAAAGACAATCTGACCATGAAGCATCATGTCGTCCGACATCCCCTTCCTGGGAAGTCCTGTGTCGGACGACATCGTAGCTCCTCGAGCGCATTGTCTTAACCTTCTGCCTTGTTATGAAAATCATAATATGTAAAGGGTGTGGCCCCCTGTCATGGCTCACAAGTTGTATCCAGTCTTTACGTCATCAATGAAATGCCAAATTTGCATGCCTAGTTTGTCGACACATATTGCACACACACTTTGAATGTATATAATTGTCCAATGTTGATTGAAAGTCTCGAAAGAGGCGTGTTGGGTAAACTCTCTAGTTCTTCCCAAACACGTAACCAGACTCCCGAACCCAAAATTCTCTTAAAAATAGGTTTTTCAATGTTTTCCTTTAAAAACGGGGTGGCGACTCCCAAAGATAAATTCATATAATCTTTTTCACGTTATTTTTTGGGCGAGCGTTCATTCAGGCTGGGACATTCCATGCGGCCTTCCTTGATCTCGGTTATCAAGAAATTCGCCCATATCTTCATGATTGACCCCATGGGGGTATTGAATTCTGCAATGTTGACAGTTTCGTGATCTCGCTCGATCGCCAAGTCTATCAGAGCTAGCAGTCTACTGGCAGGATGTCTGAATCCGGGGCCGTGATGGCTGGGAGCAGAACCGAACTTGAGCATGTTGATGCTGAGGTGGTCATTTCCTACGTCGAAAGCTGACTCTGTCTTGCGGGGAAGACCTTCACAGATGTTTTCGGGGTGGCTGCCGGAAGCGTTCCCGAGGTTGATCTGATTTGTAGCAGGGTGAGGAGCTTTGTCTCCTTCGCTGTTGCCCTTGGCCTTGGCGGCACTTGCGGGTATAAGCTTGACTGACGGCACGGGCCGGTTGCCACTGGGGCTGGTACTCGGAAGTAATGATGAGCTCTGAGCTCGTTTGGCCAGGGCCTCATTTACCATGAGCAGGCAGTCGTCGAGGGTAACTTTGACATTGCAGAATCTGACGATAAGGACTGGATCCTTGGTATCATCGGGATATCTGGAATAGATGATGTTGATGAAGTCGTCGTCAGTCACTTGATCAGAGGGATTCTTTGTCGTGTCAACCAGTTACTTCCAATTGTCGGATAGCTGCTTGTACTGGACGTTGAGCTTGACAATTTCCATGGTATTGGAGCCTTGGTCGTAGGTAACCTGATCGGAATGGGTGCCGTCCTCGAAATTGAGCATGTGAATGCAGAGATCTGTCCGCGGGTCTGCCGCATCCTCGACTCCGGAGAGTCCTGATTCGTCGTCGTCTGACGGCTCAACCCAAACGTAGGGACGTATCGCGTCCAGGTGCGTTGCTGGAGCTGCTAGGAAAACATCATGCCCTTCATTGGAGAAGAGGGGTGCAGCGAGTAGTTCCTCGTGGAGGACATCCCATACGACTTCCATGCATTCAAGTCGAGTATGACGGTGCTTGTTAACCTTTATTATGAAAATCTCTTCGCCTGGCGGGGCCAGAGAGTTGGCTTAAAGAATGCTGACAAATCTCCGATTGGAGACAGGGGGTTTGTGTGCCCGCATCATGGCGATGCTCAGTGTTTCTTTCCAATCTGCCTCCAAATGTTGGAAACGACAGTTGAACTTGATGTATCGGACTGCTTCAGGGTCTTCCTGCTCGAGTACGTTGACATAGTTAGCACCTCCGGACTCTGAGGGATTCTGATGAGATTTGCCCCGATAGTCCCTTGGTTGGTTTGAAGGAGGTAGCCCCGGTGCCTGACTGCGGGCACGGTTGGCTGTTGTCTCGGCTTCGTTTCCAATGAGAAATCTGTCCCCTCTAATGAATTCAAGATCTCCTAGCCGGTTAATGAACTTGATGCATTGATGGAGAGTGGAGGCTATGGCTTTCATGTGATGTATCCAAGGGCGTCCCAAAAGAGCTGTGAACTCGGATGGAATGTCCATCACGTGGAATTTTGCTGGCACCATTTGGGTTTCGAACCAGAGTTCCAGAGTCACCGTCCCCAGGATGGGACGAGACGTGCTGTCGTAGGCCTTGATAGTCCGGGTTGACGGAATCAGATGGCTTTCGTTGATGCGCAGGGCTTGCATCATGCTGAGAGGGAGGACGTTAACGGATGACCCATTATCCACCAATACTCTGGGGAGTGATATGGTATTGAGCTTGAGAGTAATGTACAGAGCTTCGTTGTGCCCCGAGGCATCTCTCGGTAGGTCTTTATCACAGAACGTGATCATACTGCCATACAGTCAGGAATCGTAGATCTCGTCTCTATCCGGAGAAGAAGAGTCATCAAGCCATCCGTTTCCTGTCTTCCTCTTGCGAGGTAAAGCATTTGGTGGAGCCTCGGGATTATGTTGAGGCTGTTTGTGGCGGTTGCCGCCCTTGGTTAGCACGTTGATTGAGTGCGAGTGCCAAGCTGACCTTGATCTTCCTTTGCCGGTCCGCGCTCGGAAGCTGGACAAATTAAACCTTGGATGATCCCGCGGGGGGTTAGGCTTCTGACTGGCAATAAGATTACCAAGATCTGAGGTATTCCGGGGCTCTGAGGTCTGAATTCTGGTTTCAGCGAGACTTTTCGGCTTTTCCACCCTTGTCTGCTCTAAAGCTGCATGGCCTGGAGGCAGGGAGGACTGGCTGGAGTAGAGTACATAGTAGTCGAACCTCCCGGATGGCTCTCCGAGTGTACCCACATTGGTGTCTCCAACTTCATATCTTTCTCTCAACATCTGTTGAGAGGACTTCTTCTTCTGTTTTCTCGGAGGATCGCTCCGGACCATGTCTTGGGACTCGTACTCCAGGCATGCGGAGCAGTCACAAATATCGTAGCTGATGTGGACATTTGATGAGGATCCGGCTGAAAGAGGCGGAGAAACTGGCTCTGCGGCAATCCTCTTAGGCACCCACTCAATGGAATTTACACTATTATTGTTCGGAAAAGGGTTTCCGACTGTATTGGGCCCACGGGGACGCTCCAATTTGCCTTCTTCTATCAAGTTCTGGATTTCGTACCGTAACCCCACACAGTTGTCTGTGGTATGGCCGTGATACTGATGGAAGGCGCAGTATTTGTTCTTGTCCGCATTGGCTACGGGATTCTTGGGTTAGTAATTTGCAACGGGTTTAAGGAGACCTTCCTTGATTAACCCTTCCAGCATCTTGCTTTGCGGCATGTCCAACTTGTTGAAGTGTACGACAGGCTGCTTTGAAGTGGAGTTGTTGCTTTGTGGGACTGGGTTTCTGTTGCCCGACTGCTGTCTCTGATGGATGTAGTTGACAGACGTATCTTTCCCTTTGCCGGGGGCGGGAGCGGGATTGAATGCAGCTGCTGATCGGTATCTGTATGGCTGTGCAGTAGCCAACTTCTCCTTGAGATCCTTCTCGAACTGTGAGCTGACATTGACCATGGCCCGGAGATCTGGGAAGAAATGATGACTGATGAGAGTTCTGATAGACGGTCTTAAGCAGGACTTGAAGATCCGCATCTGTTCATCCTTGGAGAGTGGCTCCATGATCTCGGAGAGTTTCCAACTCCATCTCTTGTAGAATTATCCGATGCTTTCGTCCGCTTTCTGCTCAGTGGTGATTAAGTCCTCGCGACTTGTCTCCCACTCTAAGTTGGATCTGTACCGTTCTAGGAAGATGTTACTGATCTGATCCCAGGTGTGGCGATCCGCAGGCTTGACCCTCAGAAACCATCGTAACGCTGAACTTTTGAGCGTATGCTGGAAGTGGTCGGCCATTTGCTGGATGGTTGCTCCTTTCGCTCTCATGGCGAGAACGTAGGTGTCGACATGCGTTTGAGGACATTCGGTTCCATCGAATCGGTCCATCTCCAGCATTCTGAACTTGGCAGGGAGAGGCGTGACCATTCTCGGATCCGTGGATTTGAGCGTTTCCTGCTTTGAGCTGCTCATGGTGGCTTTCAGGTCTTTCATCTGTTCGACCATCCAGGCTAAGGCTGGGTCCAGTGGTGGACTTTGAGGCTCGGCGCTGGGTGCTACCACGTGAGTGGTAGTGATTGGAGGTGGAAGGCTTGATATATGCGGATATATGGGGGCCTTTTCTGAACTGTATCGGGGTTTGTCCCCGGTGTTTTGGGATTCGTGTATAGGCAACGGGATGAACCTGGGAGGGTATTGAAGGATATTTGTATCTGTCTGAGATGGTCCAGCGGTGCACTGGTGGTATTGAGTGATGGGGTTAGCACTGGGCTGGCCATATACACCGGGGTTGCCCTGAGAGGTGGCAATGTGGAGCCTAGGTCAGCTGTTTCCTTGGTTAGAAGTCATCCCGTATGTTGGCGGGGGAGGAACCTGGTTGAAGGTTTGGTGAACTGGTTTCGGGGAATCGTCTTCCTCGACCAGGACGAAAGTACCATCTGACTGGGGGATAGCTGCTATACCTCGCTCATTCAGAAGATGTACCACGAAATTCTGCTGATCTTCTTTCTGCCTTTTGTGAACCTCACAAGCCCGGATGGCTTCTTCCAAAGTCATATCTGTTACCGGTGGCGGGGGTCCGTCCCCATCACGATTTCTCGGTGAGCTAGACATGTCGGAAATTCTGGCTGAGGGAACTGAAGAACTGTCTGACGCTGCCGTTACTGTGATTCTGGCGAGACGTTGACCTGGAAATCTGAACCACTTTCTGCTCGCTGCAGGGAACGAAAGGAAGGGTTTAGGCTTCGGAAAAGGGTATTTCGCTCAAGGTTTCGGGCTTGTGCAAGTGCACGTGAAGTGCGGTGTACCGAGGAAGCAAGTGCGAGTAGTGTGCGGTCTCTAAAATTCTTTTTTTTTTTGAGTAAAACAGAGATTTTTCAGAATGTGTCTTAAAGAATTTTGATGCGCAGTTCAAAAGATAGCATGAAAAATCAAACATGAATGGGAATGCACAAACATGGTATGATTTTGAAAAGACAACAATGTAATGCCTTTGAAAAAACCGTTCGAGGTTTAAAGTAGCACACGCACACGAAAACGAGGAAGGGTAAATGAAAGTTTGACCCACGGAAGGCTTTTTTGAAAACGACGGCAGTTTTGAAAAAGTATCCTTGTCCCCAGCGGAGTCGCCAACTGAAATAACCCAGATTTTCGCGCGGACTCGGAAAGGCGATTGTCTTTCGCGGAGGGTTGGTGTCTGAGACCTCGCTTTTTTTTAGGGAAGTGAGAGGAGTCGCCACGCGGTTTTTGTATTTTGAGCCCAAAACGTTGAGAAACGGCTTTAAGTGAAAAGGGTGTCGTTTTTATTGGTAGCAAAAACTTAGGAAAAGGCTTTGAAAACGGGGGATCATTTTTATTGGTAGCAAAAACGAGTAAAAAGCTTTGAGTACCAGAGATTGTTAGGTTCGGAGGTCACGTTACGTTTCGGGAAGAGTATTACGAGATCACCCGAAATGCCTCGTATGACGAGTCTTTCTACCTTTCTCGAAAACGTGTGCGTGTGTGTGTGTGTGTTTGCATTTTGAAATGGGGGGCTTGAATGACAACCTTAATCTTGGTTTGAATGTCAAACGTTGATTAGGTGACTTTGTTTGAAAAGACGAGCGTTTGAATGACAAACGTCGATTTTGAGTTTGAAATGACTGTTTGAATGTCAAACGTCGGCTTTGAGTTTGAAAAGGAGTTCGAAGGACGAACTTTTGGTTTTTTGGACCGGACGAGTCATTGTTAAAGATTTTAACGGAAAAAGCGTATTAAATGATTTTGAATGTCAAAAGTCGGCTTTTAGTTTGAAGATGAGCGTTTGGATGCCAAACGTCATTTCGCGCGTTTTGAAAGAGAGTTCGAAGGACGAACTCCGGTTTTGAACCGAACATTACATTGTTAACGATTTTTGCGGGAAAAAGCGTATTAAATGATATGCAATCAACGAATCAGGTTGCGACTCGGACTTTGAAAAGTAAATACTATCATGATCCAAACGGGTCGGACTTTGTAAATGACAGTATTTAAAGCAGTATCAACGAAATCAAACGATCCGGAATCGTAAATGACGATCGACAAGCCAAAATGGCTCGGAGTTGTAAATGACGATCAACGAGCCAAAACGGCTCGGAATTGTAAATGACAGAAAGTAAATGACGATCGACGGATCGATCGATCCGGAATGGTAAATGACGTAAAAAGTAAACGGAACGGGGTCGGAACGCCGTTTTAACCCGTGATTACTTCTCTTACGGGAAGAGAAGAGGATCGAGGGGCTAAAATGTATCGGACCCCGTTAGACGGAGGCGTCTACATTTCAATAACGCTGTTCGAAACGGTTGTAGCGACTGGCGCGTAAACCGAGACGAAATGAGAGATTAGAGAGAGGGAGTTATACCTATGTCTAGGGTCGACTCCTTTGGCTTGGGGGTGTGTACGGGACCCGAAAAGTAGTTTGGAACGGTGTTTCGGAGTGGTGAGGGGCGTATTTGATCGAAATATGGAAGTTTCACGCGAATCGAGACAAAACGAGAGCTCGGGAAGGGGTGAAAGGGGTTTGGGCCGTGGCTGTGGTAATTTTGGGAGTAAAATTCTGTTGTTGTTTTGGCTTTGACAGCCCTCCTATTTATAGGGTGGAAAATGCAGTAGGAGTCCGGCCGGACTTAGACTGATTTCCAGGGTTTTGTGGTATTTTGGAATTTTGAGGGGCTTGCTGTCAATTTCTGAAAGTTTGCACAGGGAGTCCGACCGGACTTAGACTGTTTACCAGGGGTATTTTAGTCTTTTCCCTTTGATTTCTGATTGATGGGTGATGGGAGGGCTGTGGCATGTCTGCCACGTGTCCCATGACTCACCAAATGTGTGGGAGTTCGTTCCCGGGTCCCGATTTTGTCCGTTTTTTAAAATAACAGTCCGGAAAATGTACGAAATGCCCCTGGAAAGTGCCGGAAAGTGCGTTTTTCAGGGAAAGCCGTACTTTTTACGCGCGATGGCGTGTGTCAAGTATGTTTCGACGTTGGGATGCTCGGGGTAGTCCCGAGACGTCTCGTTGGCATGGAAACGGGGAGTTTAACGAGTTCCGATTAACCTGGAGCGGGCCAGTTAACGGATTTCGGTTAACTTTCTAACGGATTTTGACGATCTGGATTTGGGTACTTACACCATGGTACGGGCCAGACTTTCCTCTAGCTTGAGCTTGTGAGGATATAAGGATGTGAGCAGGGACCAAAGGGAAATGTTCGTCTGGGTCTGCTTGAGCTGAGTGAGGATCGGGTCCTCTTTCACGAAACTTGCATCTTCGGGCAGGCCGGGTTGCGGTTCTGGCTCCGCTGGCTTTTTAGTGGCCTTAGGTGGTAATGCATGGATTTGACCCGATTGGGTTAGAATGCTGACATCATGCTTGGTCCCTTCTGAACAGGCCGCTCTGAGTTGAGCCATAGTCAGAGGAGGATTCCTCGTAGCATAGGGCCATATGTCTTCCCTCAATTCGTTGACTGTAGATGTGTTTCCGGGGGCTTCGATAGCTTTTCGGATTCTGTCCCAGGATACTGGCTTGGGTGCCTCCGTGGGGAGGTAGCCTATGGTTTGACGCAGATGTTCGAACGTCAGTGCACAACAGTGGTTGCCGGAACTGAACTCTGCGTTGCTGACCCTCCGAGGGAGGTTGGAGAGTTCCTGGCTCAAGCGAACAATCTCCTTGATCTCTTCACGGTATACCGCGCTCCTTTCCTTCTTGCCGAGCATACTTAGGGCATTCTGGATTTGGGTTTGGCGATATTCGTGGTTTGCTAATTTTCCTCCACTCTTGGCCCAGATTAACTTTCTTGCAGCAGAGCCTGCGTCGAGAGTTAGCGCCTGCGTTTCTTCCCATGTGAGAATAGCCAGTGCTTCTTTGAACTGCGTGCGGCAGTCTAGGTAAACCTCTATCGGGGAGATTTTTCCCTTCTTCTTTATCTATGTGGCGGGTATGTCGGAAGGTGAGTACACGACTTCCCGAACATCTGCCCATGTAACTGGTTGCTGTCCCAGTTGATAGTTTCTGTAAACGAATACCGCAGTATGTGGAATCTCCTTGAGCAGTTGTTGGAGATGTATTTCTTTCTTTCTCTTCTTTTTGAATAGACCTTCCTCCCTCAGTTGACCTTTCAGTTTGAGAGCGGAAATGATCCTTCCCTATCCTCCCAGGACCCTTGGGATTCCGGTTTTGTTGGCTTCATGCCCGGCTTGGAAGAGAATGGTTTCATCGTCTTCGTCGTCTCTTTCACAGAGAACTTGCTTTCCTCGTGGAGATAAGCGCTGATATTCGCTCTGCTGGGTCATTACATCTCCTAGGTTGTCGGGACCATTGACCGACCTCCTTTGGCAGAGGGGATTGGATGAGAACAGACAGTAGTCCAGGAAGTTTCCGTGAGCAAAACCTTTGAGGTCAAACTGGTCTAGAGTGGCCTCTAGCTTTCTGTCTGAAGCTGCTTGTCACACTTTAAGGGCTTGGTCCCTGTGGGTCTTTTGAGCTTGGTTTTCGTCACAGAGACGATTCTCTTGAGCGGCTAGTTCCATGAGGGCCTTCCTCGCGAGAGCTAAACATTCTCCATAGGTGCGCACCGTCTGACTAATGTCTAGAACTGTGATCACATCCAAATCACCGAATGGTGGAAACACTTGGATTATGTTGACAAAGGAAGTCGGGCTGGGACATTCCATGCGGCCCTCCTTGATCTCGGTTACCAAGAAGTTCGCCCATATCTGCATGATTGAACACACGGGGGTGTTGAATTTTGCGATGTTGATAGTCTCGTGATCTCGCTGGATCGCCAAGTCTATCAAAGCTAGCAGTTTGCTGGCGGGATGTCTGAATCCGTGGCCGTGACGACTGGGAGCAGAATCGAACTTGAGCATGTTGATGCTGAGGTGGTCATTCCCTTCGGCGGAAGCTGACTCTGTCTTGCAGGGAAGACCTTTACAGATGTTTTCAGGGTGGCTACTGGAAGCGTTCCCGAGGTTGATCTGATTTGTAGCAGGGTAAGGAGCTTTTTCTCCTTTGATGTTGCCCTTGGCCTTGGAGGCGCTTGTGGCTGTAAGCTTGACTGATGGCACGGGCCGGTTGCCACTGGGGCTGGTTGTCGAAAGTGATGATGAGCTCTGAGCTCGATTGGCCAGGGCCTCGTTTACCATGAGCAGGCAGTCGTCGAGGGTAACTTTGGCATTGTAGAATCTGATAATAAGGACCGGATCCTTGGTATCATCGGGATATCTGGAATAGATGATGTGGACGAAGTCATTGTCAGTCACTTGATCAGAGGGGTTCTTTGTCATGTCAACCAGTTGTTTCCAATTGTCGGATAACTGCCTGTACTGGACGTTGAGCTTGACGATTTCCATGGTATTGGAGCCCTTGTCATAGGTGACATCATTAGAACGGGTGCCATCCTCGAAACTGAGCATATGTATGTAGGGGTCTGCCCGCGGATCTACCGCGTCCTCGACTCCGGAGAGTCCTGATTCGTCGCCGTCTGACGGCTCAATCCAGACGTAAGGACACCTCGCGTCCTGCTGCGCTGCTGGAGCTGCTAGAAAAACATCATGCCCTTCGCTCGAGAAAAGGGGCTCAGCGGGCAATTCCTCGTGGAGGACATCCCATACGACTGCCATACATTCATCACGAGTGTGACGATGCTTGTTGACCTTTATCACGAAGATTTGCTCGCCTGGCGGGGCCAGAGAGTAGGATTGAAGGATGCTGACAAATCTCCGATCGGAGACAGGGGGTTTATGTGCCCGCATCATGGCGATGCTCAGTGTTTCTGTCCAGTCTGCCTCCAAATGTTGGAAACGGCAATTGAACTTGATAAATCAGACTGCTTCAGGGTCTGCCTGCTCGAGGACGTTGACATAGTTAGCATCTCCGAACTCTGAGGGATTCTGATGAGATTTGCCCTGATAGTCCCCTGGTCAATTTGAAGGAGGTAGCCCCGGTGCCTGGCTGCGGGCACGCTTGGCTACTGTCTCGGCTTCGTTTCCTATGAGGAAACTGTCCCCTCTGATGACTTCAAGATCTCCCTGGCGATTAATGAACTTGACGCACCGATGGAGAGTGGAAGCTATGGCCTTCATGTGATGTAGCCAAGGGCGTCCCAACAGAGCTGTAAATTTGGATGGAATGTCCATTACGTGGAATTTTGCTTGCACCATTTGGGTTTCGAACCAGAGTTCCAGAGTCACCGTCCCCAGGATGGGACGAGACGTGCTGTCGTAGGCCTTGATAGTCCGAGTAGATGGAATCAAGTGGCTTTCGTTGATGCCTAGGGCTCGCATCATGCTGAGAGGAAGGACGTTAACGACTGACCCGTTGTCTACCAATACTCCGGGGAGTGATATGGTGTTGAGCTTGAGAGTGATGTACAGAGCTTCATTGTGCCCCGAGGCATCTCTCGGTAGGTCTTCATCACAGAAAGTGTTCATACTGCCATACAGTCGGGAATCGTAGATCTGGTCTCTATCCGGAGAAGGAGAGTCATCAAGCCATCCGTTTCATATTTTCCTCTTGCGAGGTAAAGCCTTTGCTCGAGCCTCGGGATTGTGTTGAGGCTATTTGTGGTGGTTGCCGCCCTTGGTTAGCACGTTGATCGAGTGCGAGTGCCAAGCTGACTTTGATCTTCCTTTGCTGGCTCGTGCTCTGGAGTTGGGCAGATTGAACCTTGGCTGATCCCGCAGGGGGTTAGGTTTCTGACTGGCAGTAAGATTACCAAAATCTGAGGTATTCCGGTGCCCTGAGGCCTGAACTCTGGTGTCAGCAGGACTTTTCGGCTTTCCCACCCCCGCACATGCGCTCTAAAGCCGCATGGCACAGGTGAAGGAGGGCCAGGCTGGAGTAGAGTACGTAGTAATCGAACCTCCCGGATGGCTCTCCGAGTGTACCCACGCTGGTGTCTCCAGCTTCATATCTTTCTCTCAGTTTCTGTTGAGAAGACTTCTTCTTCTGTTTTCTCGAAGGATTGTTCCTGACCATGTCTTGGGACTCGTACTCCAGGCAGGCAGAGCAGTCACAAACATCGTAGCTGATGTGGACATTAGATGAGGGTTTGGCGATAAGAGGCGGAGAAACTGGCTCTGCGGCAATCTTCTTTGGCACCCATTCAAGGGAATTCACACTATTGTTGTTTGGAAAGGGGTTTCCGACTGTATTGGGCCCACGAAGGCGCTCCAATTTTCCTTCCTCTATCAAATTCTGAATTTCGTACCGTAACCCTACGCAGTTGTCGATGGTATGGCCATAATACTGATGGAAGGCGCATTACTTGCTCTTGTCAGCGTTGACTACGGGATTCTTGGGTTTGTAATTTGCAACGGGTTTAAGAAGATCTTCCTTGATTAACCCTTCCAGCATCTTGCTCAGCGGCATGTCCAACTTGTCAAAGTGTACGGCAGGATGCTTCGAAGTGGAGTTGTTGCTTTGTGGGACTGGGTTTCTGTTGCCTGACTGCTGTCCCTGATGGATGTAGTTGACAGACGTATCTTTCCCTTTACCGGGGGTCGGTGCGGGATTGAATGAAACTGCCGATCGGTATCTGTATGGCTATGCAGTAGCTAATTTCTCCTTGAGATCCTTCTCGAACTGTGAGCCGGCATTGACCATGGCCCGGAGATCTGGGAAGAAGTGAAGACTGATGAGAGTTCTGATGGACGGTCTTAAGCAGAACTTGAAGATCCGCATCTGTTCATCCTTGGAGAGTGGCTCCATGATCTCGGAGAGCTTCCAACTCCACCTCTTGTAGAATTCTCCGACGCTTTCATCTGCTTTCTGCTCAGTGGTGATTAAGTCCTCACGACTCATTTCCCACTCCAAGTTGGATCTGTACCGTTCTAGGAAGATGTTACTGATCTGATCCCAGGTGTGGCGATCCGCAGGCTTGACTCTTAGAAACCATCGTAACGCTGAACTTTTGAGCGTATGCTGGAAGTGATCGGCCATTTGCTGGAGGGTTGCTCCTTTCGCTCTCATGCTGAGAACATAGGTGTCGACATGCGTTTGAGGACATTCGGTTCCGTCGAATCGGTCCATCTCCGGCATTCTGAACTTGGCAGGGAGAGGCGTGACCATTCCCGAATCTGTGGATTTGAGCATTTCTTGCTTTGAGCTGCTCATGGTGGCTTTCAGGTCTTTCATCTGTTCGACCATCCAGGCTAAGGTTGGGTCCAGTGGTGAACTGTGAGGCTCAGCGCCGGGTGCTACCATGTGAGCGGTAGTGATTGGAGGTGGAAGGCTTGATATATGTGGACATATGGGGGCCTTTTCTGGACTGTATCGGGGTTTGTCCCCGGTGTTGTGGGATTCGTGTATAGGCAATGGGATAAACCCAGGAGGGTATTGAAGGATATTGGCATCTGTTTGAGATTGTCCATATATGACAGGGTTGCCCTGAGAGGTGGCAACGTGAAGCCTAGGTCAGCTGTTTCCTTGGTTCGAAGGCATCCTGTAAGTTGGCGGGGGAGGAACCTGGTTGAAGGTTTGAGGAACTGGTTTCGGGGAATCTTCGTCCTCGACCAGGACGAAAGTACACTTTGGCCCAGGGGATAGCCGCTATACCTCGCTCATTCGGAAGCCGTACCACGAAATTCGATGATCTTCTTCGCCTCTTGTGAACCTTACAAGCCGGATGGCTTCTTCCAAAGTCATATACATTACCGGTGGCGGGGCCCGTCCCCGTCACGATTTCTCGGTGAGCTAGACATGTCGGATATTACGCCGAGGGAACTGGGAACCGAAGAACCGTCGACGCCGCCGTAACCGTGATTCGGCGAGGCGGCCGGAAATACGAACCACTTTACGCTCGGCTGCAGGGAACGAAAGGCAGGTTTTAGGCTTCAGAAAAGGGTATTTGGCTCAAGGTTTCGGGCTTGTGCAATGTGCAGTTACCGATTAATGTTTACTTAAAACGCATTTTCTCAGAGTCCTAATCGATTGGAAAAGAGCGTGTCTTCTTTTTCACAATTAACCTAAGGCTCTAATCAGTGGATCTCGTCACTACGTTTATAAGCCCCTCGTTTCCATTTGTAGATCATCTTCTCGGGATGAACTATCCCGAGCGAGGGTCCTATAAGGCAAGCGAGTTCCACCGACAAAAGAAAAAGTGAACTTAAGGCTAGCTGATCACGCAAACTTCCAACGTATGTGACGCACGGGCCACAGTCGAAGTCAACGTCCTTAAGTTAAGGCGGGGATCGTGCCAAAATTTCGGCATGACCTCTCCTGACTCGCTTGCGCGAGGGGCCTTAGCTTTTGGCATTGGCCAAGTTGTGGCTGGCACGGTGCATACGGTGAGGGTTTGGTGACACGGTGCACATTGAACCTTCGGGTATATTTTTCGGCAGAGCTCCGCGTCAAAGTCAAGGCTGAAAAGCTCAAGACTTTGGGTCGGGAACGACCTTCGGTCTCAACCTCTCGAGCTTGACTCGTGGCGGAACCCGGCATAAAAAACATACAATTAGGCTTTATGACACGTACTAAGCCAAAAACCAACTGGGGTCTTGGACGAAGTGTGACACAAAGAGTGCATGGCTTACACGGGCTAGGATAGGCTGTTTGGGACGACTCCGTGCACACTCGAAAGGTGTCTGGCAGACCAACTGAGTTGCAATTGAACGGTCATCCCGTGTTACGGGTCGTAGTTTGCAGTGTACCGAGGCAGCAAGTGCACGTGGAGTGCGGTGTACCGAGGCAGCAAGTGCGAGTAGTGTGCGGTCACTAAAATTCTTTTTCTGAGTAAAACAGAGATTTTTCAGAATGTGTCTTAAAGAATTTTGATGCGCAGTTCAAAAGATAGCATGAAAATCAAGCATGAATGGGAATGCACAAACATGGTATGATTTTGAAAAGACGACAATGTAATGCCCTTGAAAAAAATCGTTTGAGGTTTAAAGTAACGCACGCACACGAAAATGAGGAAGGGTAAACGAAAGTTTGACCCACGGAAGGCTTTTTGAAAACAACGGTAGTTTTGAAAAAAGTATCCAAGTCCCCAGCGGAGTCGCCAACTGAAATTACCCGGGATTCGCGCGAGCGAAAAGCGGTTGTATTTCGCGGAGGGTTGGTGTCTGAGACCTCGCTTTTCGAGAAGGAGAGGAGTCGCCACGCGGTTTTTGTAGTTTGAGCCCAAACGTTGAGAAACGGCTACTGGTTGAAAAAGGTGTCGTTTTTATTGGTAGCAAAAACTTAGGAAAAGGCTTTGAAAACGGGGGGTCATTTTTATTGGTAGCAAAAACGAGTAAAAGGCTTTTTTAGTACCAAAGATTGTTAGGTTCAGAGGTCACGTTACGTTTCGGGAAGAGTATATTGAGATCAACCGAAATGCCTCGTATGACGAGTCTTTCTACCTTACTCGAAATCGTGCGTGTGTGTGTGTGTGTTTGCATTTTGAAATGGGGGCTTGAATGACAAGCTTAATCTTGGTTTGAATGTCAAACGTTGATTATGGGATCTTGTTTGAAAAGGCGAGCGTTTGAATGACAAACGTCGGTTTTGGAAGTTTTAGGAAAAGTGGCGCGAATGCTGATTTTAACTGTTTATCTTAAGTGTCAAATGTTGACTTTTAAGAAAAGAGCGTTTGAATGTCAAACGTCGGATTTTGAGTTTGAAGATGAGCGTTTGGATGCCAAACGTCATTTCGCGCGTTTTTAAAGAGAGTTCGAAGGTCGAACTCCGGTTTTGAACCGGGCATGTCATTGCTAGCATTTTTACGGGAAAAAAACATTAAATGATTTGAGTGTCAAATGACAGCTTTTAAGTTTGAAGATGAGCGTTTGGATGCCAAACGTCATTTCGTGCGTTTTGAAAGAGAGTTCGAAGGTCGAACTCCGGTTTTGAACCGGGCATTACATTGTTAGCATTTTTACGGGAAAAAAGCATTAAATGATATGCGATCAACGAATCGGGTTGCGACTCGAACTTTGAAAAGTAAATACTATCACGATCCAAATGGGTCGGACTTTGTAAATGACAGTATTTAAAGTGCGGTATCAACGGAATCAAACGACCCAGAATTGTAAAGTACGATCGACGAGCCAAACGACTCGGAATTGTAAAGTTGCATGAAAGTAAATGACGTTCGACAGATCAAACGGTCCGGAATTTGTAAATGACAGGAATTTAAATGACGATCGACGGATCAAGCGATCCGGAATTGGTAAATGACATAAAAGTAAACGGAACGGGGTCGGAACGCCGTTTTAACCCGAGATTACTTCTCTACGGGAAGAGAAGAGGATCGCGGACTAAAACGTATCGGACCCTGTTAGACGAAGTCGTCTACATTTCAACAACGTTCGTTCGAAACGGTTGTAGCGACTGGCGCGTAAACCGAGACGAAACGAGAGTTTAAAGAGAGAGGGAGCTACCTATGGCTAGGGTCGGCTTCTTTGGCTCGGGGGGCATATACGGGATATGAAAGTGTATTTGGAACGGTGTTTCGAGGTGGCGCGGGTAGTATTTGATCAAAATACGAAGTTTTCATGCAAAATGAGGTAAAACTGGGGCTCGGGAGGAGTGAAACCAGTTTAGGCCATGGGTTTTTTGGGTGAAAGGGAGTAAAATTTGTTGTTATAAATGGCTTTGACAGCCTCTGTATTTATAGGTGAATTTTCAGCATGAGTCCGGACGGACTGAGGGTGAAATCCAGGGGGTTTTCTGAAACTTTGGAAATTGGAGGGACTTGCCGGCAATTTCAGGAATTCTCGCAAATGAGTCCGGCCGGAGGCGTATACCAGGGGTATTTTTGTCTTTTCACTCTGAATTTGATTGAAAGGTGACTAGGGAGCTGTGGCATGCAAGCCACGTGTCCCGGTGACTCACAGGTCCATGGATTTTCGTGCCATATTTTCCAGTTTTGTCCGTTTTTAAAATAACAGTCCGGAAAATGTTCGAAATGCCCCCGGAAAGTGCCGAAAAGTGCGTTTTTCAGGGAAAGCCGTACTTTTACGTGCAACGACGTGTGTTGAGTACGCTTTGACGTCGGGATACACGGGGCAGTCCTGGGATGTCTCGTTGGCTTGGCAACGGGGAGCTTAATGGGTTTCGGTTAACCTGAAGCGGGCTAGTTAACGGATTTCGGTTAACTTTTAACAGATTTTGGCGATCCGGATTTGGGTACTTACAGGTGGGATCACTTCTCATGGAAGATCCTTCGATGCCATTGCTTTTCATGCGGTTGTGGCAATATACGTCCTTTCCTTCCAGGGTTCTCTTTCACCGGAGAGGGGGCACTATTCTGTCCACTCAGTATTTGAACTGGTATGAGGAGTGTATATGGGAGACACAAATGGCTATTTTGTGGAGACGAAGTGAGCTATTGGGCCTTGACTACCGTGACAACTCGACTTTGAGGAGGGCCGAGGCGATGGCTAACCCTCAAGATTGTACTGGAGATGATATGACTGATTATGAGGCCAATGCTAGTCGGATGGCCGATCAGAGCATGGATATGATGACTCGGAGAGAGGCAGCTCATAATAGAGCTAGGGAAAGGGCTGCGTTGGCGGCCGCAGGCTTGATAGAGGCGTCGGGAAGGGTCCTAGAGCCAGGTAGAAGGACTACGGGGATATTTCCTGTGAAGGTAAAGAATACCCGCCGTGGGAAAGGGAAGGGGAAGAAAGACGAAGGACCGAGTACGGGCGACTAGGTTGACCTTGCTATCCGGAATATCCACCCACTGTCATTGCAGACACATTAAATTGATTAAGTGTTTTTTATTGTTGTTTTGCTAGCGTGTAGCAAGTCAAGAGTAGACCGTGCTTGAACTAATCAAAGATTGTTTTAACCGTAATGAATTTGTAGGTTAAATTTAAGAGTTTTTCGAAACACAAGCGATTGGTGTTGTATTTGAAATTTTATTTGTTTTTGAGACCGAACCAATGATGGCTGCCTACGCTCCCCTTTTACAATTGGACTAAGGGGCTCAGATCACCGTAGTTCGACACTTTAGGTGAAATTTGAGAAAAAATACAAAAGAAGTGCGACCATGTTTTTTACCTAGATCATTTTCGGGAATGTATCTAGTTGGGTATTACTCTTTTAGCACTTTGATTTTACTGAGGGGTGGTGTATGGGGAAGGAGAGTTGACTCGTGTTCTTCCTCAAACGAAGTATCTGCGGAGCTTGCTTTCGTTCACGGGGTCTACGAAAGGGTTTCCGTCCAAATATGCTAACTTCATGGCTCCTCCGGAGAAGATTCTTTGTAGCACGAACGGGCCTATCCAGGTAGGTTCCCACTTTCCGAGGGGATTGGTCTGTGTAGGAGGCTTTTCCTTAAGCACCAAGTCGCCTTCTCTGATGTCTCGGATCTTGACTTTCTTGTCAAAATCTCAGGCCATTATGCTTTGGTAGGCACGAGTATTCTCCATGGCTTTCAATTTGCGCTCGTCGAGTAGAGCTAGTTCATCGTGACGGCTTTGGAGCCATTCGACTTCATTGATTTCATTTTCTAAGAGGATTCGAAGGGATGGAATTTCCAATTCAACTGGTAACATCGCTTCCATTCCGTATGTGAGTGCGAAAGGAGTCTCCTCTGTGGCAGTTCTGGCTGATGTTCTGTATTCCCAAAGGTCTAGATGTAGCTTTTCGGGCCAATCGCGACCTCTGACGACCATCTTTTAGATTATTCTTGCGAGAGTCTTGTTTGCTGCCTCTACTGTACCATTAGTCTGTGGTCTGTAGGGTGAAGACTTGTGGCGTGTAACTCTGAACTCGGTTAACAGTTGGTCACAATCTCCTTCGAAGTGGGTCCCATTGTCGGATATGATCTCGTTGGGCACCCCGTATCTGCACATGATGTTCTCTTTGATGAACTCGGCCACCTTTTTAGAATTCAGTACTTTGTATGATCTGGCTTCTACCCATTTGGTGAAGTAGTCGACTGCGACTAATATGAACTCGTGACCATTTCTCTCAGGCGGAGTAATTTTGCCGATGACGTCGATTCCCCATGTGGCGAAAGGCCATGGTGTGGTCATGCAGTAGAGCTCGTGAGGAGGAATGTGATTGAGGTTGGAGAACCATTGACATTTGTCGCAGCTTCTGACGAACTGGATGCAGTCTGTTTCCATTGATACCCAATAGTAACCCATACGGAGGATGATCTGTGTCAATGCTCTGGCATTCATGTGCGGACCGCAGGTTTTGTTGTGAACTTCGTTCATCAGCTCGCTGGCTTTTTCTTTATTTACACACCGGAGGAGTGGTCCTTGGTGGCGCTTCTTGTATAACATACCCCCCAGAATGACGAAATGGGATGCCAGGCGTTTTGGAGCCATCATGTTTTTGGCTTTGATCCCTTCTTTGTATTTTCCATCTTCATTTGTGAAGGAAGCTTCTCCATTTTGGAGGTACTGGTAAATTTGGTTGTACTAGGGTTTGTCGATTGGTTCATGTTTAACTTCGATCTCACAGCAATAGGCGGGTGTTTCCCATCTGCCTATTCTGAGGGGTTTTACTGATTTCCCTTCGAGAATTTCAACAAGAGATGCTAGGGTGGCCAGGGCATCTGCGAAACGGTTCCTGTCTCTTGGCAAGTAGTGGAAAGAGATGTCCTTGAACTGAGCAATGAGCTCCTCCATGTACGAGTGGTACTTCTGGAGTCCAGAATCTATTGTCTTCCATTTATTGGACACTTGATTGATAATCAATGCTGAGTCTCCGTATACTTCCAGTTCTGTGATGTTGCGTTCAAGAGCGGCTTCCAGGCCGGCTGCGCAAGCTTCATATTCTGCTGCATTGTTGGTTGCTTCAAAATTTAGTTTGATGGCTATGGGAGTGTGCTCATCTTTAGGATCGACCAGGAGCATTCCAATACCATTTCCCTTCTTGTTGGCTGCCCCATCAAAGAAGAGTTGCCAGCGGTTTGTGCTGTTGAGTGAGAAAATCCCGTCGTCTGGGAACTGCGGATCAGGACCCTTGAGTTCACTGCTTGGGAATTCGGCTAGCTAATCTGCCATTACACGACCCTTCATTGATTTTTTGGTCACGTACTTGATGTCGAATTCATCCAGGAAGAATGACCACTTGGCTAATCTCATTGATAGAGATGGCTTGTCGAAGAGATATCTGATAGGGTCCATCTTGGAGACCAGGAGCATTGAATGTGACTGCATGTAGTGTTTCAGTTTCCCGACTACCCATACCAAGGCGGTACAAGTTTTTTCTAATGCTGAGTAGCTGAGTTCACTTCCCTGAAGCTTTCGTCTTATGAAGTAGATTGCATGCTCAACTTTGGACTCTTTCTGTTCTTGCGCCAGCATAGCCCCAATTGACGTGTCTGTCACTGTCAGGTTTAGGAGGAGTGGCTTACTATCATGTGGCGGGCACAAGATTGGGGGATTCACCAAGTATGTCTTGATTTTCTCGAAGGCTGTCTGGCATTCGGAGTCCCTTTTGATGTCAGCATTTTTCTTCATTAGCTTGAACATTGGCTCGCAGAAGAGATGTCAGCTTGTTGATGAAGCGGCTGATGTACTGAAGTCTTCCCATAAAACTTTTCACTTCTGTCAGTGTCTGCGGTGGCTTCATGTTGATGATGGCCTTGATTTTCTTGGGATCTGCTTCGATGCCTCTTTCTGTAACCATGTACCCCAGTACTTTGCCTCGCTTGACACCGAAGGTGCACTTTGCAGGGTTCAATCTCATGAAGTGCTTTCTGAGTCTGTTGAAGAATTTTCTCAAATCTGTCATGTGCTGCATGTCTGGTCCTTTGGAGTGGATGATCATTTCGTCGACATACACTTCAATTTCTTTGTGAATCATGTCATGGAAGAGAGCTGTTGCAGCCCGTTGATAAGTAGCCCCATCGTTCTTTAACCCAAACGGCATGACCGTGTAACAGTATGTCCCCCACAGAGTGGTGAAAGCAGTCTTGGCCTGATCTTCCTCGGACATCTTGATCTTATTGTATCCAGCAAAGCCATCCACGAAGGACTTTACTTCAAAATTCACCGTAGTGTCGACTAGAATGTCAATATTGGGCAGTGGGAAATCATCTTTAGGACTGGCCTTGTTGAGATCTCAGAAATCAACACATCATCTGACCTTTCCATTGGCCTTGGTGACCGTTACAATGTTGGAGAGCCAGGTTGGGTACTCAATTACTCTGATGAAGCCGACGCGGAGCATCTTCTCGATTTCTTCTTTCACTTGCAGAGACCATTCTGGCTTGATCTTGCGCAGTTTCTGCTTGACAGGCTTGGATACTGGATCCAGAGGGATTCTGTACTCCACGATTGAGGGATCGAGTCCTGGCATGTCTTGGTATGACCAGGCGAACAGGTCAACATATTCTTTGAGGAGATTTATCAGGGCTTCTTTTTCTGCACCGGCGAAGAAACTGCCCACTTGTATCTCTTTAGGCTCTTGCACTGACCCCAGGTTCACTTTAGTCATAACCTCTTCGGCAGCTTGGGCCCGATTGTCCTCTTGGTCAACTATACGCTTGAGAACGTCTTTAATGTATTGTTCATTTAGTGTGTCTGCTTCTTTATCAAGTGAGTCATTATTAACGTCTTTTAAGTTGTTCGTTAACTTATCAGTTGTTAAAGTGGCAATGAGGGGATAATCCGAAAGGTCAAACTTTTCATTTAATACGAACGGGAATACATTGTTGGCTACATTATCATAGTCTTCCGGCGTGAGGCCGTCGGACGACTCAGAGGACTGGACTTTGACAATGACTGACTCAAAGGGTTTGAGACTAGGTTTAGGGAGATATGGGTGCAGGCCCAGTTTGTCTTCCATTTCTGTCTGGTTTGCCCTTGGTCCGGTGAAAGTTACCCAGTTTTTCAGTGGCATTGCTGGATGCTTGATGAGGGTTCGGGGGTCGAGAGGCTTGGCTTCTGTTGTCCCGATCATGGCGATCATGCTGTTTTCGGAGCCCCGGTCAATCAGGTTTGGCACCTCCATGACTTCTTCGAAAAGGTTCTGTAGAGCGGGTCCACTGAAAGCATCTTCTACGAATTCTGGTTCCTTCTGCTTTGGAGTTATTGTTTCGAATGTGGCCTCGAAGGCTGACCCGAACAGTCTGTTTCCCATGAAGAGTGTCTCGAGCTGCTCTTCTATGTCTGGGATTCCTTTGAATGAGTACTCATGCTGAACTGTGGTGGCACTTGGTCCAGGTTGAGCAGTGATGTCGAGGAATGCTCCCCTTATCGGATTAGCTTTGAGTCCTCTGAAATGCTTGATAAAACCAAACTCTTTGATTTTCTCATCGAACCGAAGATTCCAACTCCTAGAAGCTTGCTTCAATCCATAAATGGATCTTTGCAACTTGCATACCTTGTTAGAATTTCTTGGATCTACAAAACCTTCGGGTTGTGTCATATACACATCCTCTAGAAGTTTTCCATTAAGGAAAGCGGTTTTGACATCCATTTGCCATATCTCATAGTCATAATACGCAGCTATGGCAATCAAAATTCTAACAGACTTAAGCATGGCAATAGGCGAGAAGGTTTCATAATAGTCTACACCATGAGTTTGCCTATATCCCTTTGCTACAAGCCTAGCCTTGTAAGTATGCACCTTCCCATCCATGTCAGTCTTCTTTTTGAAGACCCACTTGCACCCTATGGTTTTTACACCTTCGGGTGGCTCAATCAAGTTCCAAACTTGATTATCCGACATGGATTGCAATTCGTATTTCATGGCTTCTAACCATTTATTCGAATCAGGATCGGACATCGCCTCTTGATAGGAAGTAGGTTCGTCATTCTTAATGACTTCTACTTCATTACTTTCTGACACGAGAAATCCATATCTCTCGGGTGCGGATCTTAACCTATCAGATCTACGATGGACTTATGGATCTTGAACCGGTTCCACAACTTCTTGTGGACTTGGTTCAGTCTCTACTATCGGTTCCATGTTATTTTCGGGTTCTTGAACTTCTTCAAGATCAATTTTACTCCCACTAGATGCTTTATTGAGAAACTGTTTCTCAAGAAAAGTACCATATTTAGCAACAAACACTTTGTTCCCAACACGGTTGTAAAAGTAATACCCTTTGGTTTCCTTAGGGTAACCAACGAAAATAACCTTGTCAGATTTAGGTGCTAACTTATCAGAGACAAGTCTCTTCACATAAGCTTCGTAACCCCAAATCTTCATGAAAGACAAATTAGTTTTTCTTCCATGCCACATCTCATATGTGGTCTTAGGAGCCGATTTAGTCGGGACTCTATTCAGTGTGAACGCAGCAGTCTCTAATGCATGTCCCCAAAAGGATATAGGAAGGTCTACTTGACTCATCATCGAACGAACCATATATAATAGGGTTCTATTCCTCCTCTCGGAAACACCATTCCATTGTGGCGTTCCGGGTGGAGTCAACTCTGAAACAATTTCACAGTTTTTGAGATGATTGTCAAACTCTTGGCTCAAATACTCACCACCACGATCAGATCAAACTGCTTTAATTATTTTGCCAAGTTGATTTTGTACTTCATTTTGAAATGTTCTAAACATCTCAAATGATTCACTCTTTGACTTCATTAGATAGACATAGCCATATCTAGATAAGTCATCGGTGAATGTAATGAAATACCGAAATCCTCCCCTAGCAATGCTGCTCATTGGTCCGCATACATCAGTATGTATTAGGCACAATAAGTCACTAGCCCTTTCACTACTCTTAGTGTAGGGTGGTTTGGTCATTTTTCCCAATAAACAAGATTCGCATATCTCATATGATTCATAATCATGTGAGTCTAACATTCCATCTTTGTGGAGTTTAGAAATGCGTTTTATATGATCAAGCCGACAATGCCACGTGAACGAGTTGTTCACGTCATTCTGTTTAGACTTCTTGTCCACATGATAAATATTTTCAACACTATTTTGTTTCTCATCAACATCAAGAACATAAAGGCCATTAAATGAATTTGCAATACCATAAAGCATATCATTTAAATAAATATAAAACTTCTTATTCTTAATAAGAAAATTATACCCTTCATTATCCAAACAAGAAACAGAAATAATATTTCTACTCAAATCCGGAACATAGTAACAATTGTTCAAAACAAGTACTAAGCCACTAAGGCTTCTGATCCAATCAGAATAATTTGTACCGTTCTCCTCAAGCTTGTCCTTCTCAAGGACTGATCGTAGTGACATGGGTTGATTATTGTGATTAACCATTTTACAATAAAATATGCAAACAATGATACACATAAGTATCAACACATTTATCATCTAAGAGTAAATAATGTATTTCATAAATACTCCCACTAAATTATTCACCTTCAAATACAAGCATGTATCATATAATCATAGTAGGAAAAGATCCATATTTCACTTGATTTTGGTTTAACTGAGTCGATGCCCGAAATCAAGCTATTTAGGTAGAAACATCAATCATATCACTATATGACTCTTAGATCTTTTATGAGATTTCCTTAGACATCATATGTCAAAAACATGTTTTAAATCTCATCTATGCCTTGGGTCAAATCTCATTTGAAAGCACCAATTAAGTCAAAACCTTTTTCAAACATGTGAGACATGGAACGATGCACCTAACTGAGTCAAAACTACATCAACCATTATCTCACCTTGATCACAAATTAAGATATAAGATGCACCCAACGGAGTCGAAACTACATCAAATACCCTAAAGTATCACAAGTGTTCTAGTCAAGGAATGGCATAAGACTTAAATATTTAGAAGGATTTCAAATTGTAACAAACATCGCATGGTTGTAACATAGATCTCATGTGAACATAATCATGAACATAGGACTTCACAAAATTTCATACAAACAATTTGATTTTAATTTTGAGAAATTACAAATCTAAATAATCATATTAATAGATCAATAACCTATGTGATAAACTAATCTAATTAATTTATCATTAATCATGAACATGACATATCTCATATATACTTGTTTTTCATAAAAACAAAACACATGGAATCTAGATCTATTTCATATAGCATGGTAGCAAATAATCAAATTAAATCTAGCATGCAATTTCAATCCTAATCATGGCAAGACAGGGCTCTGATACCACTGTTGGGTTTTGGGGTTACAAACGCAGCGGAAAATTTAACAAAGAACATCAAAACCCTAGCCCTTAGATCCGTCTAGCATGAAGAGATTAGAAAACCATGAAATAGAATTACATACATCGAACGCGATTTAGTTTGTCAAAACAGATTTCAAAATTCTAGCCTTGAACTTTGATGTCGAATCTTCTAATTTCCTTCTTCGAACTTTGGTGATGAAATCAACAATGGAGCTTCAAGCCTTAGGATATAAAGCAACCTCCCTCTAATGGTGATTCACACGCGAACGAACCAAGATCACATTCTTGTTGAATTGCTAGATGATCCTCTTGATTATTGAAACACTTTTTCAATAATCTATGGCTGATTATGGAATTGAATCTAGGGTGTTTTGATCTTTGATTCACAATCAAAATCAAGATAATTGTGTTTATCAAGCCCTAAAATTCGTGTGTTATGGCTGGGGCAAAAGGACATATTTATACTTTATAAACAACCCTAACAATTAGGGAGAAAAGTTCTTTTCTGAAGCCAAAACGGATTGCTGAAACGGGTGCTGGGCGGTCGCCCACCTTGGGCTGGGCGATCGCCCAGTTGTACAGCCTTTTCCCTTATTTCGAAAATCCAACATGGGCGGTCGCCCACCTGGGGCTGGGCGGTCGCCCACTTGTACAGTCTTTCATACACTATTTTGAAAACCTCTTCAGCGGTCGCCCATGCTCACTTCGGTGGTCGCCCAAGTCAACAGTTGACTTGTGGGCGGTCGCCCAAGTAAACCTCAGCGGTGGCCCAAGAGTTCATAATCCATAATTTCAGCCCGAATCAAATTCCTTCTTTGTGTGTGACCCAAAAGAAATTATATTATGTTGGTAGTGAGCCAAAACATGACCTCACAAGACATAAGTGGTTTCTAGCAAACCATTATATCCACCCAATTAATATAACATCAAAGTTTGATTTCTCGATAGATCAAATGTCACAATCCCTTTGTCCACAATGTCCAATTGAACATGAGTCATGGTCTAGGTCAACTCACCTTGTTCAATGCTTTCTCGATTCCGAATATGTTGATAATCCAAATGCATTTGATCTCTATCAAATCACTTGAGTGTGGCCACACATTTCATCAACATTATTCATCGAGGGGCCCAAGCAAACATCTCTCTTCATAAGAGGGACAAATCCCATCTTGACTTATCATTCTTCCCTACATGAATCCAATCGTGCTAACATAGCCCTTATTGCTATCCAATTAAAGATAGTGTTAGACTATATCAAGCACGATCTTCACCATGTGGAAGACGATGATAATCTCAGGTACAAAGGATTCAATAACACGACTATCATGAGATTTAATCATGATAACAGACCATGTCATAAATCTCATAGGCAGGTCATGTCTAATACTTGTTCTCTAGCAAGTATCCATAAGTGTAATGTGCATCTCCATGCATATAATCATCTCTATGATTATCCATTACCAACTGTAAGTACCCAAATCTGGCTCATGCCTTCCGGTTAAATTTCTCGGCAATTTCGGTAAGTTTCGCGATAATTCCCCGGACCTTCCTAGTGTTCCGGAAATATTCCAGAACTGTTCCAAATTGATTAAAGGCTGAAAGGGAGCCTTCCCAATTAAGAAACACGTTTTTCTTAATTGGGAGGAAGCTTCTAGATATTGCCACTTTGCATGGTTCTAGAAATGCTGAGTCACAAGGGATAATGCCGCACGGCTGCATTAGCTCGAGGTCCCTAGCCGCACGGCTTCATTGGCGATTTCCAGACTGCCTATAAATAGAGCCCTCCTCTACCCATTTTGATCATGAACAAAATCACCCACAAATACTCATAATACGTGAAGAAACCTCCCAAGAGCAGCTGAAAGTTCAAGAAGGTGAAGAAGAAGCTCAAGAAGTTATCTCCCTCCTCCTTGAAGGCTCAAGATCAATCCTCTCCTCCTAGCTTCATCCAAAGAAGAAAAGGAAGCCATTGGTAACCTCGCACGCCCTAACCTTGCATCTTAATTGCTCTATAATTGCTCATTGCATTGCTTTTATCTTGCTTGGGACTTGGTAGATTAAAGATCATATCTTTATATTCCCCCTTCCCCTTTGCATGCATTAGGCATCATTTGCCATTAAAAATGTAGTCTTTATCCATAAAGGTGCATCCTTTGCACCTAAAACCCCTATTTTCCAATAAAAAATGTCATCTTTATGCATCCTTTGCATATAAAAATCAAATCTTTTCAATCAAAATGCATCCTTTGCATTCAAAATCCCTTTTCCAAGCATCATTTGCTTTAAAGATCATGTCTTTACCATAAACTAGCATCCTATGCTTTTCAAAATGCAATCTTTATGCATCCTTTGCATATTGAATTCCAATTTCTTCATAAAAATGCATCATTTGCATAAAAATTGTGTCTTTATGCATCCTTTGCAATAAAGATCATTTCTTTAAACCAAATGCATCCTTTGCAACCCAAAAATGTCATCTTTTCATTAAAAATGTCATTTTTACATGCATTCCCCCATTCCCCCATTAGTAACCTAGGAACGGACCGGTGTAAAAGATCCTATCTTTACATCGTTCCTTCCATAAAGGTTTCATAATCTCTTTAGAAAGGGACACCTTTGAACCCTATATCTCCGATTATCACTTAAGATGAGTATGAAGCATCTATATGAGCTCGACCATCTTAAAGTGTAGGATTGATGGGCTAAGGACCCTCCTTTTCTAAGGAACCTCATCTTTGACTATAAAGAGAGTCATTCTCTCGGTCACGCAAGTTCCAAGGTCCAAAAATGCGATGATCACAAGTCCAAGATGAGGACGGGATCATAATCCCGAATACATAAAATCCAAGAAATCCCGAGCGACAACCAATAAATGGTTTGTACGTCCGGAAGATGACTTGGGACATTCCCTCCTTATTTTCAAACACATGCACACAAGAAAGCACGCAAGCAAGCACGATTAATGGGATCTTGGGAGACTTGCTCCGGCAAGGCACCTTGGGTGAACGACGATCCGTTCTTCCCAAGGGGTAACTTAACCTCCGAACCCATAAAACCTTTTTTTCAAAGTTTTGAGGTAATCAAAATGGCGTGGCGACTCCGTTTTTCAAATTAAACCGGATGTCTTCAAACTCGCGTGAATCCAACAAACACAAAATTTGGGCACACATTCACAGTTTGGCGACTCCGCTGGGGATATCCCAAAGGAGAAAAGCTTTATTTTCAAAAAAAAAAAAAATCGATACTCGGTATATAGGTGGAAACCACTTGCCCTTCCTGTACACTCCCTGATGTGGGAGTTGGGATAACCGGTGGTTTAACAATCCCACGTACCAGTATCCCTTTTCGAAAATTTTTTTTTGAAAAAATAAAAGAAAGCTTTTCCCTTTGAGTGGGTTAGACTCCCGTCGCCGATTTCATTAATCGTGCTTGCTTTCTTTACCTTGCATTGCATCATTTGCATCTTGGAATCTGTGCATACTTTGAACGGGAAACAACCCGAAAAATAGCAAAAGGAGTGGAACCTGGAAAATTGATCCATGCAGTTGTACGGCTCAATCCTCCTTGGATTCTGACCGGGCGACCTCAGTGGCAATTCCACCGGGAAAAATCATGGTTAATCGCGGTCCTAGCGGCTTGGGGCTACTCGGCTCCATGGCGGCGGGGCTCCCAGAAAATTTACGTGCTTATGTGGTGCATTTTCCCCATCCCGAAAATCATTCCTTTAAAACACATTATGAAAATCTCTGTTTTAACTCAAAAAGGAACATTTTTAGTAGATCGCACACTACGCGCACCTGATATATCCTGTACACTTTGCACGTACGTCCTTCAAACCCGAGGGTGGTTCAGTGCGATCACGGACGGCCTTACGATGCTCCCGGGCGCACGGAATCATCCCAACCTCCCCATGGCAGCCAGTGTCGACCAATGCACAGTCCGTGTCACACGTTTCAAAAAACCGTGACTTTTGGTTGGTTTTTGGTCTAGTCCGTGTCATATAGCCCAGTTGCATACCCTCGTAAAGGTCAAGCCTTAGTTCATAACGGAAGAGGAACTCTGCCAAAATCCCGACAAGGAAAAATTGGCGAGATCTCGACTCCGACATTGACTATTGACCTTGACCTGCACGGAATGCGTAAGAGTCAAGACCGAGTCTTTGCCAACAATTCAAAAGATCTTTCGCTCAAGCGAAGCTCTGGTAAAATTCCGACAAGGAAAAATTGGCAAGATTTTGACCCGGCATTGACTTCGATTCTAACTCACGCCCGGCATATGCAACGAAGTTCAATGTGACACTGTGTCATCCGGCTTTTGCCGCCCGACCCATGCCTATTATCTTCTCGGACATTACCGAAAGTCAAAACGTCATTCACTCAAGCGAAATTCTGCCAAAATTCTATCAAGGCAGAAAGACGAGACTTTCCCGGTATTGCCTTGACTATAATCCCCATCGCTCGTGTGTTGAAAGTTCCTATGACCCGCTAGACCCGTTAGGAGCGTTCTTTACTCTCGGTCGGTGGGATCCGCGTGCCCTATAGGACCCTCGCCCGGGGCTGTCCACCCTGGGAGGTCGAAATACAGGTGGAATACGATGGACTTATAGACGTAGTGACGGAACCCACTGATCCAGGATCTAGAGTAGTTACGAAAAAGAAGGGCAAATCCCCTTTTCCAACCAAATAGATATTAATAAAAGATACTGTTTTAAGTAAATTGGAAGATTCTAATTTGCATATTGCCTGAGCCTTCAGCCTAAACACCTACCCCGAGTCTAAACCTTTCCTATCCCTTTCCCGCAGCGAGAAAGAAGTGGGTGAGAACACCGGGTCAGCGACTTGTTAGCGCAGAATTCTCGAGACGGTTCGCGAGAATCCTCGGTTTGGTCGATCCCGAGAGTCGAGAATGTCCGATTCGACAGAGAACGAAGCCTTGGTTTGGGTAACCGGGTGACTAGGGAAGAAGAGCTAGCCTATAGCCAATCCCCTCCTCCATCCACATATAATCCACTTTGCCAAAGACTGTCCCTTTCGGTCTTCCCCAACATCCCGAGCCGTCGGGGTCCCGACACCCTCACGGCCTTTGCATTCCCCGTGGGACTCTTTCCCTCCTTTCGGCCTAATCCAAATCTCTTTACTTTGGAATCCCGGTACCACCACGACCTCTCTAATTTCGTCAACGCACGTGAATTTTCCTATCTCTCGGACGGTGGTAGTGAAGAATCGATCGGAAACGAGAATAGGAATGGATGGATTTACGGTGATGATGACGGTTCGGTAGAAGGAATGGACTTGGAGTCGTGAAGTGAAACCCAAAGGGCAAGATGAGGTAGAAAACCACGAGACTGGAATAGGGGATGAAATCACTTCAAAGTGTATTTGCGGCTGTGTAAAGGCTCGGAAAAGGAAAAGGATGCTAGCTTAGATGAGGCGGTATATGAGTCCTACATCCTAGAGTTCAATACTCCTTACAAAGACTTGGTCGGTGAATGGAGGGATTTAATTGAAGCCCTAGGCTGAAAGAGGAAAGTGGGCTCCACCCGCCGATCTGGAAAACGTAAGCATCGCGGAAGCCAAACTCTCATCAGGGAGAGTAGACTCTGTTACGGTGTTAGTAGTCACTCCTGAGACCTTGTCCGAAGAAGAGTGTATGGATGCCACTGGAAAGAGTCTTAAGTCTCGAGGCGACCCAGTCCCCTTTATGTCTGTGACGACAATGATGTTTTCTTGGTAATTCCCAAGTCGAGGAGGAGTCCAAGATACCGCTTATATGGCGTCAAGTATCCCGACCTGCTTTTGCCCTCATTGGTCATCGAGTCAAGACGAAAGTTCCCGCGAGAGTTCTTGCGGTGATGCGATGAAGACACGGTCGAAGTGCCGGAAGGAACAGTAGAAGAGTGGTTAGCCCGAAGCCAAAAGCCCGAGAAAACCTTCCCGACGGTGAAGAACGAGAAACCCGCCATGAGGTTTGACCCCGCGAAATCCTTATTGATGATGGAATTTCTCACTTGAGAAAATGTTTAGCCAATGTCAAAGATGCCGTCGGAAGGTGACCCCTAAAGAAAGAAGGGACATGCTTGGCAGGTGATGAGGAATGTGATCCCACTCTGTTGAAAAAATTGTTGGACCTGGATGAGAAAGCCGGTCGCCGGGCTCCAAACCACGAAGGTGATAACTCTGTTGCATGTTGACTTTGAAAAGTTTGAATGAGGCTGTGAAGGCTCTAAACGGAGAAGGAAAAGCTGAAACCGGCCAGCTGCTAAGCCAATCGAGAGTCGAACCACGAGAAGGTCGAAAGCCGTTAACTTGGGATCGAGATTCGAGAAGCGGCCTACGCCTCCGGTAGTGCCATTAATCGGATTAATCATCGAGAATTGGCCATACGCCGGCAGAGCCCGCCTCGACTTTGAAAGAGCTAACGAGAATCCTCCGGTAGGAATAATGACCGGGAAAATCTAATGTCTATGTGATGACTCGATGCAGACGGATGAGTATTGAGCGGCTAAGGGTGACAAAAGGAATGCCGTCTCGGAGCCAAAGACGAGATAAGAGGCCTTATAAGCCGGAAGTAGAAAAACCGGACTACGACAAAGAGGATCCGGTGTTGACTCGGTTGAAGTGTACCCAAGCCAATATCTCCTTGTGGTCCTGTTAACCTCTTCGTACCCTCATAAGTTGAAGCTAGAAGAAAGTTTGGCCAAAACCATGGTGCCCATAGATGTCACCCCGGACGAGGTCGTCCAAATGATTGGAAGTATCCACTACGGAAACATCATTACCTTCAACGACTTGGACACTGCCAAAGTATGGGGCTAGTCATAACGAACCTCTTTACATCACAGATCCGAGTTAGAAGAGCGTCGATTGCCACGGGTATTAGTCGATGGAGGGTTTGCAATGAATGTCTTGCCGGCCAAGATGATGGACTTATTGGACTTGAAGCCAACCGATTTGAAGCCTTCTAGTCGAGACTATTAAAGCCTATGACTCCTTGCACGGTCGGTTTTGGGGATTGCTACTCTCAAGTTGTGGTTCGGAAAAAAGGTCATGGACGTTGATTTTTAAGTGATTGATATTCCGATTTCATTCTTGCTCTCTTGGGACGGCCACTGGATCCACCGAGATAAATGGGGTAGCCTCTACTTTGCACCCGGTGCGTCAAATTTCGATCAAATGATGGTACTATCACCACCATTTACGGAGAGCAGTGTCACGATAGAAGGAACCGGCCTTTGGAGACATCCCGATATTGGAAATCAAACATGATGACGAAGGGTTGGCATTGACGGGATTCTCTGTAGCTCCTTCCAAGCACAAGTGTGTTGCGCGACCTCACTACTACTTAGATAAAATCCCTCCTGCCATGAGAATGATGAGAAAAATGGGTTATCTTAGGGACTTGGATTGGGTAGAAGACTTGAGTCGCAATACCATCATCGATGTAAAGGAGCGAGACTACCGAGATACGGCTTGGGGTACAAATCGAATGGCGAGAAAAGTTAAAGGGGCCCGGCTTCATCCCTACGGTTTATCCACGACCCATTACTTTACAAAGGCGGGACACAACATGATAAAAGTGATCACGAGATCTCCTTGCGAAAACCCTACGGAAAATCTTGAGAAAATGAGGGGAAAGCCGGCCAATCCTATTCGAAGAATGTTCCTTGACTTGCCGAGACATTCCTGGGGCTACCACTACCGTTCGGAAGAGTATGTCTTGAAAGGAAACTCGAGACGGCGTCAAGAGTCGGCATCCGGGGTAATGGACTTCTGCGCTTTCGAGTTAGCTCTTTCGAAGATCGGCGGATAGAAGGCCAATAGTGAAGACGGTGAGTGGGGCTTGCTACGGTTGTTTGATGAAGAAGCACGAGATCCGGATTTGATCGACTTCGGCTCGAGATGCGAGATAGTTGCCGTAATTGGAGACGGTGGTGAAAATCCTTTTGATCCCCGCACTTTGGTAACTAAGACGAGATGCCGTTGAAGAATTGGGAGACGTTCTCGGGACCGATAGCAGTAGACGGCAAATGATAGCGGAGCTTGGATTAGTACCTCGTCCTTCTCAACCAGTCGTGTCAAACACCTGTTGTCCATAC
Organism: Adenophora triphylla var. japonica; assembly: GCA_022495995.1. NCBI lineage: Eukaryota > Viridiplantae > Streptophyta > Magnoliopsida > Asterales > Campanulaceae > Adenophora > Adenophora triphylla. Next base: position 51,425 of record JAFEMH010004301.1, on the reverse strand, counting down.
GGTCGAGTCGGGAACCTTTGAATTCCGAGTCCTACGAGTCATCAGAAGGCCTCACGCCTCACGCCTGAGGACTATCAAAATGTAATCGATGTCATCTTTCCCCTTATTTTGAATGAAATGACGGATCTTTACGAGTATCCTCTTATTGCCAACTTAACAAATGATAAATTAACTCAAAACTTAACAACGAGTTAATAATGAATCATTTGAACAAGATGCAAACACACTAAATGAACAATACATTAAAGAAATCTTTAAGCGGGTTTGAAAAAAGGAAAACCGGGCCCCAGTGCCGAGGAGGTTTTGACAAGTGTGAACTTGGGTGCTTGTCGAGGAACCTAAAGAGACACGAGATCGGAAACTTCTTCCGGGGGTTGAGCAGGGACGGTGATCGATCTGCTCGGGGAATACGTCGACGTGTTTGCATGGTCATACGGGGATATGCGGGGCTAGACGGTTCGATAGTAGAGCACGAGAATCCCTCTAGCACCGGATGCTAAGCCGGTAAAGCGAAATTGAGGAAGATCAAGCGAGAATGGTCTCTACGGGTCAAAGAAGAGATTGAGAAGCTACGCGGGTAGGATTCATCGAGTCATCGAATATCCGACATGGTTATCCAATATTGTGACCGTCACCAAGGCCGATGGGAAGGTGCGGCTGCTGTGTGGATTTCAGAGATACGAACAAGGCCGGCCCCATGGACGATTACCCTTTGCCAAACATAGACATCCTGGTGGACTCAGCGCCAACTACGAAGTCAAATCCTTCGTCGATGGCTTTGCGAGGCTACAACCCGGATCAAGATGGCCGAGGAAGACCAAGAAAAGACGGCCTTCACCACACCGTGGGAACTTGCTGTTATACGGTGATGCCATTTGGGCTTAAGAACGCCGGGGCTACTTACGAAAGGGCGGCGGCCGCGCTTTTTCATGACATGATCCACAAGGAGATTGAGGTCTACGTAGACGACATGATAATCCGCTCCAAAGGCGAGGACGGGCGGCACTTTGTTGACTGCGGAAGTTCTTTGAGAGGTGAGACAACATTCCATGAGACTAAACCTGCTAAATGCACCTTCGGAGTGACAAGGGGAAAAGTGCTTGGGTATATGGTCACGGAGCGAGGTATCGAAGTTGACCCCCAAAGATCAAAGCCATTATGGATATGAGGCCACCTCGGACCCGGACGAAGTCGAAGAGCTTTATGGGAAAAGCTGCGATACATTAGCCGTTTCGTCAATCGATTGACCACTATGTGCGAGCCCATCTTCAAGCTCATGAAGAAGAACGTAGACACAGAATGGACCGAAGAATGCCGGGATGCTTTTGACCGGATCAAGGCATACTTGGTACATCCTCGGTCTTATGCCCCCAGCATAGACGAAACCTCTTACGCTCTATCTCTCACTGCTGATACGGCGGTTGGGGCTATGCTTGCTCGGGAGAAGAAAGACTCTCGGGTAGAGAATGCCATTTACTTTGTCGGTAGGAAGGCTGCGGGGAAGTGAGCTCAATTACTCGGCGTGTGAAAAAGACCTGTGCGGGAGGCTAGTGCAGGTAGTCGGCAAGTTGAAGCATTATATGCGAAGCCCACCCTGTGAATTTGGTCTCAAAAATGGACCCCATCAAGTACATCTTTGATAAGCCTTCCCTCTCGATGCGTCTAGCAAAGTGGTCCTTCTTCTTAGCGAGTACGACATCAACTATGTGACCGAGAAAGGCCATCGAGGGTCAAGCGTTGTCGAGACCACTGGCAAACTTCCCGATAATGAAGACGAGAGGGCACGAACCCCAATTCCCGAGATGAAGGGATCTTTGCGGTCGAGCACGAAAACCGATGGCAATTATTCTTTGACGGAGCCGCTAACAAAGAGGAAACGGTATCGGGATGCTCTTGGTCGATCCGAAAGATGAGCATACACCCATAGCCCTCAAGTTGAACTTCCTGCCACGAACAATGTTGCCGAGTACGAAGCTGCATTCTTTGGTTTGGAAGCTGCCTTAGAAAGGAATGTCGAGGAGCTAGAAGTTTACGGAGACTCGGCCACGATCATCAACCGGGTTTCCAACAAATGGAAGGCTGTGGACCCTAACTGCGGCGGTATCATGCCCGTATGGAGGAGTTGGTGGACGGTTCGGAGAAGTGACCTTCCACTACTTGCGAGGAAAAGAACAGATTCGCGAGATGCCTTAGCTACTCTAGCCTCATTGGTAGAGATCCCAGGAAAAGCCATAAAACCCTTCCGAGTGGGTAGAAGAGAAGCCCCTGACCTTACATTTGTGAAGTAGACACAGGACCCGAGCCTATAAAGGAACCTGGTACAATCAAATTTACCGGTTCCTCAAAGATGGAGAGTCGGCTTTCGAGAGACAAAGAAGGTAGACCAAAGAAGGAGTCGAACCAAGAGCTTACAAGCCACGAAAAGGTTGGCCTCCCATTATGTCATTCTAGGAGGCAACATATACAAGAAGCGGTACCAAGGACCACTCCTCTTGTGCGTCACTCGAGAAAAGGCTAAAGAGTTGATGGCCGAAGTCCACAATGGTCCTACGGTCCTCATATGAATGCTAGAGCCACGATGCAAGTGATCCTCGAGAATGGGTTACTCTTGGATTTCCATGGAAACGGTGTGTCCGGCACGTCCGAGCATGCGACAAGTGCCGGCGATTTGCCAACCTCAACCATCTCCCGCCTCATGACACATGTATTGCATGACGACTCCTTGGCCGTTTGCAACTTGGGGTATTGACGTGATAGGGAAAATAGCCCGGCGGGGAAGCAATGGGCATGAATTTGTGCTAGTAGCCATCGACTACTTTACCAAGTGGGTAGAGGCCAAGTCCTACAAGGTCCTCACTTCCAGAAAAGTGGCCCAATTCATCAAAGAAAACATAATGTGCGAGATATGGGGTGCCCAGCGAGATCATTTCCGATAATGGGTCGCACTTTGAAGGGGCTGCGATAGGTTCTTTGTCGAGAATTCAGAATCACTCGCCACAAGTCGTCTCCGTATAGACCTCGGACTAATGGAGCCGTGGAAGGCTGCTAATAAGACGCTCGAACGGATCATCAGGAAAATGGCCACCCGTGGTCGTGATTGGCTCGAAAAGCTGCACTTGGCACTCTGGGGCTCTGAGCGTCTGTCGAGAAACGGCTACGGGAGAAACTCCTTTTGCCTTAACCTACGGGATGGAAGCGGTGTTACCGGTGGAGTTGGAAATCCCGTCATTAAGGGTCCTCTGGAAAATAGTGTCAATGAAGTAGAATGGTTGCGCGGCCGGCATGATGAGTTAGCCTGCTTGATGAAAGAAGGCTAAAAGCCATGGAACACACCCGAGCCTACCGGAGGCGGATGGCCGGCGTTTGATAAAAGGTCAAGGCCGGAGACATCAAAGAGGGTGACTTAGTATTGAAAGTGAAGCCCCCTACCCGAGAGAACTGACCCCACAGGGAAAATGGGAACCCGTTTGGATCGGCCCTTATGTGGTGCGAGAAGATACTATCGGGAGGAGCCATGAAGCTTGCGGACACAGACGGCAATCCCTTTGTCCACCCGGTCAACGGTGATAAGCTCAAAAGATACTATGTCTAAAAGAAAAATAAAAAAAAAGTGCAAAAAGAGTAATACCCGGCTAAATTTGAAAACCCCAAAAAGGGCGGTCTAGGCAAAAGACGGGGTTGCACATAAAAAAAAGAAAAAAAAATCTTAGTGCAAAAAGAGTAATGCCCGGCTAAGTGAAAACCCCAAAAGGGCGGTCTAGGCAAAAGAGCAGGGTTGCACATAAAAATATATATATATATAGTTCACGAGAATGAACTACGAAGACTGAGCCCCTTAGTCTTTCTTGTAAAAGGGGAACGTAGGCGGCCATATATGGTTCGGTCTAAACAATAAAAAGGACAATCAAGCTTCCATGAAGTGCGTCCTAAATAATAAAGGGTATTTCGGTTTTCATAAACGGGTCCCAATCAATAAGACATTTGAATTTCCATGAAATGTGTCTTGATTAATTTCTAAGATAATATTTCTTGTTCATTACAAGTTAAAAACTTCTTGATGAGTTCAAGCACGGTCTACTCTTGACTCTGCTAACCTGCTACAAAGATCTAAAATACAAAAAAAAAAAAAATGCCTAAATAAACTAATGTGTTTGCAAAATGGCAATAAGGGAATCCTAAGAAAAGATGCGTCGGTCGTCATTATTTGAGTCTTCTTTGGTCTTCTTCCCTTTACCTCGACCTCGTCGAGTTTTCTTTCTCTTCTTTTCTATAAGGTCGGTATCCCTTATCCCGATCTCCGGTATCCTCGCTGGAGCCTCTATCAAACCCGTGTCAATAAGTGCCCTCTCTATCGAGCACGAGTCCGCACTTCCTCCCTCGAGCCTCGGTCGAAGGAGCGACCTCGGACAATCTCTTGTATCGAGCCTCCATATCACGATCGGGTCACCCAGGCGGTTATGGCGACTCGCCTTAGCCTCGATCTCCCTCGAGTCCTACTCGAGTCGCGATCGGCTCCCAATAAAGCTGACGTCTTTCCCCCAAAATGACTGAGTCGCTCCCATTTCCCTCTCGTACCGGTCCAGTAGACGGTGGTCGAGATGGTGCTCTTCTGCTCCTGAAGATAGCCACTGGGTGGGAAAGCGGCATATGTCCAAGCCCTCGAGAAGAATGAGAAGGCTGTTTGGATCTCTCATGTCCAATGGCACCACCTCCATGGTCCGGATGTCCTCCCAATCACTCGATGGCTCTGTAAAGCCCCAAACTGCTGGATACCAAGCGGGGAATGTAGAAGGATGACGACGGCGAGAACCACGGAACCCTCACAACATAAGACTCTGAAATATCCTCCTGAGTGCGCAACCTCCAATGAGGTATCCACCAACGAATGTCCGAAGTGGATAGCCTAGCCATCGTCAGCTCCCAGCTACCCTGGTCCTGTTGCCTCGGTGCACCTCTCCGAGAAATCACCCAAGGGCACTGAGTTGGCAAAGCCCCTGGCAAAGCCCCGAGCCTCTCCTGCAGCCACAAAGTCAGTACAGCCGGACTCCCAGACCTCATGAAATGGTCTCCCCTAGCCATCCTATCGATGCCATGAAGTGTCTCTCCCAAAACCAAGGGGACAATGTCCTTCCCAGTCCTGCAGTCTCTGACCATGTCCAAGAGACCACCATGACAGATCCCCACGGACTCAGCGGTGAACAAAGCAGAAAATATGCAGAGAATGAAAGCATCCATAGCCACCGTGGTCGCAGCTATAGCCAGAGACCCAAACCTGCCCGGGATATCAGAAAGGTCAATCCTGTCCGGCGCTATCATCATCCCCTCAGCCTCTTCCAAAGAAATCTGCAGAAAAGATGCAAGCTTTACCGCCACCGGCACGTCTCCGACCAGCGGAATAGATATAGCCTCAATTTCTGGACCCCCAATCAAGGCTCAAAAGTCTTCATGCGTTGGGACAATCTCGTTGTAAGAAAAGCAGTAAACATGTCTCCGGACGTCCCAAAACCTTGCTGCTGCTCTCAAAAGGTCCCAATCGGGCGGGAGATCCCTCAAATGCCACAAAGACTTGATCTTGAAGGAAGAATCAAGCAGTCCCTTGTGAAATTGGAAGTTATGCTTCACCCAAGATTGAAGATCGGACAGAAAACGGTCTCGCTTCCCCCTTTGCAATCTGACGGGCTTCTCCATTGCAAAATGACCAAAGATGGTGTCTTTAAGTCCAAAATGTGCTCTGGGAACAATTGGGACAAGTTTAGAGTGAAAATGAAATGAAATGGCCAAGCCTTGCTTTTATGCAGAAAATAACCAGTTTAGACAGAACTGTGAGCCGCACGGCTTCATTTGCCCTCAGGACAAAACCGCACGACTACATTAGCCATCTGCAGAAAAAAATTCTGCAGCAACCAAGTTGCTGCCCAAGGGAGTTTTCACACCACTTTTTCAACCAAAACCTGTACAAAAATATATCCAGAAGCCATTCAAGCATTTATATACCATTATAAATCATTTTGGCCCAGTTTCAGCCCCAATTCCAAGCAAAAAGCTGCCCCGAGGCTCAGATAATATGCAAATTTAAAAAGCATAAATTAGGAAAGTAAATAAAGCATTAATACAATGTCTTCGCCCCATCGGCGCCCAAATAAAGCAAAAAATAAACAAAATGTGCATAAAATTTGTCTATTGTTTGTTTTGTTCCTAATTCCATTCTAGAGACCTCCTAGGCCTCCGATTCTTCCTCCTCCTCATCGCTGCTCAGCTCATAGACGCTAGCCTCCCTCATCAAGTCCTCCGGGTCGCTACCATCAGACAAATGGACATTATCGTGCCCGTACTCAGCCAGCTGCTCCAGAATGTCAGCGTTGGGTCCCCGCCCCCGAGGCATGGCACTGGAAGAGTACTCCGAGGCCGATGAGGTAGACGTGCCCCATGCCCCGACATGCCGTCTCTTGCGCCGGGCTCCTGTGCATCCTTGCCGCCTTTGAAGCGCGAGCCGGCTTCCTCGAAGGGACGGAACATGTCCTTCCGGCCCCTATTCCGCACGACCGGCCTATCATAAGTGCGAGGTGGAACTGAGAAAAGAAGAAAAATCTCGAAAAATCTCGGAAAATCTCGGAATTGCAAAAAGCAAAGAAAATGAAAAAGGAAAGACCCTAAAAGTATACTTACAGTCTTTGTCGGGCGGCGGGGGTATCTTGGGGCTCCCTAGTGTCGGGACGGGAATCCTCATCCTCCTCGGAACTCCATGGACCACATAGGGCGGATGCGCGGGAGGGATCGGCGGGTCGGTAGGCTCATCCTCCCCGTATCCACGAGTGACCGCCGGCTTCACTAGCACGTGGCGTCCTCGATCGGCTCCACAAACACGGCGTAGGGAGTATCCATGTCAAAGTACTCCTCGGCGGCCACGCACTGCACAGTACCTAGCAATCTCATCCTCACGGCCAATCCACAGGCTGCGGCATCCGTCTTTGGAGGATCCTGAGGAGTAATGGCGTCTAATGGAGGGACATGGCCATGCTGCCTCGAGAAACGGTCCCCCAAATATATGACATCATATGTCATCCCAGTGAGCCATCTCCTCTGCCTCGTCGCTTCAATGGCCTCTCCCAGCAAAATCTCCGGATACCTGCCCCAAGGGTAGAAGTCCACTCCGTCGTGCCCATCCCTGTTGATGACCGGCCTCACCATCTTGTAATCAAAAGTAATCCGGGTCTTTCCCGTGAACTTATCTCTCGCATCTCCCCTCCAGCGAACCATAGCAGGAAAGATGGTGATATCACTCTGTTGGTTCCACGGAAAGAACCTGATCACCTCACAGAACCAGACCTGCATGTTCAAAACATCAAAAGGGTCATTTATCTTTCATAAAAGTCTCAAGACAGAAAAAAGAAAGAGAAAAGAAAAGGAGACTACCTCAAGGGCAAAGGAGAAACAGTCCATGGAAGCAGCTTTGTTCCGGCTGTACATGTCCAAGGAGAAGTACAACTCCGCCAATCCGGCCTCTCCCCAAGAGACCGTCCCTATCCCATCCACATCCTCCAAAGAATCGAGAAGGCAAGTCATGGCCAGCGTCCCAGAATTAGCAAAAATGGTGACTGATAGCATCAACCACACAAATGCTCTAGCCAGCTGCTGGGAAGTCACATCGCTAACGGCAAAGTCCCGTATGCAGTTCTGGACTGCCACCTCGACATTTCGCGTCTCCATACCCAGTGCCTTGGGAATCAGCTCAAACCCGACCAAATCTCTAAACTCCTCAGCTGTAATGTGGTCTCTCCAAGTCACGGGCCTCCCAGTGAACTGTAGACCAGTAATAGCCGTGAAATCAGCAGGAGTCATTGTCAGCTCTCCCCAGCTCAGATGGAAGCTATGAGTGCTATCCCACCAAAACTCAGATAGGGCCTGGACCAATCCCTTGCTCTTAGAGGTGATGTGGATCCCCCTGCCGATAGCCTCGATAAATAAATCTAGGCCGGTAGCCCGCACCAGCTGCTTGGGATTCACCCCATTCTTCTCGAAATCTGGCATCCTTTGCCAAAGTCTGACTGCTATCTCAGATGGTCCCCTGGATTTGTTCTCCTGTAGGAAGAACGCAAAGAAGTGTGTCAATCATTCAACATTTTCAAAAGCATGCATATATTCAAAAGTGCATATATTTTCAAAAGAAAATCATTCACAAAAGTTTTTCTAGCATCATTTGCATCAAAAAAGCGTCTTTCATCACTTGAAACATGTCATGTCAAGTCCCATTGCTTTCCTAAAGCACAAAATCACAATTTTCACAATTCTTTGCACATAAGCATTATTCTTTCAAAAATGGCATGCATGAATCCTTTTCATCTTCCAAAAATCTTGATAATCAAAATTTTGACCTAGTTCTAGCACATGCAAGAACTCCGTCTCACTTTAGACAATTATCATTCTTATTTTATTTTCGAGAAAAAAAGTGGGTCATTCCCATTATTTTTGTCAAACAAATTGCACATTGCATATTCTTAGCCTCATAGGTTCATCGTCAATGTCTCAAAGTCATTCAAAAATCCTAGGAAAATCCTAGAAAATTCCTAAAATTCGGGTCAAGCCCTAAATCAATGAAAACTCAATCAAAATCAACGGAATTGAGCCAAATAAGAATGCTTACCCCAACCGGACGCGGGTTCGTCGATTTGTGCTCTCTTTTCCCCGGGTAAAGCTCCGACGGAGGCGTAAGAAAGTCATACTTTCTCTCCGTCCGAATGAGCTCTTTCCTCCTCCTTCTCGCAGCCGCGGAAATGTTTCTTCTTGCTTGCCTCGGTATAGGATTGCCCTCCGGATCCATTCCAATCGATAGAAGCAAAGGAAATTGAAGAATTTTGCAGAAATTCTCCCTCTTCTCTCTCTTCCTCGGCAGCTCTTGGGCGGCAATAATGCCCAATGCCCGTTCAAATCTGTTTTAAATAATCTGGAAAAATCAAGCTTCTAGCCGTACGACTTCTTTTTCTCCATCTCATGCTGGGCGGCCTCATTCGCTCTGAGCAGAAAATTACAATCCTGCCCCTGGACCTTCCACTTGGGCATGCAATTCCCGTTATCTTTTAACTAAGATAACATCTTTTTCAGAAGATATCCCTTATCTCCTAAGCAATTGAGCTTTCTTCCCAGTCGCCTCCGTTAATTCCGTTATAACGGGATAACGCTAGGTGACAACCTCCGAATTGTCAAAACTCTAAACTTAGCTTACCTCTATCCCGGATAGCGACGTATGCTAAGTGACGTATGCTCGAGTTTCTCTAAACTTAAGCTACCTCTATCCCGAATAGTGACGTATGCTCGAGTTCCTCTTAACTTAAGCTACCTCTATCCCGGATAGTGACGTATGCTCAAGTTCTCTAAACTTAAGCTACCTCTATCCCGGATAGTGACGTATGCTAAGTTCTCTAAACTTAAGCTACCTCTATCCCAGATAGTGACGTACGCTCAAGTTTATCTCAACTTTAGCTACCTCTATCTCCTCGATAGTGACGTAAGCTCTAGTTTCCTCAGGTGACAGCCTCCATTAATTGTCAAAACCTTCAAGGATCCTAGACATCGTTCCTAACTATCTAGTGATGCTTGAACTACGATCAAGGCTTGATTCCTCCTGGATACGTAGGTAGCCTTTCATAAAAGGTCCAGCCATCCGACCACTTTGGTCACCCTGTTCCTTCATTACTCCTCAGTGATGAAGTAACCCCTCATAGAGGTTTAGATATCTGACCACATCGGTCACTCCTAGCATATCCCCAGTAGGATCAATTGCTTGACCTCTTAGGTCATTTTCTCTTCTACTTCCCCAGCAAGAGACCAGTTTCTCTTCTCCATTCCTCAGCGGATCTATTCCGAACTACGGCCTGGCTTGATTCCTCCGGGATACGTAGGTAGCCTTCCAGAGGTTCAGCCACTCGACCACTTCGGTCTCTCAATCCGTCTCGGCATTCGCCGAGATCGGATCCTTTTCTATCGACAACCCCACTCGCCTTGCAAGTGACGTTGCCGAGGGCTTCTGTAAGTACCCAAATCTGGCTCATGCCTTAGGTTAAATTTCTCGGCAATTTCGGTAAGTTTCCCGGTAATTCCCCGGACCTTCCTAGTGTTAGGAAATATTCCGGAGCTGTTCCAAATTGATTAAAGGCTGAAAGGAGCCTTCCCAATTAAGAAACACGTTTTTCTTAATTGGGAGGAAGCTTCTAGATATTGCCACCTTGCATGGTTCTAGAAATCTTTGAGTCACAAGGGATAATGCCGCACGGCTGCATTAGCTCGAGGTCCCTAGCCGCACGGCTTCATTGGCGATTTCCAGACTGCCTATAAATAGAGCCCTCCTCTACCCATTTTGATCATGAACAAAATCACCCACAAATACTCATAATACGTGAAGAAACCTCCCAAGAAGCGGTGAAAGTTCAAGAAGGTGAAGAAGAAGCTCAAGAAGTTATCTCCCTCCTCCTTGAAGGCTCAAGATCAATCCTCTCCTCCTAGCTTCATCCAAAGAAGAAAAGGAAGTCATTGGTAACCTCGCACGCCCTAACCTTGCATCTTAATTGCTCTATAATTGCTCATTGCATTGCTTTTATCTTGCTTGGGACTTGGTAGATTAAAGATCATATCTTTATATTCCCCCTTCCCCTTTGCATGCATTAGGCATCATTTGCCATTAAAAATGTAGTCTTTATCCATAAAGGTGCATCCTTTGCACCTAAAACCCCTATTTTCCAATAAAAATGTCATCTTTATGCATCCTTTGCATATAAAAATCAAATCTTTTCAATCAAAATGCATCCTTTGCATTCAAAATCCCTTTTCCAAGCATCATTTGCTTTAAAGATCATGTCTTTACCATAAACTAGCATCCTATGCTTTTCAAAATGCAATCTTTATGCATCCTTTGCATATTGAATTCCAATTTCTTCATAAAAATGCATCATTTGCATAAAAATTGTGTCTTTATGCATCCTTTGCAATAAAGATCATTTCTTTAAACCAAATGCATCCTTTGCAACCCAAAAATGTCATCTTTTCATTAAAAATGTCATTTTTACATGCATTCCCCCATTCCCCCATTAGTAACCTAGGAACGGACCGGTGTAAAAGATCCTATCTTTACATCGTTCCTTCCATAAAGGTTTCATAATCTCTTTAGAAAGGGACACCTTTGAATCCTATATCTCCGATTATCACTTAAAATGAGTATGAAGCATCTATATGAGCTCGACCATCTTAAAGTGTAGGATTGATGGGCTAAGGACCCTCCTTTTCTAAGGAACCTCATCTTTGACTATAAAGAGAGTCATTCTCTCGGTCACGCAAGTCCCAAGGTCCAAAAATGCGATGATCACAAGTCCAAGATGAGGACGGGATCATAATCCCGAATACATAAAATCCAAGAAATCCCGAGCGACAACCAATAAATGGTTTGTACGTCCGGAAGACGACTTGGGACATTCCCTCCTTATTTTCAAACACATGCACACAAGAAAGCACGCAAGAAAGCACGCAAGCAAGCACGATTAATGGGATCTTGGGAGACTTGCTCCGGCAAGGCACCTTGGGTGAACGACGATCCGTTCTTCCCAAGGGGTAACTTAACCTCCGAACCCATAAAACCTTTTTTTCAAAGTTTTGAGGTAATCAAAATGGCGTGGCGACTCCGTTTTTCAAATTAAACCGGATGTCTTCAAACTCGCGTGAATCCAACAAACACAAAATTTGGGCACACATTCACACCAACGTATACTAGTTGTTCACAACAACTAGGGACGCATTTCAATATAATAAACATACAAAACATATAATGAACAGAATAAATATGTACTCTATAATAAATGATAAAGATAATACATAACGTTTTAAGTTAAACATAACTATAGTCTAGGGCATTACACAAACACTACCTTGCAGACAGAACCGTTAGCAATAGAAATATCACCCCCTTCCATCTCCTCATATGTTGCAAACCATTTCCTGGGCGAACACATGTGATAAGAAGCCCCAAAATCAATAATCCATGTATCTTTCATACCTTTGTCTTCTTCGATTATTAGGGCATAGTCCTCCCCATCGTCTTTAGCCATAGCTGCAGTAGACACAGATTACTCACTTTTATTCAACCTGGGATATTTACGTTTCCAATGCCCCTTTTCCTTACAGTAAGTACAAACATCTCCAAAGTAACCATATCCTTACCATTAATGCAGGAATCCACAAATCCCTCGTATGACAGTGGTAAGGAGACACACAACATAAGAGCAGCATCCTCATCTTACACCTTAACATCAATATTATGCAATTCAAGTAATAAAGATGTAAACCGATCTATGTGATCCCTGATGGGCGTACCTTCCATCATTCGGAGAGAATACAACTTCTGCTTTAGATACAGCTTTTTGGTCAATGATCGTGTCGGATACATATCTTCCAACGCAAGCCACAGAGCACCTCCGGAATCAGTAGCTGCAATATCCGCCACAGCATCATCATCTAATCACCTGATGATTTTAGAGTGGGCCCTCTCATCTAGCGTGATCAGATCTGCTTCTTCCTCCTCAGCTACCTTCCCCGAACCCTCTGCTGTTGCAGCCCCTACAACACCTATGAAACCTGCTACCGCTTTACCCTTTGAATCTTGACAATTTCTGATTGCAGCAGCCACCGTAGCCCACAAACCCTTATCTCTCAACAAGACCTTCATCTTGATCTGTCAAAGAGAAACACTATTCTTCCCATTGAACTTGTCAACTGGTGATTCGATTCCTGATCTCATCTTCTTTTGCAGCGGAAAACCCCTATACCTTTATCTACCTGACCGGCTCTGATACCAGTTTGTTATAACAGATCTATGTAGAAGACATAAAATAAATCTGTTAGTGTAAACTGCAGGTGATATCGTAGATGATTTCCCGAATTCCAGGTGATATCGCAGATGATTTTCTGTACTGTAATTTATATAGTTGTATATTTCTTGTTTATTATTTAATGGACTAATGTACTAATATAATCTGTATAGTCTATGGTTTATGTTCATATTTCAGACTGCAATAGGATCGAAGAAAGAGCTAGACATGTGTGAAATTTGGAAGGAAATGATTTATGCATAAATAACATTTTATGCATAAAATCGTAACTTTGGCAACTGACGAGTGTCTAATTGCGTCAAAAATAAGTTCCAACTCAAACTACCTACAATTGATTTGTAGATAGGGTAAGTAGGGTCGAACCACCGAAACACGTATTCAAAGTAGAAAAAATTATTGCTATGAAAAAGATTTAATAAAAATGAGGGTTTTGTTGTTTTAAAACTAATACTTTTAGAAATACTAAATTTGCATAGAAGAGATTTTAACAATAAAACGGAATGGAATTCCCGGGATTGGGCTCACAACTATGCTCAAATTTCAATAATCATCAATCAAAGTATACTTGGGGTTCGTTCTTACGAAATTATGATTGGGACACTTAGGCGGGTGATTTGCAATCAAGTGTTTCCAATTAATCTATTCCCTTGGCCCGTTCATAGATTAATTAGAAACCCATTTAGAAAAGAAGAACATCAAGAACTACAATTCTTATGAATCTTTTGGCGGGGATTCAACAAATTGTAATTATCAAGCAACGACTAATTACAATTGCGAATTTGGCAGTTCACAATTATAGTTCAAGATCATTCAAGAACACATATGGCATGCAACATAGATATTCCCAAAATTCCATTAAAAACTACTTGACAATCCCAAGTCTACAATGAAAATGATGAAAATTAAAAACTTAAAACATAAAATTGTTACCTCCAATCCCAAGAATTAGATGCTTAGCTACCCATAGAAATATGAAGAACACTAAAAAAAATGAAAATAAAAAAAAATGATAAAATGATAAGCTTATATTTCTAAACAGAAACAATGGCTGCCTTTCATATAAAAAAAATGTAGGTTACGAAACATGAACAGTCTCCATGGTTTGCAACATGAACAGTCACCAAACAGGCCCAAACCAAGCCCACACCAAGCCCAGCCGTGAACAATCCTTGGCCCAGCTGCTTTGGCCTTGGCCTTGCTTGGCCATGCAATCCTTCGGCCAGAACTGCCTCCATTGGCCGGCCAACCTTAAGCCATGGCCCTATTTTGCTTCATCAGCCTTGGCCTCAATTTGGATCCCCTTGATTCGCTTCGTCCCATAATTGCACCGTCGCCTTTTTTTGCCTTTTGGACATTATAAAAATTTTTGTTGCACTTTATCCTTGACTTTCCATATTTTTGCTTCGCCCCTGAACTTTTAGAAAACCAATTTTCTCCCCATTTTCCAAATTTGCAATAAAGTCCCTGAACTTCCGAAGATTACAGTTTGGCCCTCGAACTTCCAAAGTGGGCACACAACGCTTCTAATTTGCTCAATCTTCACTTGGACCCCTGAAAACTAGAAAACACTAAAAACACCCATTAAAACACACAAAACTCAAGGATTAAGCACATAATAAGTTTATAAAGTATTAAATGGATGAGTGTAAAACTCACTCATCAAATACTCTCAAGCTTATACATTTGCTAGTCCTCGAGCAAACACTAAAATAAACTATAAACAATATAAAACTAAACTAACACAAAACTAAAAACAAATTATTCTACCCGATAATTAACTATGTCCCCACATTCTTGCATGTTCCACAATTGCATAAATCACAAATTACCATCAATCACAGGATAAAACACATTTACTATGCAAGTATCAATATATTTTCCCATTAATTGTGGTATCTTACTTAATCATTATAATCATGCCATCAATTTCTATGCGTGAATATCATCTCCCTTTTGTTTTCAAACAAGATCTATTTTTATAAAGCTAAGTACACCAATCAATTTTTTATTTTCTTGACTTTATCTATCAAACAGCAACACTTCAAAAAAACAAATCATGAATACTCCCTCAAATTTCACAACATAACAACCACTTACACCCCCCCCAAACTTGATCATTTAAGCACATTACATTAAGATCTTCTACCGTTCAAGTAGGGTACATTGTAGTAGCGAACTCCAGCCCCTAATACTAGGTAGAGATTTATAAATTTATACTCCTATTTGGCAAGGAAGCATCGTCGCAGCGAACGCCGTGCCCCGAGCTACTTTAGGAATATTTATTTAAAGGTTTGAGAGTTAGCCACTTCGGTATCGAGCTTGGTACGAACCATCACGGCGGTAAAGCTCTTCCTCCATAACGCTACTGCATACCCAGAAATCTGGTTAAGCTAGAATAATCCCTAACCAATTAATCTACACGTCTGGAGGTATCACCGAGTATTAATTTGAATTGTCATTGATCTCATTCCCCTTCCATTTAATTTCACTTTAAATTCATACAAGACAACAAGGGGGGTGTCACATCACCTAATTCCATAAACATCTGAGGAGTACCCATATTTTGATTTTCATGATGTTGCTATTTAGTAAACAAATTCAAAAAAATTAAAAGATGATGGTGTACTATAAACTTGATAAAAGAGACCAAAAATATCAACAAAGAGATTATTAACAAGACTAATTAAGAGATTTATGACACAACTATAACCTTTAAGCACTGTACCAAAATTAATCGAAAATATATCAAGACTTGCATATACAGATTATCACACCACATTATCCTCATTAACGGTCACAAAATATCACATGCAATTACAGGAACACCAAGAATGTTAACAAAACACTATACAAGAAAAGGACATAGCTAACCATTTAATTTTATTTTTCCCAAATTTTTGTCATTTTTTTAATAAAAACTAAATTAAAACTAACCTAAGAAACTCCAACACAAAATATATACATTTTCCACTCCCAAACTTAATATGCACATTGTCCCTAATGTGTGTAAAAAAAGAAAAAAAAATATATAAATACAAAGGATGAGATACTTACAACGTCAATCAGACGAGAGACCCGCACGACGGGCAATGGTAAATGATGAACAACAAAAAAAAACATCATGTTTCTCACTTGGGAAAAGAACCGAAATGAAGGCCAAAATGACCTATTTAAATCGGAATTCCCTCTCGCAGTCCTTTCTTCAGCAATAGATCTTGGTTTATAATAAGATAAAATAGAATTAGATAAAAGAAAGAAGGAGATAGTCATCCTTGTCTCTAAGTGCTTTCTTGAGCAATCTTTCTGCCTACGTGAGAAATTCTATCTATAAGAGAGGTGGCATCTTTTCCAGTTCCTAAAGTCCTTTCTTTTCTCAATCAACTGGAAAAAGATTAAGAAAGAACCTCGTATTGGCAAGCGTTGCTATAATTGAGCCACTGGAGAAAGCAGTCCTGGTGAACAAACTTAATACTACCGCTACAAGCACAAGGCGATGAAGGACTGACAGTGGGTTGAATCGGTGGAGAAAGGATCGGTATATGGCGGAGAATTTGTAGGCGACTTTGGCAATTTGAAACAGTGAAGGAAGGTTCTCGGCTGGATTGGAGTGAGGAGAGGGTTTTGGCCGGATTGGAACTGATATCGGTGGAAGGGGGTTGATGGAGCGGAGAAGGAGAAGAAGGTTTGATTGAGGAAGGTCGCCGGCTGATTGGAGAAGATGCGGCGAGATCGGAGAGGGTGTTGCGGCCGGATTTGCAGAGAGGATGGATTCTGGTTGCAGAGGGAAGGAGGGGAGACGGCAACTGGAACAGCGCTGGAGTGGAACAGAGGTTTGGACGATTTGGGAAGGGCTTGGGTGATTGAAGGGGATTGGTGGAGGAGGTTTTCCGGCGACTGGAGAAGGATTGGCAATGGAAAGGGTTTTGGGTTGCGTCTGATTGGAGCTGGAAGAAGGGGGTTGGGATGGTCGGAGAGGGGTTGAGTTTTCACTGGAGCTTCGACCGGATTTAATGGAACTTTGGCCGGATTTGAGGGGGTTAGGCGATGGAACAGCGAAGTAGGGAAAGGACTGATTGGGGAATGTCGCCGGCTGATTGGAGAAGGAGAAGCAGCGAACAGTAATGGTGAGGGTTTGGGTTTTGGAACCGGGAAAAAGGGTTTGCTGGTTTGGAACGGGAATAATGTTGAAATCGGAGAGAAAAGAGGGAGAATCGGAGAGGAAAGAGGCTGGAATTGGGAAGGGTTTTGGTTTATGGAGGGAGGAGAGAAAAAAGGAAGAAGATGAAGGTGAAGAGCTGGGAAGGACGTGGGGGAGTAATGGTTCAGGCAGTTTCAAAAAAAATTATTTATTTATTTATTTTTTCTACTAACTAACCCCTCGAATAAAAGAAAATTTCAATTTCACCCCTCCCCTAATTTTCTAAACAACCCCTCTATTTTGTACATTCTTGAATCATGGCCATGGATCAAACCATGGCCTCCCCATGGACAATGCTGAAAATTTACACCCCTTTGGCGTCCATGGTCATGGACAAAACCATGGCCTGCCCATGGTTTGCGCAGATCACTTTGCATCCTTTGACTACCAAAATACTTCATGGCCATGATAATTTTCATGGGTAGGCCATGGAATGCTCAGATTTACTCCTCCTACACATCACAAACAAAACCACGTAAAATAGCACTGTTCCACGAAAATAATAATTTTTTTTAATTGAAAACATTTAAATGAAAACAATGAAATCTAAGTGATGAAAACAAAGGAACAATTAAATTTTTTTTTAAAAAAAATTTATTAAAATAAAGGAACTACAAATTAAACTACTCACCTTGGGTTGCCTCCCAAGTAGCGCTTTTGTTTAAGGTCGTATAGCTAGACCGATGCCAAGGTTATCTTAACCTTCACCTTTCTTCCTTTTGCCCACTTCACCGTCTCGCGGGTCTTCACTTTCAGTTTTAGCCCCATAAATATTCCCTTTGATATATGATCATTTAGGGCCCAAGGGAATTTTTGACTTATAAGTTTCTTGGGCTTCTTCTCTCGGGAGTCCTTACCACTTTCTCCGACTTCAAAGATGGGAGGGATCACCAAAATGATTGAGGATTCGTCATCGGCATTTTCCATGAGTAGAGGTTGGTGTTCATTCAAATATGGCTTGTCGATCTTGGCGAGAGTGACCATTTCTTCTTGAAATTCATTGCCCCGCATCTCACCATAAAGAGCAAGCTCAATTTCATCAACTTGCTCATGCCATGATTTCTCTACCTCCTCAGTCAGCCCACTCCATTCATCATCATCAACAACCACATTATCACTAGCAGCAGACGGAGAGAGAGTTGGAAGTTCGTCACAATCGGAATCATCCTCCCATTCATATTGTTTCGGAGGAACAGAACTTGTATCTTGCCCCCAACCCCTTACAACCTCTAATATTTTAGTAATATGTGCATCTATCCTATCCATGATTGCATCTAATTGTTGAGGATGAGAAGGCTCATAGTAATGTTGTTGCGAGGCCACAATAAACTTTTGCAATGTTTCCTCCACACTTGGCCTCACAGGCCCTTGTTGCTGAGGTTGTGGCATCGGTGATTGGTATTTTTGCTGAAAATGACCTTGCCCTTGATTTCCTCCCCATGAAAAATTGGGATGATTCCTCCAACCCGGATTGTAAGAGTTGGAAAATGGATCATTTTGCACTCTTGGTTGGAAAGAATTCATTGTGCTGGCTTTCTTAAGAATTCTGGAAATTGACCTCGCAATGGACACTCCATAATATCATGGGTATTTAAATTACAAATTAAGCAACTTTTGCCCGAACTACTCTCTCCTTGACTTCGACCTTGTACTTGACCTTGACCCGTCATCATACCCTCTTGTGGATAATACTCAAAAGAATATGTCCCCGAAGGGCACTCATAAGAACAATGAGAGTATAATCCACAATTTCCACACAACCCATAGATGTCATAGTTATACATCCTTGAGTCCATTTGAATGTTTAGTCGTCGGTCACCAAGTTAAAACAAAAATATATTCAAAATAATATTCACAATAGCAAATAATTAAATCAACTTTAAAATAAACGCGTCCCCGGCAACGGCGCCAAATTTTGACGAGTGTCGAATTGCGTCAAAAAATAAATTCCAACTCAAACTACCTACAATTGATTTGTAGATAGGGTAAGTAGGGTCGAACCACCGAGACACGTATTCAAAGTAGAAAAAATTATTGCTATGAAAAAGATTTAATAAAAACGAGGATTTTGTTGTTTTAAAACTAATACTTTTGAAGAAATACTAAATTTGCATAGAAGAGATTTTAACAATAAAACGGAATGGAATTATCGGGATTGGGTTAACAACTATGCTCAAATTTCAATAATCATCAATCAAAGTATACTTGGGGTTCGTTCTTACGAAATTATGATTGGGACACTTAGGCGGGTGATTTGCAATCAAGTGTTTCCAATTAATCTATTCCCTTGGCCCGTTCATAGATTAATTAGAAACCCATTTAGAAAAGAAGAACATCAAGAACTACAATTCTTATGAATCTTTTGGCGGGGATTCAACAAATTGTAATTATCAAGCAACGACTAATTACAATTGCGAATTTGGCAGTTCACAATTATAGTTCAAGATCATTCAAGAACACATATGGCATGCAACATAGATATTCCCAAAATTCCATTAAAAACTACTTGACAATCCCAAGTCTACAATGAAAATGATGAAAATTTAAAACATAAAACATAAAATTGTTACCTCCAATCCCAAGAATTTGATGCTTAGCTACCCATAGAAATATGAAGAACACTAAAAAAAATGAAAATAAAAAAAATGATAAAATGATAAGCTTATATTTCTAAACAGAAACAATGGCTGCCTTTCATATAAAAAAAATGTAGGTTACGAAACATGAACAGTCTCCATGGTTTGCAACATGAACAGTCACCAAACAGGCCCAAACCAAGCCCACACCAAGCCCAGCCGTGAACAATCCTTGGCCCAGCTGCTTTGGCCTTGGCCTTGCTTGGCCATGCAATCCTTCGGCCAGAACTGCCTCCATTGGCCGGCCAACCTTAAGCATGGCCCTATTTTGCTTCATCAGCCTTGGCCTCAATTTGGATCCCCTTGATTCGCTTCGTCCCATAATTGCACCGTCGCCTTTTTTCGCCTTTTGGACATTATAAAAATTTTTGTTGCACTTTATCCTTGACTTTCCATATTTTTGCTTCGCCCCTGAACTTTTAGAAAACCAATTTTTCTCCCCATTTTCCAAATTTGCAATAAAGTCCCTGAACTTCCGAAAATTATAGTTTGGCCCTCGAACTTCCAAAGTGGGCACACAACGCTTCTAATTTGCTCAATCTTCACTTGGACCCCTGAAAACTAGAAAACACTAAAAACACCCATTAAAACACACAAAACTCAAGGATTAAGCACATAATAAGTTTATAAAGTATTAAATGGATGAGTGTAAAACTCACTCATCAGCAACAACAATTTAAAACACGTGGAGACTTGGTCAAGGAGTTGTTGCTGAGTTAAAGAAGAGTACAAGATCTATAAAGCTTGGGAGTACAAGGCTTGAAGCTTGGACTTGAAGATAAATCAACTCGGTTGCTATTTTTGAGGAAGTGGGTGCTTAAATCAAGGAACAACCTCAACCTCTTACCCACTCTTCCTCAACGTGAAAATACAGCCCCAAGGCTGTTTATTGAGTAGCCTTCAAGTATTTGAAGACTATAAATAAGCTTGGAAGGTTTCATTTGAAGATGTGCCAAGAAAAATCAATTTATACACACCTTTGAAAAGCTTAGAGATAGAGTTCTTTATTTGGTTCTTTTAATCCTTCATCCCTTGTAATTTCCCACTAGATTACTTTGGTATCAAGTTGTGTGAAGGCTAGAATAGGATTCAGTTCTTTATCTCTTGTTCCATAGAGCTCATATTGTTATAGTCATAGGGAACATTTTCGGCTTTGTAAATTCATTATAGTGATTATAAAGTCTTGCCTAAGAGGCACTCTCAAGTTATATTTATATAACTTGAGAAAAACAATTTTGGTGTTATTATTCTGCTGCAATCTCTTTTACAAAATTGTTTTATTTTCGAAGTGTGTGTGCTATCCCAAGTGCTATCGTTGGTGCTGTTATCACCTTGGATATCACTTGTGATTCTGGCCGTGACAATTTCAAAATCAATCACACAACACAACGATATACGTGGTTCACCAACTTGGCTACGTCCACGGGCAGAGGGCAAATATTATTATCAGCTGGCAATCACTAAATACAATCTCTAATCTAATGCATGAATAATTGATCATAAGAATTCACAACTGTGCAAACCCTAGATTTAGAGAAAAAGAGAGACAAGAAAACCCCTGAAACACCTAGAATTATTGATATCTATCATAATAGGAATTACAACCCTAAAAACTGCAAGAGAATAGGGATTATTTATACTGCCCATTTCTAACCCTGCAGGGTTTTCTAATCCTGCCCAAAATATGTCGGTTATCAGGCCCAAACCAGACAGGCGCGAGATCGCTCCCTTTTGGCGCGCGATCGCACCAAATTTCCAGAAGCTTCGCGCGATCGCGCCCTCTTCATGGTGCGGTCGCTCCCTTCGGTCCGTCACAAGAATTACTGATTTACCCTTTGTTCGATTCACTAATTTGTTCCAAAGTTAGATGAAATCAAACCCAACAGCTGACATGTGTGCAAATTTGTTTTGCGGTGCCTATTTTGGACAATTATGAGATTTTAGACTCACATTTTTCATCCAACAACATGTTTGAAATTTTCACGTCAGCTATGTATGACTCGGGTTTGGATGTTTGTACCTGTATGAAGGTAGACCAAACCACGTGCAACACAAGGCATACCTTTACGCGTTGGATCTAAGATAAACAACGATTTGATCTACTCATTTTGTGCAGGTGATCAGCTAGAGAACCACCAGACATATACTCATAAACAATAATCATCTCAACCAATTAGAGAGACAAGATGGTTGTGCCGAAACATAGAAAGCATCTCAATCTCAGTCCTAAACTCAGGGTGTTGGTGTAATACCCTAGGAGTTTAGTTATGTTTGACTTATAACTTAATACCGTTATGTAATCGTCTTTACCATTTATTATGGAGCATGTTTCTTTGGTTTATTGTATGTTTTGCAAGTTTAATATAATAACCTGTGTCCCTAGTTATCGTGAATAACTAGTATAAGTTGGTAATGGATAATCATAGAGATGATTATATGCATGGGATGCACATTACACTTATGGGTACTTGTTAGAGAACAAGGTACTGGACATGACCTACCTATGTGATTTATGACATGGTCTATAGTCATATATGTCATGATTAAATCTCATGATAGTCGTGTCATTAGAATCCTTTGTACCTGAGATTATCATCGTCTTCTACATGATGAACATTGTGTTTGATGTAGTCTAACACTATCTTCAATAGGATAGCAATAAGGGCTATGTTGGCACAATTGGATTCTTGTAGGGAAGAATGATAAGTCAAGATGGGATTTGTCCCTCTCGATCGAGAGAGAGAGAGATGTTTGCTTGGGCCCCTTGATGAATGATGTTGATGAAATGTGTGGCCACACTCAAGAGATTTGATAGAGATCAAATTGACTTGGATTATCAATATATTCGGAATCGAGAAACCATTGAACAATGTAAGTTGACGTGGACCATGACTTATGTTCAATACGACATCGTGTGATAAAGGGATTGTGACAATGATCTATCAAGGAATCAAGCTTTGATGTTATATTTAATTGGGCGGACATAATGTCTTGCTAGAGTCCACTTATGTCTTGTGAGGATTGATGTTTCAACTCACTACCAACATAAATATAATTCCTATAGGGTCACACACAAATAACAGATTGAAAAATGGCTCAAATGTGAAATCTGGGGGCTCGGGACGATTCGTCCCCAAATACACTAACTATTCCCCATAAGGGGACGAGTGTATCAGGATGCTGTCAATAGGGGACGACTTGTCCCGTCTGTGCTGGAAGGCCGTTTTTGACTTGGAAAATTAGGTTTTCTTCCTAAGAGTTAGGAATATTTATAAAGTATAAATAGACCCTTTGTCCTTGGTCAAAACACACGAAAATTAGGGTTTGAGAAACACTAATTGATTGATTTTGATTACAAATCAAAGATCAAAAAACTCCATAGATTCATTCCGTAACAGCTGTTGATTGTTGAAAAGAGTTTCAACAATAAAGGATCATCTAGCAATCCAACAATATATAGATCTTGGTTCATTCGCGTGTGGATTACCGAAGAGGGTGATTTCGTTATCACCTAAAACTTGAAGATCAATTCATCGCAAGGAAGAACAAGGAGAAAATCAAGGTTCGACAAAGATTCAAAGTTTGAATCTTAAGATTCATTTTTCGAACAACAAATCGCTGTTAAGGTATGTAAATCTATTTCATAAGTTTTAATCTATTCATGTTAGACGGATTCATGGCTAGGGTTTTGTGTTGTTTATAAAGTTTTTTCGCTGCGTTTGTAACCCCGAAACCCAACAGTGGTATCAGAGCCACGTTTTATCATGATTAGGTTAAAATTGGCATGCTAGATTTAATTTGATTAAATTTTTTACATGCTATATGAAATAGATCTATGATTTTATGTGTATTGTTTTGAGAAAAACAATTATATGATATATAACATGATTATGATTAATAGTTGATTAATATGATTAATCTTCTACATGGGTGTTGATCTATTTAATTTGATTAATTAAGATTAGTAAATTCTCAAATTTGAAACAAATTGTTTGCTTATGATATTTTGTGAAGTCCTATGTTCATGATTATGTACACATAAGTTCCATGATATAACCATGCGATGTTTGTTACTATGTGTAAAACCTTCTAAATGTTTAAGTTTTATGTCACCCCTTGATTATAACACTTGTGAAATTTTAGGGTATTTTGATGTAGTTTCGACTCAGTTGGGTGCATCATTATATCTTAATTTGTGATCAAGATGAGATAACGGTTGATGTAGTTTTGACTCAGTTAGGTGCATCATTCCATATCTCATACGTTTGAAAAAGGTTGAACTACATTATTTGCTCTTAGATGGTAAATGCGTTGATACTTATATGTTTTATTGTTTGTATATCTTATTGCAGTAATGACAACTCACAATAATCAGCCTCTGTCACTGCGATCCGTCCTTGAGAAGGACAAGCTCGAAGAGAACGGTACAAACTATTCTTATTGGATCAGAAGCCTAAGAATTGTTCTAAGGCAAGAGAAGAAATTGTACGTTCTTGACGAACCCATTCCACCTCCACCTGCTGCCAATGCTTCAAGGCCAAATAAGGATGCACATAAGAAACATGTTGATGATTCTAATGATGTTGTATGCCATATGCTTGCCACCATGTGTAAGGCTCTTCAGAAGGACCTTGAACACATGGAAGCTGCTTTTGATCTAGCCGAGCGCTTAAAGGAAATGTTCCAAGTGCAAGCTAGGCAAGAGAGGTATGATGTGGTGAAAGCCCGGAATGCATGCAAGATGCAAGAGGGGCAGTCGGTTGGTGCTCATGTTCTTAAGATGAATGGACATATTGAGCATCTAGAAAGGTTTGGAAATCCTATGAGTCGCTGGGATATGATATTGAATTCATTGCCTAAAAGTTATGGTCATTTCATTATGCACTATCACATGAGTGGCATGGATAAGAATCTCTCAGAATTGCATGTGATGCTTAAGACCGTAGAGAAGAATATCAAGAAGCCTGGAACGGCAAATGTGTTAATGGTTAACAAAGGTAAAGGGTTCAAAAAGGAAGGCAAAGGTAAAGCAATTGTTGCTAAACCTAAGGCAAAAGTTGCCAATGCCGAAGAGGCAACACCCAAAGTGTCTCAAAAGGATGCGATTTGCTATCATTGCCAAGAAGTTGGTCATTGGAAGCGTAATTTCAAGGCTTATAAGGAAGGCCTAAAGGCGAAGAAGGGCAATGAGATTGCTACTGATTCAGGTATCTATATGATAGATATTTTCCTTTCTATTTAAAGGAATAGGAAGCTACTCAAAGAAGGTGAAGTGGGCCTACATATGGGGAATGGAGCAAGAGTTGTTGCATTAGCCGTAGGAACATATGATGTAACTTTACGTAGTGGACTAGTACTTGTTTTGAACAATTGTTATTACGTTCCGGATTTGAGTAGGAATATTATTTCTGTTTCTTGTTTGGATAATGAAGGATTTAGTTTTCTTATTGAGAATAAGAAATTTTCTATTTATTTAAATGATATGCTCTATTGTATTGCAAATTCATTTAATGGCCTTTATGTTCTTGATGTTGAGAAATAAAATGACGTTGAAGATATTTATCATGTAATTAAGAAATCTAAATCGAATGATGTGAACAACACGTTCATGTGGCATTGTCGGCTTGGTCATATAAATGAGAAACGCATATCTAAACTCCATAAGGATGGACTTTTAGACTCACATGATTATGAATCATATGAGGTATGCGAATCTTGTTTATTGGGAAAAATGACCGAACCAACCTACATTAAGAGTAGTGAAAGGGCTAGTGACTTATTGGCCCTAGTACATACTGATGTATGTGGACCATTAAGCAGCATTGCTAGGGGAGGATTTCGGTATTTCATTACATTCACTGATGACTTATCTAGATATGGCTATGTCTATCTAATGAAGTCCAAAAGTGAATCGTTTGAGATGTTTAGAACATTTCAAAATGAAGTACAAAATTAACTTGACAAAACTATTAAAACACTTCGATCCGATCGTGGTGGTGAATATTTAAGCCAAGAGTTTGACAATCATCTCAAAAACTGTGGAATTGTTTCATAGTTGACTCCACCCGGAACACCACAATGGAATGGTGTGTCCGAGAGGAGGAATAGAACCTTGTTAGACATGGTTCGTTCGATGATGAGTCAAGTTGACCTTCTTGTTTCCTTTTGGGGACATGCATTAGATACTGTTGCGTTCCCACTGAACATAGTCCCTACTAAATCGGCTCCTAAGACCCCACATGAGATATGGCATGGAAGAAAACATAGTTTGTCTTTCATAAAGATTTGGGGTTGCGAAACTTATGTGAAGAGACTTGTCTCTGATAAGTTAGTGACAAAGTTATTTCGGTGGTTATCCTAAGGAAACCAAAGGATATTACTTTTACAATCGCAATGAGAACAAAGTGTTTGTTGCTCAATATGGTACTTTTCTTGAGAAACAGTTTCTCAATAAAGCATCTAGTGGAAGTAAAATTGATCTTGAAGAAATTCAAGAACCCAAAAATAACATGGAACCAATAGTAGAGACGAAACCAAATTCACAAAAAGTTGTGGAACCGGTTCAAGATCCACAAGACTATCGTAGATCGAATAGGTTACGATCCGAACCCGAGAGATATGGTTTTCTCATTTCGGAAAGTAATGAAGTGGAAGTCATTGTGAATGACGAACCTACTTCCTATCAAGAGGCGATGTCCACTCCTGAGTCGGATAAATGGTTGGAAGCCATGGAATTCGAATTAGGGGTGTAAGTGGTTTAGCTCAAACCACGGTTTGAGACCGAACCGAGCTAAACCACGTGGTTTAGCTCGGTTTTTAATTTTATGTGGTTTAGCTCGGTTTGAAAAATTCTCAAACCGGTCGGTTCGGTTTAGCTTGCGGTCTGAGTGCACCAAGTCGAACCGAGCCGAACCGAGCTAAACCGTTGAAGCTGTTAAACCGAGCTATGGAACCAAACCGTCAAACCGAGCTATGAAACCGAGCTATCAAGCCGAGCTATGGGCCCAGTGCAACAACTGTAAGTAGGTACATATAATCGCAGTAAGGTCCACGGTCATCCAAATACCGGCCCAAAAGACTCCCATTTAGATATGGGCTAAAAAGGCTTACATCTACATATTGGGCCCAAAAGACTTGCTCAAATCACAGGTTAGGTGCTGTTCTAACCTTTTTGCAATGTTCATGAAATCAAAGCTGAAACAAGATAGCCATTGGCAGTAAATGGCTTATCTAACCTTAACACTTTGAGATACTCAGAAACACAATACTTATTATGAGGAATGGTACTTTTTGATAATGTTGGTTTGTAATTTTTATCTAGTATATTTGTATTATACTCTAAACATATTTTTAAGAATGTTATTTGGTGATTGCTATTTGTCTTCAAAGTAATTAAGTTGTTGGTTTGAAATGTGGTTTGGACCGCAGTTTGAACCCTGGTTTGAATCGCGGTCTGAACCGTATAATCAAACCGCGGTTTAGACCGAGCTAAACCGAATCATGGCGGTTTAGCTTAGCTCGGTTTGAAGTTTTTTGTGGTTTAGCTCGGTTTGGAATTTCTCCAAACCGATACTAGCGGTTTAGCTCCAAAATTTCCCCAAACCGAGCTAAACCGAACCGTTTACACCCCTAATTCGAATTACAATCCATGTCGGATAATCAAGTTTGGAACTTGATTGAGCCGCCTGAAGGTGTAATAACCATAGGGTGCAAATGGGTCTTCAAGAAGAAGACTGACATGCTCTATTGTATTGTAAATTCATTTAATGGCCTTTATATTCTTGATGTTGAGAAACAAAATGATGTTGAAGATATTTATCATGTAAACAAGAAATCTAAACTGAATGATGTGAACAACACGTTCATGTGGCATTGCCGGCTTGGTCATATAAATGAGAAATGCATATCTAAACTCCATAAGGATGGACTTTTAGACTCACATGATTATGAATCATATGAGATATGCGAATCTTGTTTATTGGAAAAAATGACCAAACCACCCTACACTAAGAGTAGTGAAAGGGCTAGTGACTTATTGACCCTAGTACATACTGATGTATGTGGACCATTAAGCAGCATTGCTAGATGTAAGTACCTAAATCTGGCTCATGCCTTCCGGTTAATTTCCCCGGCAATTCCGGTAAATATCCCGATAATTCCTCGGACTTTCCTGGAGTTCCGAAACAATTCCGGAACTGTTCCAAATCATCTAAGGGCTGAAGGGAATGCTTCCCAATTAAGAAACACGTTTTTCTTAATTTGGAAAAGGTTCTAGAATTGCCACCTTGCATGATTCTAGAAACATGCTGAGTCACAAGGGATAATGCCGCACGGCTGCATTAGCCAAGGATCTCTGGCCGCACGGCTTCATTGGTCTTATCCAGACTGCCTATAAATAGAGCCTTCCTCTACCCATTTTACATAAGAAAAACACACACAATACACTCTATATTCAGTCCCAATACACTCAAATACTGCTGGAAATCCAAGAAGGTTGAAGAAGCAAGCCAAGAAGCCACCTCCCTCCTCCTTGAAGATCCCAAAGTTGGTCCTTCCACCTAGCTCAACCCAAAGAAGAAGAGGCCACCATTGGTAACCTCTCACTCCCTTGCCTTGCATTTTAATTGCTCTATGTGAATTAGATTGCTCATTGCATTCATATATTGTTATTATCTTCGCTTGGGACTTGGTAGTTTTCATTAAAGATCATATCTTTATTATACCCCTTTTCCCCTTTGCATAAATTAGGCATCATTTGTCATTAAAAATGTAATCTTTAAATCAAAGGCGCATCCTTTGCACCTAGAAATCCCCTTTTTACATAAAAATGTCATCTTTATGCATCATTTTCTCATAAAAATGCAATCTTTATATTAAAAATGCATCCTTTGCACATAAAATCCATTTTCATGCATCCTTTGCATTAAAGGTCATTCCTTCATCATAAAAATGCATCATTTGCTTTTCAAAATGCAATCTTTATGCATCATTTGCATATTAAATGCTAATTTCCTCATAAAAATGCATCCTTTGCAATAAAGATCATTTCTTTACATCAAAATGCATCCTTTGCAAATCAAATGCATCCTTTGCAACCCAAAAATGTCATCTTTTCACTAAAAATGTCATTTTCACATGCATTCCCCCATGTCCCCATTAGCAACCTTGGAATGGACCGGTGTAAAGATCCTATCTTTACATCGTTTCTTCCATTAAAGGTTCCATAATCTCTTTAGAAAGGGACAACCTTGAACCCTTTATCTCCGATTATCACTTAAGACGAGCATGAAGCATTCATATAAGCTCGATCGTCTTAAGGTGTAGGATTGATGGGCTAAGGACATTCCTTCCTAAAGAACCTCATTTTTGGGCTATAAAAAGAGAGTCCTTATCTCGATCATGCAAGTCCCAAGGTTAAAAATGCGATGATCACAAGTCCAAGATGAGGACGGGATCAAAATCCCAAATACATAAAATCCAAGAAATCCCGAGCGACAACCAATAAATGGTTTGTACGTTCGGAAGACAACTTGGGACATTCCCTCCCCTTTCATTCAAACACATGCACACAAGAAAGCACGCAAGCAAGCAAAATAAACGGAATCTAGGGAGACTTTCTACGGCAAGGCACCTTGGGTGAACGACGATCCGTTATTCCCAAGGGGTAACTTAACCTCCAAACCCATAAATCCTTTTTTTCAAAGTTTTGAGGAAATGAAAATGGCGTGGCGACTCCGTTTTTCAAATTAAAACCGGATGTCTTCAAACTCGCGTGAATCCAACAAAATTTGGGCACACATTCACAGTTTGGCGACTCCGCTGGGGATATCCCAAAGGAGAAAAGCTTTCATTTTTAAAATAAACGATACCTGGTATATAGGTGGAAACCACTAACCTTCCTGTATCGCTCCCTAACCCGGGGCTTGGGATTAACAGTAGTTTAACAATCCCACGTACCGGTATCACTTTTCGAAAAAAAAAATAAAAGAAAGCTTTTCCCTTTGAGCGGGTTAGACTCCCATCGCGGATTTCGTTTATTTTGCTTGCTTTCTTTGCCTTGCATTGCATCATTTGCATCTTGGGATTTGTGCATACTTTGAACGGGAAACAACCCGAAAAATAGCAAAGGAGTGGAACCTGGAAAATTGATCCATGCAGTCGTACGGCTCAATCCTCCTTGGATTCTGACCGGACGGCCTCAGTGGCAATTTGTTAGTACCCGGTCCGAAAAAAGGTAGTCCAAATACCTGGCCCGGTTAATTAATAAAAAACCCTAGGAAACCCTAACCCTAAAAGATTCATTAAATTCTTCCGTACTGCGCCGTCGCTGTCAGCTTGGAAAGGACGCCAGTTGGAAGAGCCGATCGGCCCTTTGCCCGTGCATTGGCCGATCGACCCTTTTATTTAGAGCCGATCGACCCTTCTATCCTAGAGCCGATCGACCCTTTAGAGGCCCAGCCCAGGTACCGAGGTATTATAAATAGGGGTGCCCGGCTCCCCATATTGACACACAATTTCTCCGGGAGAAGCGAGCTACACTTGCTTTAACCCTTCAGTTCTTCTTTTTCCTCTCGAATCGCCAAGATTCGACCCCAAAGTCTTGCTACAATTGGTAAGACTCTCTTTTAATATTCTTGTTCTTTATTATTGTCTTTATTATTATTGTTTGCATGCTTAGTATATTTTAATTGCTTTATTTCTTGCTTATGCCATATATGCTAGATTTAGGGTTGTTTTAATATATTTAATTGTTCATAGCCGAGGATGATCTAAGGTTTCGCCCTAAGAAACCCAATGGATCTAGGAACTATCTCTTTCCTTCCACCTTAGTTATAATTGTCCCATGATCAACAATTCCCCAAGGATGAACATTGATTAGTGCACCTTCCGAGGGCCTAACTCAAAGGTTCTAGGGTGTGATCATCAATAAATTCTTTCTCTCCCCTCCTCCTTATGCATGATCCCGCTTCTTCTATCTATTCCCGTAAACACCGCACACAACCAACACCCCACATGCTAGAAAGACCGATTCGTCGGGCAATAGGAGTGATAACGTTTCTTCTTCTGTTGTAACTTGACCCCCGAACCCAATTAACTGTTTAGCCTTTTTTCAAAGCTTTGGGCTATATCAAAGTGGCGTGGCGACTCTCAAAATTAAACTAATATTTTAATATGGTTTAAATCGAGTGTCACTAAATGAATATCCCATTTCGGTCCGACTTTATATAATTAATTATTTCAAACCTCCGAATGCGCGTTGCATCGGGACGGGGTGTTCACAAATGGCGACTACTGGGACTGTTTTGAAACTTTTTCAAACTAAGTGGGTCAGACTTTCGTTTTCTTGTATGGTGTTGTATTTTTTCGCTTTCTTTTTATTTTCTTTACTCTTAACTGTTGCATTGCATGCATGCATTTCATGTAAATAAAAATCTTTCTCTTTTTTCTCTAAAAAGAATTAGATTTCTCTACCTCACACTACCACTAGAGTCCGTGTCACACTGCACAGACACCCCTTTTACCCTTCGGAGAAGCCAAAGTGCGGGAAGTGTGGTGATCATGTCTCCTCCCTTCCGAGTCTCACTTGGCCATCCACTCATCAGTGCGCTTCGGCTGCACGGTGGGAGCCTAAAACCTAACCCTTGCGTCACCCACTTTTCTAGGAATACACTCCATATGACCGGTTGGTTTGACTAGCTTTTTTATATAGACAATTAATGGGGTCTTTATGCTAAGTCACCACGAACCAATGATAAGTCAAGATCTATCGAGAGATTAAAAGCACTAAAAAATTGATTTCCTTTCAAAGGACGTGCTATGTGAAAACGAGTTATATATTGTTAAAAGATCTTGACCTATCATTGGTTTGCAGTACTTTTCATAAAAATCACATTGACTGTCTATACGAGAAGGTTAGTCGTTAGGATTCACCACTTTAGGATATTTAGTTAGTTGCGAAAAAGGGGTATCCCTTCCAACCTTTGTAGGACTAAAATGTACCAAGCTTTTGTAAATAAAATTTTTAAGCTAGTACACTGCATTGAGTCAACCCCTCTCCTAAAACCGAGTCTTTTCTGATACCTCCGCAGAGCTAAGGTCGGGCCGCGTTCTTCATTCAACAATGACAACCTTGCCTCCCACTACTCCAAGCGCACTCGCCGCTCTCGCAACCAGCTTCTACGCCGGGCCACTTCAATGGAAGGTCCTGTCAACCCCGACTTCAATGACATTCCGCCTGCTCTGCATGCCTACTTTGCCGGTTTAACCATGAGGGTTGAGAAACTTGAAGAGCAGAATCGCACTTTGAAGAACCACAATCAAGAGCTGCAGGATCATTTTGTTGAGGAACTCAAGAAAGGGGACATAAGGTTATCTTGATGGGGAATGAAGTGGTCGATGTTGAAGATGAAACTGTCAATGCTCCCAATCCCGCCAATCCCAATGCACCTACCTTCCCTCTACCCAACTATGTTCCAAACAGCTACAATAACGTTCCACCACCTGTTGTGTATGGGAGCTCAAGTAAATCCAAGAGACCCTATCAACCTCCTGCCAACACACCCAAGGATCACTTTGCTAATCTACCCCCTCCCACTTTACCCTTCAATTATTCCGGCCACCATATCCCGACCTACTCCACCTCCCCTACCATCACTCAACCCCCAGTCATGCAGAATTCCAACATTGCTACGGACCCGACTGTGTTAGCGTTGATTGAACAAGTGAAGGCATTGACCGAGCAAATGGGAAAGCAAGGTGTGTCCCCCATCAAGATGCTTAACCCGAGCAAAGTTGCACCCCTACCTCAAGATTTCAAGATGCCCAAGATGGCTATGTTTGGAGGAGTTACTTGCCCGAAGACGCATTTAGACAGCTATACGTTGGCAATGAGGGCCAAAGACTGTACACCCGAGCAGATGGCGAGAATGTTCCATAGCACATTGGAAGGGGCTGCTCTCCGTTGGTTTCTGAAGTTGAACGAGGAAGAAAGGGACACATGGGACAAAGTTAGTAGGGTGTTCTCTGAAAAGTATCAAGCAAACATGGATTGGCAAGTGAATAGAGCTGATTTGGAGCACACGCTTCAAAAGAATGGAGAATCGATTTATGACTTCTACAAACGTTGGAATGATAAGTTGAGCGAAATTCAGTATCCGCCCAAGGAGAATGAATGTAAAACAGATTTTTTACAAGTGCTTGTTGCCCGGACACAAGTTGGCAGTTGGTAATGGTTACTTTCCCAATCTTAGGGAAATGGTGGATTCGGGCGTGCGTTATGAGAGTGGCATCACCGGAATCACTCCACCAAAGGACACTGGGGCTGCTAGTAATTCATTCCGCTATAGAGCTCCCGCAAATACCGCAAAGAAAGAAAGAGCCCGTGGGGCAAGTAAATTATGTGCAAGGGGAAGCTGCTTTGGATGTTCAAGCCGTAATGAGGGGAAATAACAGTATTCACCGCGAGAGGGACGTATTTGATGATTTCGGAATGCCAATGGGCAAGGTTTTCGAAGTGCTAGTGAAGAAGGGCTTGGTCAAGCCGCTTGAGAATTATGAACCGTTAAACCCGAAGGAAGGCTTGGATGCTTCTAAGTATTGCCACTACCACAAGTACAAGGGTCACACTACTGACATCGCTTCGCTCAAACGTTTGGTACAAGACTTGATTCGGCAAGGTAAAGTGGAGAAGCCGAAGTCTCCAAACGTTGTGGGAAATCCTCTCCCTAACAACAAGATCCACATGGTGGAAGGTAATTTTATCAGCTTGGTAGAGATGGAAGATGCTTTTGAGAAACTGGGGCTGTCGACAGAAGATGTATTCTCGCCTATTGTCGAAAGGGATTGTTCGTGCCGAAATTCTCCGAGTATGCCGGTTTTGCTTTGAAAAGGGCCGTGCGTAAGCTCATCATTGAAGGGAAGGTAGAAAATCCTAGTAAGATAGTTGGTAGTGATATTGCTATGGTAGAGAAAGACCTCACCGATCCGCCGAGTCCGTTGTGACGGACAAAGTGAGGCAGCTTGTGTCGCTTGTAATTTGAGTTCAATTTATAA
Organism: Adenophora triphylla var. japonica; assembly: GCA_022495995.1. Classification (NCBI taxonomy): domain Eukaryota; kingdom Viridiplantae; phylum Streptophyta; class Magnoliopsida; order Asterales; family Campanulaceae; genus Adenophora; species Adenophora triphylla. Next base: position 17,670 of record JAFEMH010004301.1, on the reverse strand, counting down.
AGAATTTTCTTGTTATATGCTGTCTTTTGAGGAACTGTCTAGAGAAGTTGCCTCGTTAAATGGTGATTATGTGGAAGAGAGTCCTAAACCTCTCTCGTTGGCTGAAATTCACGCAGAAGTATCCGATATGGAGAAGAATAGGGTTAATCTACTCACGAGGTCCGGAAAGGTGTATCAACCAGAAGATAAAGGGGCGAAGAAAGTGTTTGGTCCGAAAACTGAAGTAGTGAACCCTGATAAAGAAGACCCTATTCTCACGCAGCTGAAGCTAACTCAAGCCAATATATCCTTATGGTCCTTGCTAACGTCCTCGTATGCCCATAGGATGATGTTGGAACAGAATCTTGCTGCGACTTTGGTGCCGTCTGATACAAAGCCAGAAGATGTAACACAGATGATCGGCAACATACACTTTGGGAATATTATTACGTTTTCAGAATTGGACATGCCGGAGTTTGGATCGGATCATAATGAACCATTGCACATCACTATTGAAGTCAACGGAAAAAGGTTGCCACGTATTTTCATTGACAACGGTTCTGCGGTGAACATACTGCCTTCTAGGATGATGGACGTCCTTGATCTGAGTCCCACAGATTTGAGACCTTCAGTTCATTCCGTGCGAGGATACGATTCTACTAGCCGGTCAGTGTTGGGAATAATCAGTTTGCCCCTTACTTGCGGGACCACTACTATGATTGCTGAGTTTCAAGTCATAGACATACCTTCCACCTTCACTATGCTGCTGGGTAGGCCATGGTTGCATCAGATGAATGGAGTCCCCTCCTCATTGCATCAATGTGTGAAATTCCAGTCGGGCGATCAAGTGACAGTTATTTACAGCGATCTGGTAACATCTCAAGGAACAAGCAATGGGGGAAAGCCGGTCCTACAAATTCAGCACGAAGAGGGTAGTTCAATGTTCAGCGGTTTTCAGCTAATAGCACAAGCACAAGTTTGCGCGGTGGACCTCACAAAGACATCGGACAGAGTACGGCCAGCTATAAGAATGATGAGAAACATGGGATTTGTACCAGGACTGGGTCTTGGCAGTCATCTCCAAGGACCCACGAAAATAGTGGAGGCTATTGATCACCGCAGCTACCAAGGTCTAGGATACGTCCTTACTCCCGAAGATAAAGCCGAGATGGAAAGAATTGAATACATCAAAAGGGTGAAGCTGCCCTACCAACAGCGAGAGATGAGGCCATACCGCCTTTCCCTCAATAGTTACTTTGTCAAGGAGGGTGAAGAATTCTCTTGCATGGAGTTTAGTGAGCCGTGGTTTGATCATACAGTGTGCCGCAGAAGGGTTTCGAAATTTTCGTGGATACAAGTTGATAGGTCGAAGCTGAAGACGGTTCTCATGGATCCACGCCAGAAGAGAGGCAAGGTTGTCACAGTCCAGAGCCGGTACGTCATCAAGACCGAAGATGGGTTGGCCGATCAGCTAGAGCAGGTATCTTTGGATGAGCCGATGGTTGAGAACATTGCAGTTTCAGAGGATGCAGAAGAGTGGGATGGTCAGAACCTGTTGCAGCATTTGGGGAATCTGAATATAGAAGACGATATGGTTGCAGTCATTGGGGCAGAGATGGCAGACGATACAGATCCAAGGACGTTGGTGACACCCATGGTTGGAAAGCTGAAGAATTGGTGCGTATTTGGCGGACCCGTAGCCACGAAGGAATACATGGTCAAGAGCCGGGCTGATGCCTCCTCCTGTCGAGTCTCCCCCTGATTCCCCCAAGTCCTCTGTTTCTTCAGAGTCATCTGTTTTGTTTGAGTCTGATGTTTTTTCTTTTGAGTTTGAGTCGTCTTCCAAGTCTGATGAACTCACGTCAGAAGACTATGAGTTAGTTGCAAATGTTGTTTTCCCCTTCGCTATGAATGAAAATCTAGATCTTTCTGAGTATCCCCTCATAGCCAATCTTCTTAATGATAAATTAACTAAAAATAATGCTCAACTTAATCAAATTAACTTAGTTAATAATGACTCATTAGAAGAATCGGACACACTAAACAATGAATACATTAAAGAAATTTCTAAGCAAGTTATCAATCAAAAGGAAGGTCGGGCCCAAGCTGCCGATGAGGTGTTATCATGTATTAATTTGGGAACAGAAGAAGAGCCGAGAGAGACACAGATTGGAAGCTTCTTCGAAGGGACTGAAAGGGAAGCGTTGATTGAACTGCTTAAGGAGTATTCGGATGTGTTCGCATGGTCATACAAGGATATGCCGGGGCTGGATAACTCGATAGTGGAGCACAGAATACCGCTGACACCAGACGCCAAGCCTGTCAAGCAGAAATTGCGTCGCATTAAGCCAGAATGGTCTCTGCAAGTTAAAGAAGAGATAGAGAAGCTCCTCCGAGTGGGTTTTATCAGAGTTATTGAGTATCCGACGTGGTTATCTAATATTGTGACGGTCAGTAAATCGAATGGCAAGGTTAGAGTTTGTGTTGACTTCCGAGATCTCAACAAGGCTAGCCCGAAGGACGACTTCCCACTGCCCAATATCGACATGCTAGTAGATGCCACTGCTAACTACGAGGTCAAGTCTTTTGTAGATGGTTTCGCAGGATATAATCAGATCAAGATGGCAGAGGCGGACCAAGAGAAGACGGCTTTCACTACACCATGGGGAACGTACTGTTACACTGTAATGCCATTCGGATTGAAAAATGCAGGGGCTACATACCAGAGAGCGGTCACAGCGTTATTCCATGACATGATCCATAAGGAGATTGAGGTGTATGTCGACGATATGATCATTCATTCCAAGGGGTCAGACGGTCAGCATTTCATTGATTTGAGGAAGTTCTTCGACAGACTGCGTGAGCACGCAATGCGTCTGAATCCTGCCAAGTGTACATTTGGGGTTATTCGAGGAAAGGTCCTGGGCTATATGGTCACCGAACGAGGAATTGAGGCAGACCCAAGGAAAATTCAAGCCATCATGGAGATGAAGCCACCACGCACAGAAAAAGAAGTTAAGGGATTCATGGGACGGTTACAGTACATCAGCCGCTTCATTAATCAATTAACTACCATGTGTGAACCGATTTTCAGACTGATGAAGAAGACCGCAAGTATAGATTGGGACTGGAAGTGTCAAGAAGCCTTTGAGGAAATCAAGAGATACTTGGTCAATCCCCCTATCCTTCGCCCCCCACATTCGGAGAAACCATTGCTATTGTACCTAACAGTAACCGATACAGCCGTTGGGGCTATGCTGGCACAAGAAGCCAAGGACTCTCGGGTGGAGAACGCCGTTTATTTTGTTAGTCGAAAGTTGCAAGGGAGTGAGCTAAACTACTCAAAGATTGGAAAAGACCTCGTACCGGGCTAGTTTGGGTGGTTAATAAGCTCAAGCATTACTTGGCCGCATCCGATTCTCGCTAGTATCGAAGATGGATCCAATTAAGTATTTGTTTGACAAACCTTCTCTCGTCCATGAGATTAGCCAAGTGGTCGGTATTTCGGGGGAATTCGATATCACCTATGTGCCGAGAAAAGCAGCTTAAAGGGAGAGCCATGGCGGATCATTTAGCAGAGTTTCCAAGTACGTAAGAACAGGGGCTTGAACCGGAATTTCCGTGACGAGGGATTTTTAGCATTGATACGGTAGAGAGATGGCAACTATTCTTTGATGGGGCCGCGAACAAGAGGGGCGGAGTAGGAATCCTTTTGGTCGATCCCAAAGATGAGCACACCCCCATCGCCATCAAGCTAAATTTTACAACCACCAATAACGCGGCCGAATACGAGGCATGCATAGCCGGTTTAGAAGCAGCCTTAGAGCGTAATGTAAAGGAGTTGGAGGTATATGGAGACTCGCCTTTAATTATCAATCGACGTCTAAGAAGTGGAAGACTGTTGATCCCTACCTACAACAAGATCGTACTCATATGGAAGAGCTAGTCAAGCAATTTAAGGAAGTGACATTCCATTATCTACCCAGAGACGTAAATAGATTTGCCGACGCTTTAGCTACACCGGCTTCTTTGGTCGAGATCCCTCACGGAATGTCCGTAAAACCGTTCGTAGTTGGCCGAAGAGAGAATCCCGCTTACCGCTACGAAGCCTACCGCCGCGAGATTCAAGCCGACATCGAGGAGAATAAGGATCCGTGGTACGCATGCATTTATGAGTATCTCAAGAAGGGCGATGTGTCTTTTCTAGGTGACGTGAAAGCCAAAAGTTTGCAGGCATTGAAGCGATTGGCCGGACGCTTTGTTCTACTAGATGATATGTTGTACAAAAGACACTACGATGGTCTCCTCGTTACTCGTGTAGACGCAAAACGAGCGTAAGTGATCATGGAAGAAGTACACGACGGTTTGTGCGGTCCACACATGAATGCCCGTAACGTTGAGACGTAAAATCACACCTGCGGTTGGGTTATTATTGGGTCACCATAGAAGCCGACCGCATCCAGTTTGTGCGGAAATGTCCCAAATGCCAAATGTGTTCCAATTTGAACCATGTACCCCCTCACGAGTTGTATAGTATGGTAACCCCTTGGCCATTTGCGACATGGGGGATTGATGTGATTGGCAAGATTACACCGCCTGGAAGCAATGGGCATTGTTTTGTATTAGTAGCAGTGGATTACTTCACCAAGTGGATCGAGGCAAAATCTTACAAGGTGTTGACTTCCAGAAAGGTGGCACAGTTCATTAAGGAAGACATCATGTGTAGATATGGAGTACCAAATGAGATTATTTCGGACAATGGGTCCCACTTCGGCGGAGATTGTGACAGACATCGCGCAGTTCAAGATCACCCGGCACAAGTCTTCCCCTTATAGGCCTCAGACCAACGGAGCCGTCGAGGCAGCTAACAAAACGATTGAGCAGATAATCAGAAAGACAGCAATTCGAGGTAGGGACTGGCCCGAGAAACTACCATTGGCACTTTGGGGATATAGAACTTCCGTTCGTACAGCTACAGGCGAAACTCCTTTTGCTCTGACATATGGGATGGAGGCAGTACTCTGCTGAGTTGGAAGTCCCGTCTTTGAGGATCTTATTAGAGAATCAAGTAGCAGAAGTTGAATGGCTCCGTAGTCGATATGATCAGTTGGCCACACTTGACGAGCGCAGACTCAAAGCCATGGAACACATCCGAGCCTATCAGAGACGGACAGCAAGGGCTTTCAACAAAAAGGTGCAGCCCTTAGACATTAAGGAAGGAGATTTGGTTTTGAAGCAGCAACTCCCCAATAAGTTCAACCCTCTTGGGAAGTGGGCCCCTACATGGACCGGCCCGTATGTGATCAAGAAGATATTTTCGGGTGGAGCAGTTAAAATGGCAGATTTGGATGGCAACGAATTCAAGGAGCCCACCAACCTCAGCAAGCTCAGACGCTACTATGATTAAGCTCTTCCTCCCCTTCTAAATAATAAAAAAAAAAAAAAAAAAAAAACGCAAAAGAAGCCCGCTAGGTTGAAAACCCGCAAAGGGCGGTCTAGCAACAAAAGAAAGGGTGCGTTCAAAAGCTCGCTAGATTGAAAACCCGTAAAGGGCGGTCTAGGCAAAAGTTAGAGCAAATAAAATAAAAATTGTCCCGCTTCTATCTTCCCTTTCTAAAAATAGTAGCTTGATGAAAATGAACTACGACGACCTGAGCCCCTTGGTTCTCATTGTAAAAGGGGAACGTAGGCAGCCTTAATCGGCGCGGTCCAAAAAATAAATAAACATCCAATTTGTTTTTACTAAAGCAATAAACTTTTTTCATTCCCACAATCAATGCATGATTACACTTATTTGATGAGTCTAAGCTCGACTATACTAATGACTAAATAACTTGCAAAGAAATTAAAAATTTAAAAGACAAAATAAATAACTAATGTGTCTGCATATGACTGTGGGTGGATACTCGGACATATAAGGTCTATTCCTTGGCACTAGGCCCCTCATCTCCATCCTTCTTCTTCTTGGCACTCGTCGAGTCGGTTTCTTCTTATTCTCTCTCTTAAAATAAGGCAAATACTTCTTCTTCAATGGGGGAACCTCCTCGATCGCCTTACCCTTCAACTTCCGCTCCATCTTCTTGGGAGGATTCTCCTCCGCTGTGTCTAGAGAAATCCCCAAAGCCTCCCCGTTTCTGAGAAAACGGCTCGAAGATATGTTAGGAACCAATCTCCGTCTCAAGTCATACAAAGTCTCCCTCATCGGTCCCAAGTTTTCTTCATACCATGTCAGATAAGCATGCGACAAATGAGTGCTAAGGGTCCGCTGCGCAAGATAGACTCGTGGCATTCCATGAGAACTCCATAAGCTTACCATCAAAACTGAAACACCAACGTCCATTGGAAGGACTTTGGCAGAGTCATCAAACTCAGAGGTACCCCAAGTTGGAGGACGGACCTGCTCCATGCCATACTGCCGAAGTACCCGCTCCGCATAGTAAAAGGTGGTGGTCTCGAAAGCTGGTACACGAATCAGGCATTGCCCAAGCTGAAGGCTCCGAATGAAAGAAAGGCCCCAATGCTGTACTCGCCAATGAATCCTATCAGTATCCACCTCCGCCAAATACATCTTCCACTCCCGTTCTGACAAGTTGGAAAGCGGATCAATCTTCCTCCTACAACCATGAAACCAAGGCCTAGCACTCGAAGGGGGAATCTCTAGAACAAAAAGTCGATCCTCGAGCCACGTGGTCAGTAATTTGGCACTGCCCCTAGTCATAAGCGGAGCACCCTAGCTATCTCGAGATATACCATGAAGCGTCTCGCCCAAGAGAACCGGAATGATGCTCCTCCCCGAACGGGCCCGATCTACCATATCCAAGCATCCACCGGTAGCTACACCCACATAAGGAGAAAATGTAACCTTGGAAAATAAACAAAGGGCCGTGCAATCCAAGGCAAAATCTCGAGTCGAAGTCATCACCACGGGCAAATCTCCCCGGCAAATCACGTATATCTATGTCTACACCTTCAACCAAACCTCTAGCCACAAACTGTAGGAAGGTGCGTAAATTTGGCCACCCTTGTCACCAACGGAACTCTATCCTGTGGAACCGCTATCAAACTGACATCATCCCCTCCACACAAAGCAAGAAAATCCTCGTAGGTGGGTGTAATCTCGTTGTAAGAGAAGTTGAAAACGTGATTGGATTCATCCCAAAAAGCAGCGGCAGCATGTAAAAGATTCCAATTGGGAAGCATGGGCAAAAGGGACCAAACACACTTCACCCCAAAGCGTTTATCAAAAGCATGGCGAACAGAACGAGGTACCTTGGATACCCAAACGGCCAAATCACTCTCAAAATTGTTTTGCTTCTCCATCAAAATAGAGGGATGAGAATTCATTGTAGAAAGAAAAAAGAGAACAGTACGAAGAAAGAGAGGAGAGAAAATTATGATTGGTACTCGACGGCTGACAAAAGGAATTATATATAGGGTTTGAGCATGGGAATCCGTACAGGAAAAGGACTGCCAGAACAATCCGTGCAGGAAAAGGAGGGCCGATCGGCCCATCACCCAGAATCACAACCGCCGCCTTTTTAGTGAAAGGCCGATCGGACCTTTAATATTGGGCCGATCGGACCTTTAAATTTGGGCCGATCGACCCTTTCGTCTCTCCAAAACAAAGCAAATGCAAAGAAGTTCCAAGGCCCCACCTTTTGCTCTTTTATTTTAGTTTTTATCTTTATTCCTTATTATTATTATTTTCTATTTTCAATTTTTACTTTATTTTATCTTATTTTGTCCTCATTTTGTCCAATGCAGTGTACAAAAATAGATAAAGTCCAAAAATAGAAATGTACATAAATGGAAAAGACTAACTTTTATATATAATCCATAAACTAGTACATAACCGCCGCATACATCAAATGAGTCAAAGATAAAATCTAGAGTCTCGCATGCTCCTACTTTTTCCCTACAGTACTACATAAAAAAAAAAAAAAATCCTAATGACCCCTACGGGAAGCGAGGCACGGCCCGAGAAAATCCGGATGTCGAGCTACCCTCACCCCGGGATCGCCGTCTCCACCGTGCCGGATCCACATCTACCGATCTCCGGATTGGCAAGAAAGCGCCGCCACAAAGCACTCCTCGCCAGACGGCCGCACATTACCGTGCCTCACCGACCGCACATAAGACTCCCGAGAGACCCGAAAAATCAAAGGGCGAGAGTTACATCACAGCTAAAGTATAAGCACCAAAGCATATAAAGAGGAAAGATAAACGGCATACCCCGCCAACGCCACCGGGAGGAAGATGAGCACCTCGACCTCGCGCCTCGTGGGTGTCAAGTCTACTCGCACCTCCCCGTCGCCCATGTGTACGAAGAAGTGATCAGAAAGTGAGGCATATCTACTATCTCGGGAGGTGGAGCACCCATCTCGCTCAGGAATAACCGGATCCCGCTCCCCATACCAGCCACTCGGGCCTCCGCAGCTCTCGTCGCACCACCTCGTGGTGATCTCAGTATAAAGAGCTACAAAATCTACGTAAGGCATGTCCAGCGAAAGTGATGAGCGGGAACCCCATATAAATACTCCATCCTCCTGGCAATGGTCCGGATACCACATGTTCTCGGGAGGGTGCTGCGGCGCATAAAGAGGAGCCCACGCATGGTGCCGTTCTCGACACCCGCCGCCCGCATACATCTCTGCCGGGCAAGCAATCCAACTAGCAACATGGGAAGCAAGAACATCCCGAACAAAGATCAACAAATTTCCTCGTAAGCCTCGGGGTCCAAGGGAAGAGTAAAAGCTCAGTCTACCGGGACCATCAAACACGCCCTCAAATCGATTCGCGAACCGTCTTCGGATATCCCTCAACCCGGCTTCTCCTTCCTCCAAGACCGCAAGACGGGCACATCCCGAGTCCGGTCCCCGTAGGTGAACGGCGCAACGCCGAAGATCTCATAAAACCCAAGCCTCGCAAAAGACAAAAGTGCGTATATTTAAGACGTAAAAGAAAGTAAACAAGTAAGAGGTAATGAAAATAACAAGAGTTAGCGTACCTCCAAGCACAAAGTGGAAAGCATCGAAGGAAGAGGTGTTGACCTCGAGACAATGTCAAGGGCCCGCATGCCTCGCCCAAGCCGGCCCCTCCCCAAGAAATATGCCGCACTAAGTCCAAATCGACAAGGCGCCCAATAAAGAGAATCGGCACACCGGGCCCGAGTTGGGAAAGAGAGCCACCGATAAGCCGTACTGCAGGAATCCCCGGACAAGTGCGTCCGTCCCATACCGACCGACTCAGATCGATCGATAGCAGGCCTCCACAAGCCCGCATGCCTTCCCCGCGTCAACACCGAAATTCCCGCCGGGCCAACGCTAGCACCGAACAGCTGACCCGACGGCCTTGTCGAATGTAAAGTCTCGTCAAAAGGCAACACTACATCCGTAAACCTCAACCCTAAGCGAGGACGGCAAAGCCGCAGAGGAGTGATCGTAGCCTCACCCCAACTCGGGATGAAAAGTATGTGTCGTGGTCCCACCGTAACTCACGACACACCTTCACCACCGCATTACACTTCCGGTCCGACCCATCAAGCAACCATATCAAAGAAGGGGCCCAACCCCAAGTTCCACACCATCTCGCGAGGACCACCCTCACCGGCCGGCAACAGCGCCCACACCACCAACCGCCTTAAGTGGAACTACGTCCCTTCATCTTCTTCATCTCGCAGTAAACACAAAGACAGTATGTGTCATTACTCGCATTTTAAATAAAAAATACTTTGCACATGTATCAATTATTATGTTGTTAAATAAATTGTACCTTCATCCCGACGCGGGATCGGAGACCAGTGGATCCATGAAAATTCAGGCCCGCATAAAAGTCCGCCTGGTTGTGCAATAGAAAGAACAGCCTCGAAGGCCGATAGTTACGCGAAGCTCGCCGCCTCCTAGCCTCGGCATTCCCGCCGGCGTCACTCCGATCACTCTCCCCGGCATCAACATCCACCTCCTCTTCATCATCATCACCACCATCATTCCCACCATTCCCGCCATGGCCACCACCGTTGCCGCCATACCCACCGCCATCACCACCATGGCCGCGCCGCCAAAGACCACCATAACCGCCACCACTGCCGCCATGGCTGCCACCTCCATAACCTCCAAAACCACCTCCAAAACCACCTCCAAAACCACCACCCATATCACCAAAACCACCCCTAAAACTGCCAGAGCCGCGGCTGCCACCGTCACCGTGGCCACTAGCCCCTACTCCTCCACCATAACCATGAAGATCACCCACGCCGCCGGTGTATGAACCCAATGACTGATAATCCGGGCAGTTCATCATGGAAATCACATCCTCAACCCAATCCGGAGGATTCATGGCAAGATTGGCACAAAAGAGATCAACAAATCAAGAGTTTTCCGGCAAGAAACCCTCAAGAACTCGGCGGAGAAGAAGAATTTCAGAAGAAGAAGAAGAAAGTGATTTGGAGAAGAAGATGGCGTGCTCTTAAGGCCGATCGGCCGAATTTTCAGCCAATGGGAGTCAAGGGCCGATCGGCCCTCCCATTTTGTGCTTCTTCCGCCTGATCCAACGGCCAAGATCTCTCCCTGGTAATCCTGATCCTCGTCAAAAGGCCCCAGCCAATCAGGGCATAGGGCCGATCGGCCCTTCAGTCTCTAGGCTCGACGCGTGTCCTCCTGGTCGAGCAGCTTGACCGGCCTATTTATTTCTCCTCCTTCCCGAGGAATTCTCCCCTTTTCAAAAACTCTCCCTTTTTAAAAAAACTAACCCCCATTTTCAAAAATTCCCCCATTTTACAAAAATACAACCGTTTTTTAAAACCCTTTTTAAAATAAAACCTCTTTTTTGTTTTTTATTTATTTCATAAATTCCAAATTTTTTTTATATATATTAATATTTTTTCGGGTGACTCCCGCAAAAAGTCAAATGCTTAGTTTTGATTCCTGGCCACGCTTTTTTCCACATTGCCCCATATACTTTCTTTTCTGGGACACGAATCAAGACTACACTTGATTCGTTCCATCACATTCAATTTTCAAAGGAAAATTTCAAGACTACACCGCTTGAATTTCCTTTCCACATTTTTTCAAAGGAAAATTTCAAGACTACACTGCTTGAATTTCCTTTCCACATATTTTCAAAGGAAAATTTCAAGACTACACTCCTTGAATTTCCTTTCCACATATTTTCAAAGGAAAATTTCAAGACTACACCGCTTGAATTTCCTTTCCACATATTTTCAAAGGAAAATTTCAAGACTACACCGCTTGAATTTCCTTTCCACATATTTTCAAAGGAAAAATCAAGACTACACTTCTTGAATTTCCTTTCCACATATTTTCCTGAGAAGGCAAGACTATACGTGACTCTCCTTTTCGAACTACGACTTGGCTTGATTCCTTTGGGATACGTAGGTAGCCCGACGTGGGTTCAGCCGCTTGACCTACCTCGGTCATCTTTTTTGCGACTCAGATCGAGTCCCAACCTCACATTCGCAAAATCACTTTCCTTACCTCCTGAAATCCCTTTTTTCAGGACGGATCCTATTCTTTTATCGTCGACCCCACTTGTCTTACAAGAAGCGTCGCCGAGGGGCTACTGTTAGTACCCGGTCCGAAAAAAGGTATTCCAAATACCTGGCCCGGTTAATTAATAAAAAAACCCAGGGAAACCCTAACCCTAAAAGATTCATTAAATTCTTCCGTATCGCGCCGTCGCCGTCGCCTTGGAAAGGACGCTCGCTTGGAAGAGCCGATCGGCCCTTTGCCCGTGCATTGGCCGATCGACCCTTTTATTTAGAGCCGATCGACCCTTCTATCCTAGAGCCGATCGACCCTTTAGAGGCCCAAATTCTGTGTACCGAGGTATTATAAATAGGGTGCCCGCTCCCCATATTGACACACAATTTTCTCCGGGAGAAGCGAGCTACACTTGCTTTAACCCTTCAGTTCTTCTTTTTCCTCTCGAATCGCCAAGATTCGACCCCAAAGTCTTGCTACAATTGGTAAGACTCTCTTTTAATATTCTTGTTCTTTATTATTGTCTTTATTATTATTGTTTGCATGCTTAGTATATTTTAATTGCTTTATTTCTTGCTTATGCCATATATGCTAGATTTAGGGTTGTTTTAATATATTTAATTGTTCATAGCCGAGGATGATCTAAGGTTTCGCCCTAAGAAACCCAATGGATCTAGGAACTATCTCTTTCCTTCCACCTTAGTTATAATTGTCCCATGATCAACAATTCCCAAGGATGAACATTGATTAGTGCACCTTCCGAGGGCCTAACTCAAAGGTTCTAGGGTGTGATCATCAATAAATTCTTTCTCTCCCCTCCTCCTTATGCATGATCCCGCTTCTTCTATCTATTCCCGTAAACACCGCACACAACCAACACCCCACATGCTAGAAAGACCGATTCGTCGGGCAATAGGAGTGATAACATTTCTTCTTCTGTTGTAACTTGACCCCCGAACCCAATTAACTGTTTAGCCTTTTTTCAAAGCTTTGGGCTATATCAAAGTGGCGTGGCGACTCTCAAAATTAAACTAATATTTTAATATGGTTTAAATCGAGTGTCACTAAATGAATATCCCATTTCGGTCCGACTTTATATAATTAATTATTTCAAACCTCCGAATGCGCGTTGCATCGGGACGGGGTATTCACACAATTCCACCAGGAAAAATTGAGGTTAATCTGGCAGTCCTGGCAGCTTAGGGCTATTCAGTTCCAAGACTGACTGGGGCTCCCAGAAAATTTACGTGCTTAACTGTTGCATTCTCCCCCGTCCCAAAAAATCATTCCTTTAAAACACATTTATGAAAATCTATGTTTTAACTCAAAAAGCAACATTTTTAGGAGACCGCACACTACGCGCACCTTATATATCCTGTACACTTTGCACGCACGTCCCTTTAAACCCGGGATGGTTTATAAGCTGCAGTCACGGACAGCCTTACGATGCTCCCGGGCGCGCACGGAATCATCCCAAACTCCCCATGGCGCCTAAAGGTTTCGACCAATGCACAGTCCGTGTCACACGTTTCAAAAAACCGTGACTTTTTGGTTGGTTTTTGGTCTAGTCCGTGTCATATAGCCCAGTTGCATATCCCCGTAAAGGTCAAGACTTAGTCCATAACGGAAGTCAAGGTCCTTCGCACAAGCGAAACTCTGCCAAAATTCCGACAAGGAAAAATTGGTAGAACCTTGACTCCGACATTGATTTTGACCTTGACCTGCACGGAATGCGTAAGAGTCGAGACCGAGTTTTTGCCAAGAAAAGTCCAAAGATCTTTCACTCGAGCGAAGCTCTGCCAAAATTCCGACAAGGAAAAATTGGCAAGATCTTGACCCGGCATTGACTTCGATTTTGACTCACGCACGGCGTATGCAACGAAGTTCAATGTGACACTGTGTCATCCGGCTTTTACCGCCTGACCCATGCCTATTATCTTCTCGGACATTATCGAAAAGTCAAAACGTCAATCGCGCAAGCGATATTCTGCCAAAATTCTATCAAGGCTAAAAGACGAGACTTTCCCGGTATTGCCTTGACTATAATTCGCATCGCTCGTGCGTTAAAAGTTCCTATGACCCGCTAGACCCGTTAGGAGCGTTCTTCTCTCTCGGTCGGTGGGATACGCGTGCCCTATAGGACCCTCATCCGGGGCTGTCCACCCTGGGAGGTCGAAATACAGGTGGAATACGAGGGGCTTATAGACGTAGTGACGGAACCCACTGATCCAGGATCTAGAGTAGTTGCGAAAAAGAAGGGCAAATCCCCTTTTCCAACCAAATAGAAATTAATAAAAGACATTGTTTTAAGTAAACTGGAAGATTCCTAATTTGCATATTGCTTGAGCCTTCAGCCTAAACACCTACCCCGAGTCTAAACCTCTCCTATCCCTTTCCCGCAGCGAGAAAGAAGTGGGTGAGAACACCGGGTCAGCGACTTGTTAGCGCAGTAATTCTCGTACGCCCGCCGTAATCCTCGCTTTGTCACCCGTAGAGTCGAATGGCCGATTCGACAGAGAATAGTACTGGTTTGGGTAACCAGATGACTAGGGAAGAAGAGCTAGTCTTAGCCTTGGAAAACAGTCGTAAAGCCCATGAGGAACAGCAGACCATGCTCATTGATGCTCTCCGCCGTCATGGGGTCCAGATAGTGGTAGAGCCCAACGGTTCCTTGGTTATGGTAGAAGATGAAACTCCAGAAGTAACCATCTCAGCTCCCCTAGCCTATAACCAATGCCCTCCTCCATCCACATATGATCCATTACCAAAGACTGTCCCTTTTCGCCCTTCCCAATGTCTCAAGCCAATGTGGTCCCGACACCCTCTCCTCCTCGTATAAGACCCGGCTTTGTTCCCTACCAACAGAGAACAAACGCCACAAATATCCCCGCAACGCAGCCTCGCACTACCCTATGGGATTCGCTCCCTCTCCCCAGTGTATGTGGCCTTCCCGAGACAACTTCTAGGCCTCGTAATCAATCAAGTGACCTTTTCAATCTATGCCCTTCCACAAAGCAGATCTTCCACCCCCAACCTTGCCAACAGGATCCCACGAGGCTCCTTTTTCCTACTTCTAGCCTAATTCCTATGCCTCCGGCCAGCCTCAGTGGAAACACAGACTGTGCCAAGTTTACACCTACTTTCCTTCCAAAGATCCCCAAGCCATGGGTACCAGCCTACCACCGTGCCGCCCACGGCCCCGCCACTCAAATCCGACAAGCCTCGCTAGAATCGAAACCGTCCCCGACCCCAACATGACTTGGTTGATGGAACAAGTTAAGTCCATGCAAGAGAAGTTCTGAGAACCGAACACCAAAAGGCAAGATACCGTATCACCGATCCCAAGAAAATTGTTCCTCTTCCTCCAAAATTCCGAATGCCAGTAGATTGAAAAGTTCAACGGCACCGATTGTCCCCGACTCACATTGAAAGCTACCTTCTTGCCATGAGAGCCAAGGATTGTACACATCAAGAAATGGCCGACCATTTTCACTTGCCATTAAAGGGTTCAAATTTCTTAGATGGTTCCCGCATGTAAAACCAGTAGGCCCGAGCCACCTGGGACCAGATTAAGGAAGCATTCCCGGAGAAGTATAAGGCCAACATGAATCGGGAAACCAGCAGAATGACAAACAGTGGCACTCTACAGCGCCCAGACGAGCTGAGTGAATTCTACAGAGATGGAATTGGAAGCTTAGTGAAATGATGACCCCGTGAATGAAGAGGAACAGATGGAGATCTTCCAATCTTGCTTGAAGCCTCAACTAAGGGTCCAAATTGGCAATTACTACTATCCCGACCTTCTGGGCAATGGTAAATGCCGTACTCAAGTTTGAAAATGCCTTCAACATGGCCCCACCACATGTGAGCAGCCAATTCCCACCGCTACAAAGCACCGGCTTTCAAATGCCACTACTGTCTACTATAAAAAGGAAAAGAAACGGCCGGGCGCTGTCAATTATATTCAGAATGAGAGGGTCGGGAAAAATTCAAGCCAAGTCGCCGCAAAGCCAAGACCTCACTTCTATACCGCGTAAGATTTCGGAATGCCACTAGAGAAGGTCTTTGACGGTTTGGTAGCCGAAGGACTCATCGACCTTTGGAAAACCGGAAACCCAAGAACCCTAGTGTCAGGATGGACGAAACCAAGCATTTCCGCTTTCACAAATATCATGGGCATAACACCAATGATTGCACCTATCTCAAGTTCCCGATCTCTCGCCCGATTGAAGAAGGCAAGCCGGAGCCGCCTGGGGTCCCAATGTGGTCAAGAATCCTCTTCACCGCTAACAATCAAGTCAACATGATCGAGTTCGGGAGACAAATGCAGGCTTTTGGAAATCCGGAGATCATAGACATCCCGAAATTCAATGTTCCTTATGTTGAATTACAAGGAAAGTGGAAAGATTTGATTAATGCCGCCGCCATGGAAGGACGCTTGGGGCCCATAGTCGGAACCGATTTCGTTAATGTTGTCGAGCTCGACCTCTTTTATGATATCGAACCATGACCATGGTCAAGATTACAAGAAAGGCTCACTTATGAAGACTGCGAGTTTGAAGTAAAACAAGCTATGTTAATGAAAGTCTCTCCGGAACCCTTCATCACCCATGATGAGCATAATGTGCTTGTAATGGCTCTTACGACTCCTGAAGATCAGTCCAAACCCCCTGTTTGGGAAAAGGTGGAAAGAAGAGCGAACAAGCCAAGACTTTTGGAATGAAGAAAGTTGCCTCTCGATGCCGAAAGTACAACCGGTCCCGCTACCCTGTGAGGCAATGATGGATACGCCGATTCGGAGAGGGAGATTGCAACAGATCGTCGGACATCCTCATGGGAATGGTGACAACAAAGGCAGAGTAATGATCCACGTAATGCACAACCAAATGAGAATGCCGACAAGACTGCTAATCCCTGTGGGCAACAGCAGGAAGGAGTGAGATCCCGGTCCAACCCTTGTCAAACACCCTCGAGTCAATAAGTAGTGTCAGGGTCCAGAGTCGTAGGGTCCAGAGTCACCGAGTCGTGAATCTTTGAATTCCGAGTCCCTTCCGAGTCATCCGAAGGCCTCACGCCCGAGGATTATCAATATGTAATCAATGTCATCTTTCCCCTTGCTTTGAATGAAATGACAGATCTTTCGATTATCCCCTTATTGCCAACTTAACAAATGATAAATTAACTCAACACTTAACAACAATTAATAATGAATCATTTGAACAAGATGCAAACACACTAAATGAACAATACATTAAAAGAAATCTTTAAGCGAGGTGCTACGTAAAAGAGGAGAACCGGGACCCAAGCCGCGCGAGGTGAGGTTTTGATAAGCTGCGAACTTGGAGTACCGTCGAAGAACCTAAAGAGACACGAACAGATCGGAAACTTCTTCCAGGGGGTTGAACGAGACGGTACTAGTCTAATCCGCTCAGTAGAATACATGGACGTCTTTGCGTGGTCGTGTACAAGGATTATGGCCGGGGGCTAGACAGCTCAATAAAGTGGAGCACGTAATCCCTCAGCACCGGATGCTAAGCTTCGCATTAAAGCGTAAATTGAGGAAAATCGAAGCCGTAGTGGTCTCTACAGTCAAAGAAGAAATTGAGAAGCTATTATGGGTAGGATTCATCGTAGTCATCGAATATCCGACATGGTTGTCCACATATTGTGACCGTCACCAAGGCCAATGGGAAGGTGCTGTTCCGTCAGAGATTTCCGGGATCTCGAGACAAGTGCACAGCCCCATTGAAGATTGTGTATTACCCCTTGCCAAACATAAGACATCCCCGGTGGGACTCCACTTTGCCAACTACGAAGTCAAATCCTTCGTTGATGGCTTTGTGCTACAACCGCATCAAGATGGCCGAAGAAGACCAAGAAAAGACAGCCTCTCTCACCCTTCACACCGCGGGGACTTTCTTATCTGCTGATACAAAGAATGCCATTTTGGGGCTCAAGCAACAGCCCGGGGCTACTTATCAAAGGGCGGCGACCGCGCTTTTCCATGATATGCATCCACGAAGGGAGATTGAGAGTCTACGTGACGACATGATAATCCACTCCCGAAAGGCGAGGGACGGATGCAAAGCACTTCTTTGTTGACCTCGCGAAAGATTCTTTTCGAGAGGCCGAGACAACATTCCATGAGACTAAACCCCGCCAAATGCACCTTCGGAGTGAAAAGGGGAAAAGT